>CM076571.1:508892153-509081660 GCA_034641835.2 Pinus albicaulis
ATAAAATCATAGTGTCGGGGGGAATTATTCAACTTAACACTTCCAGATTCAAAGTATGGAGCAAGACCATTTGTGGAAAAAAATGTTACAAGTCTACTATAGGATGTGCTAGAGGAGGCCATCTATTTCTACAGGAGGGGTCTGAGAGCTTTTTGAGGACAAAAATTGTGTCTTTAAGGTAGAAGAATATGGATTAAAGTAGACAAAGGTGAACTAAGGGTGTTGGAGCTGCTTATCAAAGCCTAGTACCCCTCAGAGGCCTATTTTGGCACCTCAGAGGCCTATTTTGTGCGAAAGTTGATGCCCACAATGTCCTTTATTTCCCCTAATAGAGTGAATTCAAAGATAGAATTTGGAAGCAAGGTGAGGTGCATAGGAGGAATATGAAAAGGTCTATGTGGATTTGGAAAGGTGTGCCCACCCATTCAAACCAACATAGTTCCTTCGGCTAGTTAAGTACATGCATTAAATGACCAATAATATAGTGAGATAAATTAACATACAAAAGATGAGTTGAATTTTATTAAGATATATTATATCCTAAAACAATACTCTAATATCCAAAATAATGATACCAACTTCTTATTTGCAGAAACTAGACATGGAAACAGATTACAAACTAACATTTATCAATTTCCAAGAAATCATTAAAAAATATGTTTAAGTTGTTATTGTTGATCTTTATGATCACTCTTCCCACAAGAGAGGTAATATTCAAGCCTACAATCACAATTTTTTTGATATAACATCTAATGAAACAAGGAAATAATTTCAATGCTTTGAAATGAGAACAAGAAATAAATACAAGAGAGGGACTAAAGCCTATGGGTTGGGCACAAAACCAATGGTTTCAGCCCTCCAAAACTATCTCAGATGCAGATCAGTGGTAAAATTGTCATTAACAGAAAATGATAGTCACATACATCATATGAAACACAATATTGACCATATCAAGCACTAGGCTCCTAGCTGCAACAAAATTTTGAATCCTAATGAGGCTTTCAGCTAGTTTACTTTTTCAAAAATAATTGAGGGGAAACTCCCTTGAAAGGAGGAATTCTCCCCTCCAAAATCTCAAGATTTTTGGATATGGTTCCCTTTTTCCTTATCATGCACTTTGATTTCCTTGGATTCTATTGAATTTGAGTTGTTGGAGAGGATATTTTTCTCTCAAGTCACGTTAGGGAGTTAATGAGGCAGACACGCCCCCTATATTCTCTCTAGGTGTCTCCATAAATCCCCTAAATGGTAAATATGTCCAAAAATGATTATTTTACCTGCATATTAATCACATTAGGCCATACAATAAGAAAAAAACCTTTATTATTCCTACTAAACATACTATGGCTAAAAATGTGAATTAATGTGAGAAAAGGAGGGTTTTAAGGGTTGGAGGATAACACAATGAACTTAAAAATATACCTATTGATGGGACCCATCATTACCCCCTACTGAAGGTGTTTCTCACCCTCTAAGAAACTAATTCACTAATATGAAGCTCATTTGTGGCCCTGGTGGCCTCTCTGACATCCCAAGGTACTTTAGATGGTGTGCATTCATGTGGATAGAACCCTACATTTTCCTCTATGTTTGTCCATTCTTTTTGTTCCTCTATTTGATTTATTCCTTCTTATAGGCCCAATAGTAAGGGAGGATTGATTTTTATTCCTATCCTTTTGATCTTCAACCCTTTCATGATCCTTTTGTATAATGAGGTTCTCTTCAAGACATTCCTTAGTATTTTCTGGAGAGTGATACTCTTTGATTTGTAAATTGTGAGGCAGGGAACACCACCCTCTTTGACAAGCCTGAAAACTATTTACTCCCAACATCCTAAAAGTGTCCTCAAAATGTAGGATATGTTTCTTTTGGGCTTCTATGTATCTAGGTGCCAATTCAGGATCAGAGGAGATGACATTGTGGTTCTTGATGACAACCATTGGGCTCACCAAATATGATATTGTATATAAGGGATCCTTTTCTTGCTTTATCATAACCATTTTCACTTCTTCAACCCTTGTCTCCTCATGGGTCAACCAAGAGTTTAATGTTGTTATTTGAATGTATCCAAACCTTGATTTTGGGTCCCATAAATTCATGTCTGTGAGGACTAGATTGTCCATGTAAGACTCAACCAATTTTTTTGTATCTTCAATCTTTTCCCATTTGAAAAATTCAATGAATTTCCTATATTCTTGGAAAGGAAATGAACCATATTGTGCTAATTTCTTAATTTGAAAATTTATCCACTAATCCTTGAGGAAAATAACATAGGATTTGGATGGTTTCCTACATTGTATGGCTTCCATAGATAAAATTTCCATGGTGGAAAGTTGTGTCTCTTTCTCAAGTCATTCAATACCTTTCCCATTTCAATGAATTTATTTTCCATGTCTCCCACATATTCTACATTTTTGGATTCGGTAATTTTCATTGATATATGTGTTTTGCCTCTTTCTTTATCTAAATCAAAGAGGAGTGGGGCCGCAAATTTCTCAGGTATAATCGTACCTCCCTAAAAAAATTTGTACTATGATTCTAGGCTGGTTTGTGGATCTGGCTCTTGGAGCTCTTGGAGGCCTATTTAATATTCTTTTAGGGTGACTTGCCCTTCCTATAGTACCTCTTGCTTCTCCTGTAGCAGCTCATGTTTCTCTTGTCGATGCTCTTTCTCCTCCTATAGCTCTTCTTATTCTTCTTGTAAAATGGAAGCCTATGTTTTGAGCCTCTTAAAGGTGACTACCGTAGTGGTGGGCCCACCCATACGTAGCACATGTTCCTTTGTTTTGGCCTTAGGAGAGGTAATTTCTTCAAATCTTTCCTCACTATGTCTCACTTCCTCTCTTCTGCTTTCTAACTCTTCTATGGTGATATAGACCTTTCTAGGAGGTTGAGACTTCCCTTTCCTTATCCTAGTGATCTTTCCTTTTTTGAAGTACAAAGGGAATTGCCTTGGCTGCCTTATTTGGGGCTTGATATGGGTGCCCAATGTGGCCAAAAATTCTTTCTTGGTGTTCCCTGGAGAGAGACTTGTTTTTTTCTTTTTTTTCCTTTCGCTTGAGGATTGGATATCCCCTTAGTGTTATCTTTCTCTTTTCCTTGTTTCTCTCCTTCTCCTTCCTCAGTTTATGCTTCTTCTTCCTCTATTTTTGTGTCATCCTCTTCTTCCTTCTTTCCTTCCCCACCCCCAATCCTAGAGGCCAGTATTTTCTCATGTGTGATGGCTTGGGTTTCAATGAAAATTTCCCTTCCCATGTCTACAAAAACATTCCATAGAATAGAGTTCCTTAGGTTACTTAGAGCATCTATAACAATTAACTTAATGAGGCCATGGTGGAAAATATGTTGGTCATTTCCTTCCCTCGCTTATTCGATCATTTCAATGATAGATTGTAGGATGAAACGGGGAACACCGAGTCTCGGTGGAATAGGTAATTCTGCTTGGAATCTTAGCTCATGGAGTAGCCTAAAATGATAGGCATATACAATGCTCAATCTCCCCTCGCAAGATATGTATTTGAGAATGTGACAGGAAACTTTATCCCACTCCAATGTTATATTCTACAAGATTTTCTTTCATAATGAAGAAGTTATTCCTCCTTGTGACACTCGCTTCTTTATTCTCCTTGCTCCATCGAATTCCTGGGGTAAGGTAGTCACTCTACTTACTATTTTAACATTTAGAAAGATGGAAAGGACTCTAACAATAGTATTGGCACTATCTTCTCTCTCAGGATCTAGTGCCATTGAAAATTCTTGGGTTATATCATCATCATACCCCTTCAACTGTTCAAATAATCTCATCCATTGATGTCTTAGAAAATTATTTACCACATAAGGATGTTGATGAATTTCTTTGTGTCTGTGGGTTCTCTTCTGTTGAAACCTTACCCATTTCTCCTATCGCTCCTTCTCACGGTTACTGGGGTGTATTTTTAATTTTGGCCTTAAAGGAGTCCCGAGTGCAAAGGCAGTGTCATTATTTGTCTTTCAGAGGGTGATAAGGATGTTAATTATAGAAAAAAACAAATTTCCTTTGTTCCTACCTTGCCTTCACATATAACAATTTATAAAGGGGACTACTCCATAATTGTTTTCTACAAGGTACTCAGTTCAAGCATAAATATCCATCTAGATATATGGAAATCAATAAGGAAGAAGGACACTTACTATTTCCAAGATAACTTTGTCATGTGCATGAGGGTTTGAGGAAAAATTTGGGTAGTTTTGAATCCCTTTCTCCCTTCAATTCTCTCTTGTAGATTCCCTTTGGGCCTCCTGTAGTGAGTCAGATCCTCCTATATCTCCTCTTGTAGCACCTAAAAACATTGCTCGAAGTAGCTCAATGACAACCTAGGGAAGCTATGACAGCACTAACTCTTCCTTATCTAACTTTTTTCTTGAAATGAGTGATTATACAAATGGAGCCAAGCCTTATACTTATTATTTCCTTTTATGGAAGAGGCTCAAAGGGCTTTGGTGACATGGCTCTTGCGCGAACTGCCCTTTTTTAACCATTGGCCCCACTCCTTCTAATGATCATATTGTTCCTCGTTATCATCATCTTTCTCCTCATAATCACTGCTCCACTTAAGTTGACCTTTCCATGTTGCATGTGTGACTAAATGAATGGTAGTTTACTCATCGAAGGTGGAAAATTTTATTGACCACCTCCAACCCATAAAAAATTCCTTTTCCAACCATTACAAATTTTATCATCATATGCATAGGGAAGAGGTGATGGTTTTAATACTTGAGCCTACTTGTGATGTCAACTCATTGGAGATGCTTGCATGTTGGTATTCATAATATGATGATCTTGAACGCGTTGATTTCCTTTGCTTTCTTCTGCACAGGTACTCATAGCTTGATGGTTTTTTCTTTACTGATAAAATTGTTATGTGTATGCAAGTTTATTCCCAGTTTCCAATCTATTGCTAGTGGAGTGGATGGATTATCTCATGGTGTCCCACTTCTATTGAAAATGAAATAAGAAAAATCCTGATTTAATTTTCACTTGAATTAAATTAGGAGAAAATTGTAATTCAACATCACAAGACAACTTGAATAAGTTAATTGTTGGGTATGTGTTATATTCTTTCCACGACTAGCGCCACGCGTTGTACGTTGCGCCGGGCGCAACAGGGGGGTCACAGGGGGGGCAACAGCGCCCTGGAAAAAAAAAAATTGGTGTGCGGACCCACTCATAGGTGGACCCACCCATGTTTTGTGCAGGAGTTTGCACATGGTTTTGGGGTATGATGGTTTTCGGCCGCTAGTATTTTGTAGATCCGGTCAAGGGAACTACGGTTATGTTCTAATCTAGGGTTAATGGATTGGGGTTTATGTATGCTTCGGCATGTATATATATATGTGTTGTAACACTAAAAGGAATATAATGAAAAATCAAGCTGGTCGTCCTGATTTGGGATCCAAGGGAAAATCTATGTGATTATCTATTTTATGTTTTAAGCTCTCGCTATTGTTTATTTTCTGTTATAAGATTCATGTGTAGATAATTTTTGTTCATGGTTAAAACCTACATTTGGTATCAGATCTATTTTGTCTTCAAGGGGACGCCTTTTCTACTGAGGGTTTTTTGCTCAAGACTGAGGTAGACCCTGTTCAGTGGGAGATATGTGGGATCAATTCTTATGGTGAAAGAAGATGGCGAGCGGAAGAAAGATAGAGATCGAGAAATTTAATGGTCAGAGTTTTGAGTTGTGGAAGCTCAAGATGGAGGATCTGCCGGTGGATAATGATCAGTGGATCATGGTAGATCTAGGTACTAAACCAATGGTAATGTCAAATGAAGACTGGAAGAAACTGGATCGAAAGGCTAAGAGCACAATACGGTTGTGTGTCTCAGATTTATTATTGTTGAATGTATCTGGGGAGGCTACGGCGAAGAATTTGTGGGAAAAACTTGGGAATTTTTACCAATATAAGTCTCTGGTGAATAAGTTGTTCCTGCGGAAAAAACTGTATAACCTGAGGATGAAGGATGGAGACTTGGTGACAGAGCATCTGAACGCCATCAATACTGTGGTAAGTCAGCTGTCATTTGTTGATATTAAAATCTTAGATGAAGATAAGTGCATCAGTTTGTTGTGTTCTCTACCAGACTCGTGGGACAGTCTGGTTATTGCAATAGGTAGCAATACAACTACCTTGAATTTTGATGACATTGGCTCAGCCTTGGTATCAAAGGAAATGAGACAGAGAAATATGGAGGGTCAAAATGGAGATGCCTTATCTATACGAGGAAGGTCCCAAAATAGAAACAAGAATAAGGTTTCGAGTGGGAGATCTAAATCTAGAGGGAGATCTAAATCTCCTGGAAAGTTTGCAAAGGTGTGCTGGAAATGCGGAAATGAAGGACACTACAAAAAGGACTGCAGATCTATAGCTCCTGAGAAACGAAAGGGATCTGATGATGGTCCTTCTGCAGAGGCAAAAACCACCTTAGATGAAGGTGGGGATGTGTATTTGGCTTCTTCTTCAAATACACATGTAGATCATGAGTCATGGTTGATTGAATCAGGTGCATCCTTTCACTTCACTCCCCATAGGGAGTGGTTCTGTGAGTATGAGAAATATGATCACGACGATGTATTCCTACGGGATGATAGGAAGGCTAGAATAGTCGGATGTGGAAAAGTCAAGCTGAAGCTGCAAGGTGGAAGGATTAGAACACTTCCTAGTGTTCTGCATATTCCTGCATTAGCCAGAAATTTGATTTCTGTAAGCAAGATGGATGATGCAGGTGTAAAAACAGTGTTCGAGAAAGATGTCTGCAAGATGGTTCGGGGAGCACTGGTATTAATGCGGGGATTTCGGACTGGAAATATGTACAAGCTACAAGGTAGCACTATTATTGATGGGTGTAACAATTCTGTGGTTCCTAAAAGTGGAGCGGAAAGCCTAGCTGTCTCTGGAGAAAAGACCATGCTATGGCATCAAAGGCTTGGACATATTGGAGAGAAGGGCCTTCAGATACTGCATAGAAATGGTATGGTAGAAGGTATGTCTAATTTCTCTCTGGATTTCGATTTCTATGAACATTGTGTATATGGGAAGCAGAATAGGGTTAGTTTTCCTTCTGGTGCTAAGAGGGCGAACAAGATATTAGAACTTGTGCACAGTGATGTGTTTGAACCTGTGTCAGTTCCAACACTGGGAATGTCTGTGTACTATGTTTCATTCATAGATGACTTCTCAAGGAATACATGGATATATTTCTTGAGGAAGAAATCTGAATTCTTTGACAAATTTAAAGAATTTAAGGCTCTGGTGGAAAACCAGACAGAGAAGAAGATAAAGGCGCGGAGGACAGATAATGATGGGGAGTTCTACAAGAAGGAATTTGAAGAGTTTTGTAAGAAGTGTTGTATAGCACGGCAGAAGACTACTCCTTACACAGCTCAGCAAAACGGAGTTGCAGAAAGAATGAACCGAACGCTTATGGAAAAGGCAAGAAGCATGCTCAGTGGTACCGAGTTAGGACAAGAATTCTGGGCAGACGCAGTGGAGATTGCATGTTACTTATTTAACAGATCTCCTTCATCAACGTTGGAGGATAAGACTCCACATGAGGTATGATTGGTAAGAAACCCTCTCTTTCTCATCTAAGGGTATTTGGATGTGATGCATATGTACATGTTCCAAAGGAGAAAAGGACCAAGTTGGATAATAAATCTGAAAAGTGCATATTTATTGGGTATAAGGATGGTTTAAAGGGTTACAAGCTTTGGAACCTAGAAACAAGGAAGGTTGTGTACAACCGAGATGTGGTGTTTAGAGAGGTGAAAGATGTTGTTACACATGAAGTCCTACCAAAGGAACCTGAGAAGATAGAGTTTGAGCTAAAGGAGGATGAATCATAATCTACAATAGAAGAAGACTCAGAAGAGGAAGAGCCACAAACTCCAACTATGAGAAGATTAGTTCGGGAAAGAAGGCAACCAGAAAGGTATAGTCCATCTGCTTTCTGTTCAGTTTTTTCCTTAAATATAACTGATGATGATCCCAAAATTGTCAGGGAGGCAGTAGATTCAGAGGATGGAAAAATATGGAAGGAGGCCATGGTTGATGAAATGGCATCGTTGCATAAAAATGAGGCATGGGATTTGGTGGAGTTGTCGGCTGGAAGGAAGCCCATCGAGAGAAAATGGGTGTTTAAGAAGAAGATGAATGTAGAAGGCAAGGTGGAGAAATACAAAGCTCGGTTGGTAGCAAAATGTTATTCCCAGGTGTCGGGAATTGATTTTGGTGATATTTTTTCTCTTGTTGCGAAAGTTACTTCTATTAGATTAATTTTATATATTGCTGCTGCATTTGATTTTGAGATAGAACAGATGGATGTGAAGACAACATTTCTTCACAGGGATCTAGAAGACGAGATCTACATGAAGCAACCTGAAGGATTTATGGTGAAGGGTAAGAAAGAACTGGTATGCAGGTTGAAGAAGTCTCTGTATGGGTTAAAAAAGTCACCAAGGATTTGGTATCAGAAATTTGATACCTATATACGGGGACTTGGCTTCACCAGAAGCAAGGAGGATCACTGTGTGTATTTTAAATTAATTGGTGATCGTGTTATTTATTTTGTCTTGTATGTGGATGATATGTTGTTGATTGGAAATGACAAAGAAATTATCCAAGATTTGAAGACCCAACTATTCTCCAAGTTAGACATGAAGGATCTTGGTCCTGCAACTATATTTTGGGCATGGAAATTAAGAGAGATCGGGCAAAGAGGAAGCTCTGGCTAAACCAGGGGAAGTATGCCAAGACTATATTACAGAGGTTCAATATGCAGGATAGTAAACCGGTGAATGTTCCTATTTCTGTAGGTGTAAAGCTGTCTGCTGAACAGTGTCCCAAGACATAAGAAGAAGAGGAGGATATGTCCCATGTTCCATATGCAAGTGTAGTGGGTAGCTTGATGTATGCAATGGTCTGTACTAGTAGACCAGACATTGCACATGCAGTGGGAGTATTGAGTAGGTAATTTATGTAAAACCAAGGGAAGGAGCATTGGACAACAGTGAAGCGGGTTTTCAAATATTTACGTGGCACTAGTGATTATGGTTTGTGCTACTAGGGAATACCAGGATTAGAAAGAATGTTTGACATTCGTGGTTTTTTGATGCAGACTGGGCTTCAGATCTAGACCAAAGAAAATCTACAAGTGGGTATGTTTTTAGCCTATTTAGAGGCGCAGTCAATTGAATGAGTAAAAGACAGTCTATAGTGGCAATTTCAACTACAGAGGCAGAATATGTAGCAGTCACTCATGCAAGCAAGGAAGCAGTTTGGTTGCAGAGATTGTGTTCAAGTATGGGGTTGGTATAGCAAGCTATAAGGATAAACTGTGATAGCCAAAGTTCAATTTTCTTGGCTAAGAACCCTTCTTATCATTCAAAGACAAAGCACATTGATGTTCAATATCACTTTGTTACAAATATGGTTGAGGCTAAAAGGGTGTTCTTGGTAAAGGTGGACACCTTGAAGAATGTTGCAGATGCATTGGCGAAGTTTGTGAGCACTCATAAGTTCACTTGGTGTAGAGTAACAATGGGTGTTGAAGAATTGGCCCAATGACTAAGCTCTCTTGTGGTCCCCTGCGGAAAGAAAACAACAAGTGGGAGAATGTTGGGTATGTGTTATATTCTTTCCACGACTAGCGCCACGCGCTGTATGTTGCGCCGGGCGCAACAGGGGGGTCACAGGGGGGGTGGAAGTACCCCAGCAAATTTTTTTTTGGTGTACGGGCCCACTCATAGGCAGACCCACTGATGTTTTGTGCGTGATTTTGCACATGGTTTTGGGGTACGATGGTTTTCGGCCCCTGGTATTTTGTAGTTTCGGTCAAGGGAACTATGGTTATGTTCTAATCCAGGGTTAATGGATTGGGGTTTATGTATGCTTCGGCATGTATATATATGTGATGTAACACTAAAAGGAATATAATGAAAAATCAAGCTGGTCGTCCCGATTTGGGATCCAGGGGAAAATCTCTGTGTTTATCTGTTTTATGTTTTATGCTCTCGCTATTGTTTATTTTTTGTTATAAGATTCATGTGTAGATAATTTATGTTCAGTGTTAAAACCTACATTAATTAAGTTATTTTCACTTGGTTGAGTTAATTCGAGTTGAGGGCCTAACTTGAGTTGTGTAGAGTGAAACCTAAATTTTAGGATCCTAGGTTGAGTTAATTTCAGTTGTAACAATTTAATTCAGTAAAATTGAGTTAAAGTCAGTTAAACTAGTTCCAACGGTTGGGGGTGTTGTAACCTTATTTTTTTTGATAAGTTAGCATGGTATTTTGAAAATTAAAAATAAAATGCTAAGTTAGAACATGGATGAAAAAGAAAATTAAAAAAATGTTAGGAAAATTATGTTTTTATGTACATCCATGTTAGAATAAAATGTTAGAATAGATTTTCTCTAAAGAAAGAAGGCAAAATAAAAAATGTTAGAGAAGCCTGAAATAAAATAATGCGTGAATGCTTTAGTGTTTTAAATAAAACTATGGCTACCTGTTTAAATGCACCAGATACTCAAAGATATTAAAATTTTAATTTCTAATGTTAAAACCTTCAAAAGGGGGTTTAATTTTCATTTGTTTAAGTTGATATATATAAGCGCTTATTGATTTTAATTATAAAGTCACTAAGATACAAAGGGTCAAATCAAAGGAGTAAAGTGTCGACATGATTGGACGATAGATCTAGAGCCTGCTCAAGATCTACGACGGAGAGTCATTTCGCGACTCCCTTGGCTATTTCTTGTTAACATGAGGGGGGGGGGGGGGCTCCGAGGTGTGGTATTAAAGGCTTCCAAGTTTTGTGACATGGTGACACCACAACGCTTCGCACCACCCCCCCCCCCCCCGAAGTCCACCAGCATTTTTCCATGCCTGACGACCGTTCCTCCCGCACTCGATGACCGTTCCTCCCATGCCCTCAGCCAACGGCTATCATTTCCATGCCATAATGGTTAGCCCATGATCCAATTTCATTCATCCATGTCATGTGATCATTACTCTCCAACGCCCCACTTATAGCTGTTAATCACCCCATTAGCCACTAAACCCGCTCCTGAACTGTTAATCGCTCCATTGGTCATTAAACCCCCATCAAAGCTGTTAAACCCTATGGTCATATTTGAGACGTTAATCCCAAAACACGCCCTATAAAATCACTTGCAGACTCCCTTTAATTACTTTACTTTCTCGTTTGAATTGCTCTTATCCCGACATTTTATTCTACAACAATTTTCTATCTCTGAACTCTATAACCACTATCCTCATTTCCATAATCCCTGTCACCTTATCTGCAACTCGATTTTTAAATCCTTTCTCGGTCGATACCCTATCAAGCATGGATCCTAAAGCCAAGACCAAAAAACCAACGACCCCTAATGATAAAGCTAAGAAACAGGTGACAGAAGAGGTACAGGTCATCAATCCAGTTTCTTAAGTCATCCCTGAGGTTGCCAATCTAGTTGCATAAGTCATCCCTGCTGCAACGCCACAGCCTAACCTCGACCTCATACCCCTAGCTGACACCTTTTTCAAATTCACAGACTTTCATTATGAATTTTACTTCTATGAGCTACATATGTGGCTAAAACAAAAGCACATAGATAACTAGGACCCTATCAGGTTCTGGGAATCCATGTTGCCTATGTTTTCATTCCCACTAACCCATCCTTTTCCTGATCTAATTGCCTGGTGTTAGAAACAATATGATCATATAAATTGATTAGTGGTGGCTCAGAATGGAAACATTCTGATCACCATATCCCCTAAAACCATAAACCATATGCTACTCATTCCTTCATCTGATTCCCTATCGCATTTCTCACCTGCTGCTCTCATGGATCTTTATCAAAAATTATCTTTCCCTTAAAGAGCTCATATATTTGACACTTTCTTACCTAAGGATGCATATTTTCCTAAGAAAAATCCTCCATACTCATCCTCCATCTTTCCTCTAGCACCCAAACACTATATCTCCCTTCTTTCATACTTGTTAGGATACCCAAACGATGAAACAATTGATGAACCTGTTGTAGATCCTAGAGACAATCTTGAGTTCTAGGAGTCTAGTGCCTAGGACATCTTAAAATCAGAGGGTAAATGTAGAAAATTATAGGGATGCCTCTGACAGAATATGGATCAAAATAATAATGGGTTTGATGGTTCAGGAATGGAGAAGACCTTGGAATATGATTAATGTGAATTAACCTATATTTCAAGAGGGATCAAGAGGTTGAATGACTGGATGGATTTCAAATGGGTCAATTATGAAACAATGAGCAGAGGCTTTCAAATTATGTAGAGGTCCTAAGAAAGAACAGAGGGGGAATCAACAAAATATAGGCTTAAAATCCTTAAGAATTTTTCTCCCATGAACCCAGAGGAAACATATGTAAGTGGAATATGACTAACAGTAGAGATTCGAGGAGAACGAGTTAAGGAAGTGCAGCAAGTTTAATACATGAGCGCTATATATAAATGAATTCATGAATAAAAATTCATACCACCAGAAGCTACATTACACAAATCATCAGAGCAACATAACATGAAAGATCATTATACATAAACACGAGACTACAAATAAAAAAGAGAACATAGATACATACTACTCATTTCTCCATGTGGAATCCAAATAAACAACTATGTATATTAGATTATATTCAAAACAACTACCCCAAAAATATATCTCAGAGCATAAAGAGCACAGTCACACCGAAATACAACAAAACTTCTCCAAAAATCATAACCTTTCTTTCATATCTGAACTCTCTACATATAGAGTTCTCCCTGAGGGTTTACAATCGAATAATCATTCCTGATAGACCCGCACATGTGAAAATGAAAATATCCTAACAAACTAGCAGAGTGTGCATCAAGAAATCACTCCTGTAACAGAAAATCAAAACAGAATCAAGTGAAATCGAGATTTCACCAACAAAACATCATAATCAGAAAGTAAAAGAAAAAAAACTATGGGAAGTGGAGGCCAAATCTTGGAATCTTCCATGGGGATGCTGAGGAGTGGCCGTGAACAAGTGAGCAGTCTGGTTTCCACCACTTTATTTCATGTGCTTTCCAAAGGCCTCAACTCCCTCGTTCTCATGTTTCACATTAACTGTAATGAAATGAATAGTTACGCTGCGCATGCCTCTCTATTTAGTGGATATTTCCTAGATCAACCGAATAAACCATAGCTTTTTTGTTCCACCAAAAACTTGTGCTTGTGATTTAATATGCAAATTCAGAGACCAAATTTTGGAGGGGGGCATGGATGGTTTGTGGTATTGGATGGGGGGTGTGAAATCATTGTGGGCCAACACGTAGCACTGGAGGCATTTTCCAAAACCGACCACTTCGGACCTCCACACGGTGTTATCTTTCAGAACGTGAGAGAGGTGCCGAAACCGATCATGAGCCGTTGGATGCATGAAATGGATCAGAGAAGAGGGGAGGATGGAAGAAGTGATAGTGGAGTTAGCGGGTCTGATTAACACTGAACAGAGTGGAACAAAGGCTATGGAAGGGCTATTAACGACGTGGAATGAAGGTGGGGCCCGAACTGGTATCATTGATCACAAGTCGAGTGGTTTTGTTATAAGCGGCAAAGGGTAAACTGTATAAATTGGGGTTTTCGAAGTGCGATGAGCAGAGGTGGGGCCGCTCACGGATCACAAATCGCATGTTTTATATATGAGTGGTGGAAGGTAAGAGTTATACCCTATGGGGAGAGAAGTGGGATGAGCAAGGAATGGATGACATGGCAAGGATGTGGGGCTGCCTGTGGATCACAGATCACATTTTTTAGCTATGAGAAAGCAGAGAGTGGGAGTTATATCTTGCGAGGATTGATGTGCGATAGCCAATGGATGATGTGGCAAGGCAGAGGTGGGCCCACCCGTGGATCACAGATCACAATTTTTTATGGGAGCAGTGGAAATTAAGGGTTATACTTTGTAGGGAACGATGTGCAGGGAGAGGGGAATGGATGACGTAGCAAGGAGGTGGGGTCGCTCGCGAATCACAAATCATAAGTTTCATATGGGAGAAGCGGAAGGTAAGAGTTATATTTTGTGGGGAGTGAAGTGGGATGAGCGGAGAGGTTAGAGGTTGGAAAAGGTAAATGGTGAGCTTCTTTCCTCTTTTGACTGGGGGGCACCCTCTCGACCCATGCTTGAAGTTTTGGGCCTTCATCTTCACCACTTCAACGCTTCATTTGCTTCACCTTCATGTTTCCTTATGCGTTCAAAATAAACACAAGCCAACATTGGCTCCATTGGGGACGACACACTCATTCGAGTGTGTCAAGAACTCACAGACCACCTGCTTGTGTTATTCTTAATGTGCCTAGGATCATGATTAGAAGAATTTTCAAGCAGCTTTAACCAAAAAAAAAAACAGGAATTGATGCAGAAATAACAAATGTAATATATACAATTTGAGGATATGTACAATGGGCCATCATAGCCTGCTATGAGTGCGGGAAGTAAGGCTTTAAAAACTGTCCATTGATAGGCATCTTGAGTTTATCTCCTTCCAAATTCTCTAGCGCAAAAGTATTGTTTCCTTTGACCTCTACCACTCTGAATGGACCAAAACAGAGGGGGTTGAAGTTTCCATGTTTCCCTTTGTCTGACTGCCTAACATCCCATCATAGCACCAAATCCCCTACATGGATTTCCTTGCATTTAGCTCTTTGATCAAATAAGCCTTTCATATTTTCCTGTTACTCTGCTAGTCTCAGGCTTACTTGTTCCCGTGTCTCACTAAGCTCGACCAATTAGTTCATTCTTCTGATGAGGTCGTTTGGATATTCTTCACTCTCTTGTAAGAATCGGGCCACAGTTAATGCAAGCAGAACAGGAAATACTGCAGCTCTACCATACACCAGTTCGTAAGGGCACTTTCCTGTGGATTTTTTAGTGGTGATGCGATTTTCCCAGAGTGCAAACTTGAGCTGGGAATCCCAGTTCTTTTGGTTTTCGTTGATGGCATTTTTCAAGATCCTCACCAGTGTCTTGTTAGATGATTTTTCCAAGCCATTCCCCTGTGGGTCATATGTAGTGGAGTGTCCCAACATGATATTGTAACACTGATAGAAATTTAAAAATTTAGCCGACTTGAAAGACTAGGCATTATCTGTTATGATTCTAGTAGGGCATCCAAACCTAGCTATTACGTTCTCCTCCAGGAACTTGGTCACCACCAAATCTGTAGTTTTTCTTGTGGACACGGCTTCCACCCACTTAGTGAAGTAATCCATAGCAGTGAGGATCCATCGATGTTGACTACTAGAAGCTGGGTGAGTCTTTCCTATGAAGTCGATTCCCCATTGTTTGAAAGGTTCTTAAAAATGTACTAGGATCACTAGAGAGGTGCATACCTTTGATTTTTGGCGAATTTCTGGCACTTCTCATAGGCCCGGAGGCAAGCATATACATCACTAAACAACTTAGACGAAATGAAACATGCCCTCGGGATCTTATGTGCAGTGGATCGCCAACTGTAATGCCCACCACATATCCCTTTGTGGAACTTTGTCATCACTTCATCAACCTCATCCTATGTTAGACATAGTAGTAAAATCCCAGTCGGGTCCTTCCAATACAGTCGCCTGTTTTCCGCAACATACTTTTGAGACCTCAGCCTCAAGGTGTGGTACTTGGTCTTATCATAGTTAGGAGGGAATCTCAGTGTTAAAAGATATTCCACTATATCTTTATACCAGGAGGATAGAAGGTACTTCACATGTGTCTTTTGCATGGAAGATTTTATGCCTTGTTGTACACCTGTATCCTCCAGCGCTTCTCCTCTTGCCATAGATAGGTTTATCCATAGAGCTTGACAGTTGGCTTCAGACAAGATTTTTGCTAGCCCTTGGCCTTTAATGAGTTTAGTAGGCTTTATCTCCATCTCGTACTCCTGAATCTTAGCTATCCATTTTCCCCTTTTTCCTTCATTGTCGCCATGAACAAGAATATCCTTCACTGCTGCAGTGGGTACATAAGTTGTTATGACAAACCGAAGCACATACACCCGAAATGATTTAAGTGACTTAACTATAGAATATGGTTGATTTTCCAGGATATTATATTTTATTTCAGCTTATCGGAGGACTTGGATGAAGAACGCAATGGGTTTTTCATTCCCATCATCGTTCTTTTGTAGTAGCATTGTAACTATTATGAGGGGAGGCAAAAGAAAAAATCATGAATGGATTTCCATAATCTAGACCTGCTAGTGTTAGTATGAATCTTTATTCGAAGTGTACGAAAAAATACCACTTTAGCTACACATAACTTATAGCCCTAACAACATAAATGACTGCTAATATCTTCAGATCTTCAATTAGATGATCAAGACAAATGCTGCAAAAATCTAGATCTATGCATTAGAAGACATTAAATAGTAGAAAAATAAGATTTACTCCATAGATCCAATAGACAAGACAATAATATATCCAATGAATAATTTTATTAATGGCACCTGGGAGGAAAACACAAGAGAGTGTTCCCTGTTCTCCTCAATGGGATGGGTTCTTGTGAGTCCTCAGCACTTCAGATTTAGAACTTCTCTCTCTTGATGGTGTAAAAAACCTGGACAAAAATGGAAAAGTATGGCTATGATTATGGATCAATAACCAGACCAAGTGTTGAGATCCAGAGTGATATTTAGGCAAAAAAAGGTGACAAATGAATGGGAAAACCCTTCTATTTATGAAAAAATATTGAGTTAGTCTATTGGTGCATAATTAAAATATTATTAACCAAATCTAGATCCAAATTTTATGGAATATTTTATTATATTTGTTGGAGGGAAAAGGAATTTGACTTGAATCAAATCCCCTTATTTGTAAATAATAAATAAATAAATGATTTATTTATCATTTTAAGGATGTGATTAAGTAATTGCGCCGAGAGGCGCAATCTACAGCCCAGTATGATCCCGATGTCGGGTATGTCACGTTCTCAAAAAAAAAAAATTTACTTTTTTAATGTTGGCCAAAGCATTAACCTAATCTTGAATTTTATATAACTTGAATATTTAGTTTATATATAATTTTTTTATAATTTGAATGGATAGTAAATTATATAAGCGAATTTGAATGGATCATAAATTTACCTTTAACAAAAATTTTTTTTTTACCACATTGAATTTCTAAATAAAATAAAATTTTAAACATCTTTACTATTTACGAAAGTCAATACCATTTCCTAAATCAAAGGAAAAAAGTTAATTCAACACAAACAATCAAAATCCAAAATATTTTAATATTTATTTTAATTAAATATTTACAAAATGAATCTTTAAAAAGAAAACGCATATTCTATGGACAAATTAAAATATTTAAAGACATAAATATTTCTCATTCAAAGTTACAATATTTTAAAATTTAAATAAATATAAATATAAATAAACATGAGTTATGGTAAATAAATAAAATCTATTTTTATACTTACTCTAGAACTATGCTAAATAAATAAAAATATATATAAACTAGATATATGGTAAATAAATAAAAATTCTTTTTATATTTACTCCATAAACCTTTATATATTTAAAAAAACTTAAAAAGAGGTTTTATTTAGATGAAGCCTATGGGATGAATACCATGGGACAAATTAATATTGATACCACAGGCTAAATACCATATTTATAAAATAAGTATGGTAAATAACTAAATATAAAAGAGGTTGTTAGCTCCCTGTAATTAGCAGGATTGGCAAAGTCCAACTGCAGGGAGAACACCGTTTCAACCACTTTGGGATTCTAGGATCTAGCCCTCCTAAACCTGCAAAGGGATCTCTCCAATAAGTGCAAAGATGGATTTATATTTAAGGTTTTGGTAATGATATTAGGCTAGTTATGAATTCCGAGGGTTTCTGCTTGTTTTGGATGGTTGAGCATGATTATTATTTGAGTGGAAAATCCTAAATGGAAAGAGTTTCAAAGGTAAGAAGTTGCAAGCAACTAGAACAAGCTTTGGCCAAAAAGATGGATGTTTCACTAGTTTTAGTCCATTGGGCTATGGATTCATAATAGGGTTTAATTGAAACAATTAGGTTCAAGAGTGGTCTAGGGGCAAGTCATCTATGTCTAAGGATCTCTTTAAAGTTGATATGGAATGAAATGATACAACAAGAAAAGGAATTAAACAAATGAAGAAAAAAGAGCAGCCCAAGATCTGGAAGTACTTTGAAACTAGCCAGATTTTGACATACACTTAAGAAAGACATAAAAGTAATCTAGGATTTGGTAAGTACTTCGAAACTAGCCAGCCTTTGATACACTTTCAATAGAAAACATTAAAACACAAGGGAAACACAAATGATAACGAAGAATGGTCTAGGATCTGGTAAGTACTTTGAAACTAGCCAGCTTTCAACACACTCTTAGGGAAACTTTCAGATAGTCTTTGGGGATAAAAATAGGACCAGGGCTCACCATATCTTCCTTAGTTCATCTCTACTTAACATAAACTAAAAATAACATTCAGAAACAATATTTAGCTAAGATAGTAGGACGAGGGAACACTAGCATTCCTAACTACTCAAACCGAATTAAGTCATTCCTAAATAACACAATTTGGAAGAAAACATATAGATAAAGATTATCAGTCAGAGAAGGGTACTGATATACAGTAAATCCTAACTCTATGCTTGTTGTTATTTATAAGAGAATATGACCATAGTGAAAACAGAACTAAAATAACGATTCACAAGAAGAAAAACATCACCATCGACATAGACCAGGATCCCATAAATCAGCTTGTATTGATGCTTCAAACCAGTTACAGCTTTAAGTCTAGTGTTTCAGGTTAGCAATCATCTTCACTATTCAGCCTAACTATTCTATCACAAGCAGAGCTTCAAGAGCCTTTGAACACTATTTACAATCAGGAGTTTCGAGCACAAGTATATTTCAAAGTTCTGCTATCAACATCTTCTCATCTTCTATAGAGGTATTTATAGAAGAAATGAGGAGGTGGGATCCGATAAAAGATCTCCTAGGTCAATTAATACAGATTTAAGACTTCTCGGCCTTTGAGGGGCTCGATGGAGAAGATTACAGATGTTGTTATTGTATTAATTGATTTACATTAAAGATTAAGCTCAGTGGGAGCTTTTGTTGAATTTTAAGGCTCTGTTTCATGTAGTAATAACTCTGCTGATATTTTGTCATTAAGTTCCTTTAGTAGAATTAACTGTTTGGCTGCGCTGAGGAAAATTTCTTCTTTTTGATCAATAACTTCGGCCTCAGTTTGAATGCTTTGAAGTAATAGATGGCACTGGGTAGCTGAGAGGAATCAATTGGCCTCTGTTGTGGCGGTGGAGGCCTTTCTGTTTGAAGATCTTTTGATTTTCTTTAATTCTGTTTTAATTTAATGGATTAGGCTTTTGATAATCAATCTTAGCCGTAATCAACTAAACTATGGAATTCATCTTCAATCCTCCGTTTCTGCAGTGGTAGGTCTTCAACACTGATACTCTTTTGATTGTGATTTCATTCACTGTGTCTTGTTGATGTGTAGTGCCACACAGGGCTCATAGGGCATCAATGCCCATGAAGAATTGATGAAACGTGAGTTCAAACCCTGAAAATGGCTTCTCTGTATGCACAAAGGCCTGAGGGATCTTCATCCCCAGCCTTTAGTTTCCCTTTGAAATAATGGAAAAACCATTAAACACCTGCAAAATAAAAAACTAATTAAGAAATCCTGTGTTGATGGGTAAAACTGCTTAGGAGGCTGTAGGGAGAAGCGTGGCCGTTGGATGGTAGCATCTAACGGTGGAGATTTGTTTGCAAGAGGTTAAAAGGAAAGGGGAGGAAGAAATAAGTCAGAGTTTTTGATTGCGTAGAGATCAACGATCGGGATTGGTTGTGATTACACAAATTTAATGAGTCACTTTATGGAAAATCAGAAGAAAAACAAACGAAATAGGAAAAATTTCCTTTGGCGGGGGTAAAAATGCGCAAAAATTGAAAGCGGGGTTTAGGATGATCGTGGGTCGTCAGATGAGATCCACCCAACAAGATCAACGCTGGAGATTTGCGTTGAAAATATTTGGTGAGGGTGGAGGGCGATAGTGTGAGGCCAGATTAAATCTGGGCCGTTGATCTACAGAGATCAATAGTGGAAGGCGCACGCGATAAAACACAATAGAAATGGGGAAGGTGGTTTCGGGAGGTAAAACCACTGTTTTCGCGTGAGAAAGAGGCAGGTAGGCAGTATTGTCCTTTTGAACGCGATATGCATTCCCACTCGACATGTGGCTTTTTAAAACCACCAATATCACGTAGCCCTTGGGAAAATAACCTTCGCGCTAAAAGCTACGCGATATAGAATGTGGGCCGTCAGATCTGGGGTCTCAGATCTAACGATAGAGAATGAGCACGATAAGGGATAGATGTGCGAGTGGAAGAAGGGGGAGTGGTTTTATTATGGGCTGTCCGATCAGGGGATCGATGGTGGAGATTAAATCTGGGGTTCAAAACGAAAAATATACAAGCGGAGAGAGGTTGAAGCAGGACCGTTGATCTACAGAGATCAACGGCTAAGATTGGCCGAAAAAAATTATGAGCGGGACTACATGTTTAAACCAAATTTGGGAGACGCATCCTGGACCATCTGATCTGGACACGTGGATAGTCTAGATGTAATCAGAGGTATTCGATCGGCAGGGGGAAGAATTTGCACAGCACCGATGCGATCGAGCGCTGACCGTTGATCTGCAGATCAGATCGACAGTGGGAAATAAATCGGAGGGGTTCAAAGACAAGGAAAGGTTAATAATCAGAGAGAATGAGGACCATCGCATCTGGGAAGGCGTGGAGAAAATCAACGGCTCTCAACTGATCGGAGGAATTTAATCGAGAAGGGAAATAAAATGCGCCCGAAGAAAACTTTGCGATGCGATGTAGCGCGGGCCGTTTGATCGACTCAAGATCAATGGCGGAGAACATCCCAAATATAAAATAGGCGAAAACCCTTATAATACATGAAAACCCAAAGTTTTTATAGAAAGCAAAGGTTTCATGGCTGGGGCGGGATATATATATGATATGGCTTGGCACCCGAATGCGGGGCCTTTGACTATATGGAAAAAAAAAGGGCCTGAGGCTTATGCATGAAAAGGGCCAATCGCATCGGATCTTTGGTGTGGGTCTTTCAATCTAACCATTATGATTTTCTCCGATGCGATTAACGCTTCAAGACTTAAACTCTTGGTCCCAGGAAAATTTTTATATGGAATGCAACGGGGGCGGGTTTTCTACAAATGGGGCTTAATCGCATCGGGATTTTGATGTGGGATTTTCAATCTACCCATTTGTACATTAAAAAACATTATTTGGGTGCGTTTAGACCAAACTTAGGAAAAAGTGGGTTTTCGACTTTTACAAAGGAAAATAATGCATCAGAGATTATTTATACAATGTTTTATCACCCGATTGCGGGCACAGGGGTTATATGAAATAATAATATGATCGGGGGTTTGTGGATGAAGGGCTTAATCACATCGGAGGATTTCACATAAGAATTTGACTTGTGCGCTCCGATTTTTCCGATGCGATAAGTGCCTAAATGGCTCAGTGCTTGGTTCCAGCACCAAGGCGTATGGAGGGGAAGTGGTTTGGACTTAGCCCAAAGGGGCTTAAACCCTTAATACAAAAAGGTGTATTTTTATGAAATTTTCAAAGTTTTTTGATGGATTTGGGGGTTTCAACAGAGTTAAAAAAGGAGTTTTAAACTCTGTAAGGTGGATTTTATGAAGGAAAAAGGGGAATGGATGAAAAATAGAGGAAAATGATGGGGGAAAAGGGAACAAAATGAAGGTTAGTTTTGAAGTGGAGCGAGGGAGAAAATGCATTTTGTAGTAGTATTTCTTCATGGGAGATAGCAGAATTTCTGAGTTGGAAATGGAAACAGCAGTGAGGATTCAAACAAAGGGCCAGATGCCTTGATGAATCTTCAAGAGATAACACCTTTTTCCAATAAAACTTGTTCCTTGAAGGCTCCAAAGGTGTTTTAGCCACCATTTGATATGACAAATTTTATTGGTGGCTAATAGAGGTATAAAGAGGTATGATAAATAAATAAATATAAAATAAGTATAAAGAGGTATGGTAAACAAATAAATATAAAAGAGTTATAAAGAGGTGAGGTAAATAAATAACAATATATCAAATAGGATTATAAATTAAAATCTAATTATATAACAATCATATGGGCCAAATACCATAGTAAATAAAATAGGTATGGTAAATAAACCAGCCTGGATCCATCTTAACTCCGGATCTATCTAGTGCCAAGAGGGATCAAATCTCTCGAGGTGAAAACCTCAAGTTTTGACTTGAGGAAAGGTTTGCACCTCGAGAGATTTGATCCCTCTCTGTGCTTGTTAGATCCGGAGTTAAGATGGATCTAGGCTGGTAATAAATAAATAAATGGTTTATTTATTATTTTAAGGATATGGTTGAGTAATAATCAAATAAATAATGATTTATTTAATTATTTTAAGGATATGGTTGAGTAATAATCAAATAAATAATGATTTATTTAATTATTTAAGGGGTGAATTAGTCATATTTAATAAAGAATATTATTTAAATAAGATTTAAACAATTATTCTTAGAAAATAATAAGATAAATAATGATTTATCTAATTAATTTCCTTGTTTTGGGTTAAATTTAACAAGAAATATTAATTAAACTACTGTTTAACTAATTATTTCTTGAGGAAAATCAAACAAATGTATATTTATTTAATATTTCCTTATGGGGTTTCTTGTTTAAACCAGAAACAACTTAATAAAGGTGGTTTACTAAGTTATTTTCATAGTGAACACAATTTTACTTGGAGTAAAATTGGTCTTACATGATGTACTTGGGTCCATCTAATGATAATAGGTTAGATGACCAAAAAATGGTGTAACAGATTGCCCCCCAATGTGTGAGCATTAAGAGCTAATCGTATGACTGAAGTACGTTGTAATAACTCAATCAATAGACATCGAAGGGGAAGTCAAAGAGAGAGAAGTATAAGGTAAACCAAAGTGTTGAAAGAACTAGGCCCTGAGGAGGTGACTTGCAGGTGCGAAAAGTTTTTTTGATGAGTGAGTACCTACTTTAGGTGGCGGGGGAGGCATACCTATGCCTGCCGAGGCAATAGTACAAACAATAATGCACCCGAAAAACCACGGAATGCAATAATAAAGCATATGTTGGCCTAAGCATGAGCTAGAAAAATAACACGGTAATGGATCCCACATACATATTGTGCCTGGGATAACACCCAGGACTTTGTACAATAATATCTCAGTACGTGAGATATAAATACAACCTAGATGCCCGTGAAAATAGGAAAGGGTTGTAAAAATCTTACTGGTACATGCAAAAAAAACAGTGCTACAAGCAGCTGATGCCCACATCATCAAATGTATGGAGATGCATCGAAGGTTGTGATGAAGAGGTCATCTGAGTGTGTGCGGGGCTACTTGTAGGGCCACCCCCTCATGAGGGCTGAGACTTCTCACACACACTTGGGAATCATCAATGTCAACTGCTGCATCACTGAACCATCGAGTATACGGATCTTTATCATGCTGAAAGGAGCTGGAGTTGAGAAACAATCAAGTCAAAAGGAAATAAAGAGTCCCTTTGCCTAATCTGAGGCACCAAACCAAAGTGTAATCTGGAACCAAGGTACACCACCCTCTAGACCTCTCTTCTAGAATGAATGAGCTGATGTCGACAGAAGAAGGTCTACCATAGGTGAGGTAATAAGGGATCCTCAACTAGGGCACGAGAGAAAATAGTAGAGTGACTAATAGACTGACACCAATGATGATGATGAAATGGGGGGAACTGTGTAACGAACGAACAACTTCCATTGTTAGATCATAAAGGGCATGGATGACCTAACAATGACTGACACAACATCATGAGGGATAGGGGACAGTGGGACTGAAGGCCATAATATGCGACACGAGTGAGGGACTAAGCAGTGAATGATGGAGGGCTATAGTAGGATGCAAAGGGGGATAGACTCCATGAATGCAATGATGACTTAGCTCGGATGCTCTAAAAAATTGTGACTCGATGGTGCTACCACAAATGTTAAGGGTCCAATGGGGACCTTAAAAGCAGGAGTACCAGATGGTAAGTCATGAGCATGGACAAGTATGGAGGCAACATGGTACCCCCGGTATGAGTGTTGCAAGTGAAGAAATTCGATTTTTGAGGAAGGGTGAAGTGACGCTTCTTGGGAAAATGTGTCCTGATGAAGTATCAAATCACTAAAAAGTAACATATACCCATTTGAGGGCTCAGTGCGGGCTTTCCAACGGTGTGGATGGTTTGGTAACGAAGCTACGGTTGGATCGCAACGAGCGAAAGAATAAACAAGGGTTTCTCTTTTAATAAGGCATTTTCCCTCCAAATTCATTCATTTGCATGTGTTGCTATGGTGAATGTGGAGAGGAGAGAAGGCCCTAAATCTTGCGGCGATCATAGTGGACAAATTGACCATTGGAATTAGGAGCTAAGGTAAGAGGCCTAACCCTACTCTTTCTTTTCAGTGGATTAAAAGTTCAGATTAGGTCCCTAATTCTCAATAAAAGCCCTCTACTCCTCCTCACTGTTAGGTCACACTTTTTGGGGCAAAAAATGCAACCTGGGTAGCAGGTTTTGGCCAGATAAGTGTGACCTGTCCCAGGTTAGGGCCTGAAAATTGAAACCAGTCCGAGAGGGATGTTTCGATGCTATTTTTTGGCTGAGCACTAGGTTTTTTTTATGAGAAACAGTCTTTCCTATCTGCATACTGATTGATATGATGGTTTTGTGTAGGTATGGTAGAATTACGGATCAACTAGAAAGAGAGAGACCTAGGCGCATTGTGTTCAGAGATCAGGGAGGATCAGGGTGTCCGCAGTGGCCAGGTTTGGGGTTCTGAAGTTTGTCGAGAACCCTTTGATGAGAGCTGGGGAGCCCTTACTGGCCTGGATTGTCAGCTACTAGGACCCGAACCATGAGGTATTTATAGTGCAGGGGCACCGGATCAAGTTGACGGCCCAGGATATATATTTCCTAACTAGTCTCCCACCACTTGGGTTGGTAGGGAATACTCAGCCAGTATTACCACATGGGTGGAATATCATAGAGTTTGTAGAGCGCCATTGTCGTCTAGGTCTCCAAGTCAAGGGGACTCGGATACCAATCAGGGATTTGGAAAGGTTAGAGACCCATGCTGTGGCCGTAGTGGTGCTACGGATCCTGGGCAACCAGGCACTCCATCACATTACGGGGGGACAGATGATGTTGGTGGAGAGTGTTTTGAGTGGGACCTACTATGGGTGGGCCCAGATGATGCTGTCATCGTTCAAACGACAGTTGTCGCTATGTAAGGGACAAGTGAACCATGACTATGTGTATGGTACAATTTTGTGCTCTTTCTTCTTTGAGAAGATCCTGACACTTTGACCTCGCATATAGCTCCCAGATGGGGGTCCAAGAGAGCCTAGGATGCACCAGTGGGGGTGACTACTGTGCAGAGGAGGAGGTGGAGTAGTTGGACGAGTGTTCCGTCTTGATTTCTTTGTTCATTGGGATCAGATGTCGTTGTATATAGACGACTATCCCTATAGTGGGATGAGTTATTATTGGGACCTGGATCTGCCACTGCCACTGGGTCATATATGGGGACCAGATGGTAAGTGCCACATTGCTGATATTTTACGTGCATGTAAATTTTTTAGAATATTGTATGTAGTACTGATTCTTTTACTTTTGGTATGTAGATACAGCACCGGTAAAACCGACCGAGTACAAGGGGCGTCCTGCAGTATCGAGGGCTGCAGCATCTAGTGGACCAAGGTCGTAGCAAAATGAGGACGTAGCAGCCCTTCTGGAGGACATCCATCATAGATGTGAGAGGCTTCTAACCGGTGTTTTGGAGCATGAATGGCAAGACTTAGATGACCAGTACATAGAGCCATGTATTGGTGTACCTTCGGAATGGCGAGGGGTCATGCGACGCATGGTGATTGCCAGATAGAGTGTTTGTGATCTACGAGCTGCGGGGGCAGAGCCATTGGCTCGAGATCCTATAGATAGTGATAAGTGTGTAGGGGCATGTTGTGCACCCATTTTTGAGTTTTTGGTAACATGCTATGGGTATTCCATATGTATCAGAGTTGATGAACTCTAAAACATTTTATACGAAAAATACTATGGATATGCATCCTTTTGGTATTTTTATGTTATTGTCTTGTGTTAAATTCCAATCCGGAATATGTTTTGCAATGCTATCTGTGTAGTGGTTTTGTGCTCTAGGTACATGACTGAAATTAATGATTTCAAATTCATGCATCAAAACCTTCACTCGTAAATATCTTCTAAAAAGGATAGGATTATGCACAGGATATACACCATTCAATTGCATGACAAGAAGCAGGGAATATAAACAAACATGAAGGTGGAGGATGTGGTGTGAAAGGGCATCGGCTAATAAACCTCGCACAGCATCATATTCAACCTGATTATGGGTAGCAGTACCAGTGCATACACCGTTTGAAAGAACAAGTGCCTGCAAAGGGGTAAAAATGGCCCAACCTGCTGAGGCTAAATTCTCGGAGTAGTGACTTGCACCATCGGAAAAACCGATATAAGGTGTTGATGGGGGGCCCCTCTGAAAGGTGCCACAAGACCATAAATGGGAGGGTAAAGAACAATGCTGGCAACCTGAGCACATAGTAGAAATCGAATGCACTCTATGGAAGGGAGTGATCTGCGTAGGATTTCTACTTCCCACATGCTGCTGATGAGGGGAAATGTGGGAGCTACGAGAGACGTAGCGTGAGCTCAGGCTGCATAAGTCACCAATGGTATGGATGATGGCATCCTATTTATGGGCAGGAAAGATTAAGTCAGGGGTGGACGTAGCTTCCATGATGTCGTTGTCACAATAGGAGGTGGAAAGACAGGAGGAAGGGAGACCACATGACGTAGAGGGAATTAAGGGAATTTTGAGGTCTAAAATGGGCCTCCTAAGGAAATTATAAAATAATAGTGGAAAAAATCAAATAAGATTTGATGACATCATCAAATTTTAGAGGGAAAAATGAAAAAACTACTTTTTCAACTCATATTTTCAACTTATATCCCAAATTTTTTACTCAAATTTCGAGCGGGAGTACTCATTGGATGCGAAATTTAATTCCTCATCCAAGGAGTACCCATGTTGCATACTTTCGATGGGTCCTACTACACGAAAAATGAGAAATACATAAAAAAACGTGATTACAATCATGTTTTTTATGTATTTCTCATTTTTCGTGTAGAAGAGTTCATCGAAAGTATGCAACATGGGTACTCCTTGGATGAGGGATTAAATTCCGCATCCAACGAGTACTCCCGCTCGAAATTTGAGTAAAAATTTTGGGAGATAAGTTTAAAATACGAGTTGAAAAAGTAGTTTTATTATTTTATTATTTTTTAATATTTTTACTTTTTTACTCCAAAAATGGTGAATCATCCATTATGGTTGACATCATCATCTTGAATCCTATTGGTTCTTATAAAGTTTATTTTGGTTGTACATTTTTCTTAGGAGGCCCATTTTAGACCTCAAAATTCCCCTAATGGCTACCTGACTCATCATCATGAGAAGAAAGACTCACATGCGCATCGTCGCAGGAAATGACGTAAGAACAAGTAGATAAATGATCTATTGATGTTGAGCCTGGGGTGTTTGCTGAAAGGGGGTCAAGCGAAACAATAGGAGAAGATTTAGAGGGAACTTCTGTCGAGGGTCTCAAGGATGATGAAAGGTAGAGGATGGTGGCCGCATGCTCTGTAATGTTGACATCAGGGGAGGGGAATGTCAATAGGAGTGGGTAAATACTCGATCTTGTGTGCAGCATACTGTGCAAGTACGAGAGAAGTGGATTGGTTTTGTTCAATTTTGTATTCTCGAACTACCTCTAAAGAGGTACAGTAATGCATCAGGCGGGGACAATGATGAGAGTAATCGCCATGGAGACCACACAAAGCACAAGGGTGTTTGGTGTGAATAGTCTTGTTGTTATTGGTAATATTTTATGATGAAGAAGAGGTTTCGGGGACCATCGACTCAGGGAATGCGACATTAAGCATGGGCTTGATGTGGGGAAACTCGGGACAAGTATGGGTGGCATGACTAATGACATCACACAAAGCACAGGGCTTTGGAGGCGGAGGAGGTGCAGGGTCAATAGGGGCCACTTTTTCCTTTGAGGCCCTTTTGCGAGCCTTTCCCTTCTTACTCGACGCAGTCGCAACAGGAGGCGGATCTTGTTGAGGTGGTTGAGGCACTATCACAACGGGAGAATTCAGGGGGGACCGGTTGTACCGGGGTCAAAGCAAGATAAGGTTTAGGTTGACCTGGTGGGGTGGCGGTTGGAGGATCAAGGTACCAAACCGGGAGCCCAATGGTCATGTTAGGCAGAGAGAGGGTGGCCATGACAGGTGCCGTATAGATGCCTGGTGGAGGGACTAGGAACGGTATCTGACCGGAGGGGTAATGGCCAGGTGGGATGGCTCCTAAATGGTTAAGGCCTGAAGGAATTGACCCAGGAGGATAAAAAGGCTCATCAGTACCAGCTGAAGGGCTAGGAGGAGGAGGTCCAAGAGGCTACATCGAAGGGCTAGGAGACGGCTGCAGAGGGCAAGGGTGTTGCTGACTAGCGGAGGCGGGCCTCTTGAGAGAAGCTCGAGATGATTGCATCATGCAAACATTCGATGAGCTGGGATCAAATATAGGAGGAGGAAGACCAGGGAAAGTACCAAGCAAGGAGGAGTCCTTGTAGATGCTAGGTAAGACACTGGTCAAAGGGTCGACGGTTTGCTTGTTGGCTACCGAAGAGATAGTGGACTCAGGGGAGGTCTGAGCCTTTGGCTCGTAATATGTCAACTAGTCAATGGTGACTATCTTTCCATTATGGGAGAAGGACATCTTGCGGTGAACCACAGAAGGGATAGCTGACATCGGATAAGTGTAGCTATGACCCAAAATAATGTTGTAATCCAAGGGAGTGTCTATGATTTCTACGTCAACGCAAACCGTCTTGCCCACAAGAGTGATAGGACAATTGCAGAATAAGCCAATGGGCTTGGAGGCGTGGCCATCCCACGCTCAGAGAGTGATCGTGGAAGGGGCCAACTCGAGAGATTCGAGTTGTTTCCAAACTAAAGCGGACATCACACAGGTGGATGCCCCCTCATCAATAATGCACCGAGAGACGTTGGTGTTTTGGATCTTGACTGGGATTTGGAAAGCAATGAAAGCAGGGAGAGGAGGATTTTCTGACCGGTCAACATCAAATACAATCAATCGATCGTCGGAATGGTATACAGTGCCCATGATAGACAAAAGAGCTTTTCGTTGTGAAGGTCATGACTGGAGGAGTTCCAACGTTGAAATGGTAGCAGGGGATTGTGCCAAATCATCGACTATGCTATACGAATGGGAAAATTTTCCAGAAGCGGCATTTCGACGTAGTGGACCCTTAGGGATCTTAGTATGAACCTCCACCCTAAGCTGAGGGATTTTCAAGGGGCCATTAGGTGTCGAAAGAGGCTTTGTAGAGACCGAAGGAGGTGGCTCGGGGATAGACGTAGTGGGAGGCTTGTTGTACTGGCAGGACCTGTTGGGGTTCCCATGTTTTGGCCAAGTTGGCAAGACCAAAAGATGAGACACCATCAAAACCACTTTTGGGCCCTAGGATCTAGCCCTCCTGGACCCGGAGAGGGATCTCTCCAATAACAAAAAGAATGGTATATATTTGGAGCTCAAGATGAGGTATTAGGCTAGTTATGAAGCACAAAGGGGCAGTTTTAAAATGATTTGGTTGGTTGGTTGCTGGGTTGGTCATGAGTTCATAGACTGAGAAAGCAATGGGAGAAAAGGAAAAAAACAGTAGGATGTTTCAGCAAAGGGGATAGGTCAAGAAAGTGCCATCCATTGGGTTATGGAGTCATGAAAGGATAATTACTTGCTACAACTAGCCAAGGATTTTAGAGGGCAAGTCATCTATACTAAAGGATCTTTTTAGATAGATGGTGGAATGGAACATTAAGGAAAGAAAGTGAAAGAAGGAAAGACACCCAATTTCTGTCTATAGGTCAGCTCAGAGGTCATTTAACTCCAAACTTTCTTGGACATACTCAATGGCAGCTTTGAAAGGAGAGACAAAGGGGTAGCTTGTAGATTGGACCAGAGGTCATTTAACTCCAGGTCAGCTTTAGCATGCTCCAAAGGAAAAAACAGAGATAAGCTTTAACAGAGCCAGGGTCTAGAGATCAGAGAAGGAATTTGAACCTTCAATGCTTTGACACCAGCAAGAAACATCCAAGCAGCAAACCCCAAATTCATACATCAGCTAGCAGCATATGGAACCGCTACACTGGTTAAATTAACTGAATTTAATCTAAGATAACACATAAAATAGAAAACATTGAGGCAAGGAGAGCAGAGACATAGGGTACTTAACAAAGGTAAATCCTATTCCATATTTCTGATGCAAGCCCAGAAGAAGATGAAACAGTATGAAAATGTAATAAACAGAGTTAGAAAAAAATCACCAATAGTAATAGACCAGGATCCTATGAAATGTGCTTGATTAATGATGCAAACCAGTCATATACATTGAGCTCAATGGCTAATATAGTCCAAACTTTCTCCTCCCAGCCTACTACAATACAAACTACTCTGCTACTCTCTCCCAAGACTATTCTAACAGTCAAAATGAATTCCCCTAACTACAACAGCAGCAACTGGACAACAACCTTTACAATATGTTCTTGAGAATTCTTATAGGAGAATGAGTAATAGAAGTATATGAACATAAAATGGATCTCATTAAGGTAGAATGGCGGAAGTGTTCACGCCCATACTGCTTAATGGCTCTCTGCAGCGCTGTATGCACTCTGTAATCTGCTAGGGAGCCTCTATTAGGTCTAGTTTTACCTCTGATGTCCCTTCGGAGTCCTTCCTGGTGTTTGGTACTCTGCATTAGCCTTCCGGAAATGATAAACTGGATGAGAAGGTCCTCAGGTCTCTCCATACCTTCATTACTGTAGCTCTGACAATCTTAACAAGCTTCTGTCAGTGTATTTCATCTGTTTAAGGGCTCGAGGAAGCATGGAGAACACTATCCGGAAGTGTCTGTCTGGAGAAAATGTTCTGCTGATGTCGAAAGCACTAATAAGACTCGACAGCGTGCTTAAATCTTCAAACTATGTTTTTTCCTTTGAATGCGGGATTGAACATTAATTATATCAATAACAAGCATCAACCCCCTTGAATCTCTTCCGCTGATACGCTGGAAAATGTTGAAAAGGCCTCTCTGTGCTATCTGCACAATAAAATAAGCTTGTTACAAACCCGGGCAGTGGTGGTAGAGGAATGCTTCGGAGGCCTGGAGGGACGGTGGTGGAATAGTTGAGAGTAGTGGAAATAATGAAGAGTGGCAGAGGAAATAGTTATAGTGGAAAAACAATGAAGCGGAGCCGCGGATGTGGGACCCGGTCATGGCAGAGGGCCATTCATTAAAGTTTAATGAAAAATGCGGAGGTTTTAATATAAGCGGAAATACAAAGAAATGCGATGAAATGTAACGGAAATGCGATGGAATGACCATACAGGGTGGGACCTATATGGAAATCACAATTGCAATCGAAGTGGGGCGGAGGGATAGAAATATATCACATAAAACATCTGATGCGATTAGGGCATAGCGGAACATGAAAACCTTTGTAAAAACCAAAATATAACAATTTTAAAATTTACAAAGGGGAACAAACTTTTTTATATGAAGGGTGGAGGTATGGTACGGTGGGCCCGGGGCCAATCACATCGGAGATCGGAGTTGGGAGGTAATCGCAATCATGAACGAGAGAAAGTGCGATACGATCAATTGGAGGGGAAAGCGATCGGAGTGATCGAAACGATGGTGCGATTGGGCGGATCAGAGGTCGGAGCGATCGGAGGGAAAATGTGATCGGAGGGACATGCGATGCGATCAATCGCATCGCAAATATTTGCGATTGCGATGATCGGAGTTGAGTCGCGATCCATCACATCGCAAATATTTGTGATGAACCAATCGGGGGACTCAACAAAATAAGTACAAACAATTAATAAGAGATTTGCAGCATGGGTATTATATAAGAAATTGAATGCCTTTATTAATGGTTGCATGGCGGGGATGGAAAGGGGAAGTGGTTATTACGGTGGGGACTTATAATAATCGTTAACATTTGTTTATTATAAGGTCTCTATGGGTATGGTTGTGGGAGTAGTTAGCATATAAATCGCATACGTATTAAAAGTGATTTATAATGTGGATTGATAATCTGAAAGGGGGGAAAAGGGGTTTTAGCCCTATGTAAAGTTAAAAAGTGGGTTTTTGGCCCATTTTAACATTTTCCAAAGCTAGGAAAAGGTAATGATAGGGGTATAAAAAGGGACAATGACCAACAAAGGGTAAGGGAAGAATTTAAAGGGGACTTTTGGAGGATTTGAAAGGTAAGTGGGGAATTTAGAAGGGAGAGGTAAGAGGATGAAAACAAACGCTTTGGGGTAATGAAATAAGTGGGAAAAAGATGCCTTTGGGCATTCCTTCACAAACGAAGAGGTTTTATAATGGGAATCAGTAGTGGGGATTCATAAAAGGACAAATTCATAAGGAGGCTTCAAGGATGATGTGTTTTTAGGGGAAATGCATTCCTTGAAGGCTCAGAACCATCTTAGCCCCCTGTTTGCTTGTCAAAAAATCTATGGGGGGCTAACAGTGCCTCCACATGGGAATGGCTTCTTCTTGAAGGAGTCAAGAATTTAGAAAATAAATATTTGGTGTAGGCCAGATGCTTGGTACTTGACTCATTCATTTCTTTCTTTTATCGGCTGCCACAAATCATTAAGACATCATATCAACAATAAACATTCTCCGTAACAACTACCTACCCAGACTATAGTCCTAACATTTTTCATCTGGGTGCATTTGGACTAGCAGACCCTTTACATCATTAATTTTTACAAGCAGGAAAATAAACCTATTTCTATTTCTACCCTTATTACTCCATGAGACCAGATTAGACTGTTGGCCTCATAGCTTCTCTACCTAATCTAATATCTGCTAGGATTAAACTGTCTAGTAGATTTCTTCTCTACATTCTAAGACAGAAATTGAAAAACAGTCAAGCCAGGATTAGAGTGTCTGGCTTGCTGGAATTTTCAGAAATTAAAACAAATAACTACATGCTCACAGGCTGAGCTTTATTGAGCTTTTCCTACCTACCCTACTCTAACTGGAATATTTACAAGTCTAGCTTACAAATAGTGTCTTCCAATGCAACCAGTCCATCAAGTGATCCCATGACTAGTCTCTCTTGCTAAACTCCTTGAGAAAGCTGGATAAGCAGGGCTGCTCCCACTCTTTTTGTTCAATAACAACAGCTACAAAAAAAATTATTTCTGTCTGAAACATGCTTCTCAAAAATACCCTTGATCCTTCTTCGACTGTTTGCAGGAAATGAACATAAGGATCATGAAATGATACCTGGTTGTAAATATTTGGCAGACTGGTTTCAACCAGGATCTCTTCTTCTTCCATTGGATGGAGAAGAAGACTCTCTTGGAGTAGAGTGTCTCCTTCATCTTCTGAACTAGAGGACCCATCATATACTGCAACTGAGTCCTCTTGGAGCTCTGATATGTTATGCTCTGATGTGCTGGGCTCCATGAAAAGATCAATGTGTTCTTGAGCATTGTTTCATTCTGTCGCTTCCTCTTTTTCAAGAGAAGGTTCTTTAATTTCAGTCTGCTCAAAAATCTTTTCTTTGCTTTTCTCCTCGTCCTCTAAAAAGGAAGGTTGTTGGCTTCCAGTCTCACTAATGATCTGGGGTAAAATAGAATGAAGATTCAATGAATCTTCATTTGCTATTATACTGTCGTAGCTCTCCCCATCACTGTCATAGAGAGGCTGACTGGATCCACCGCTTCTATTGAGTTGCTAGCCCCAGATTTCCTCCCACGGGTCTATCAATGATGGTCCTGCAAACTCAGCCTTTCTCTGGAAACAATCATCATCAAATAGATCATAAATAGGAAAGTCATAATCGTAACCACTGTCACCAATCAAACCTGTCGGACTCTCAGCAGATCTTTCTTCATCTAGTGCCACAGAGGAGCTTTCTAGATTTGTATCATAAAACTCAAGAGATGAATGAGAAGGAGTGTGTGTTCTATAAAATATTTCAGAGGTGGACCGCTGGTTTAATGTCTGATCAATCTCTTCTTCTGTCAAAAGAGGGGTTTCTCTTTCATCATGGACAAAAGAACAACAGTCCTCTTCCTCTTGTATTAGCTGATTGGGTGGCAGGATGTTTTCTTGAGCCTCTTCTTCCACATCAGATTCTGCCTCTTCTATGTGACCCCTTGTTTCCTCCAGGCAGCGTTCCCTATTAGCTTATGCTATTAGGTCCTGATATTCTCTAGTCAGCGTAACACAAGACGTAGGTAAGAAATCAGGCAGTTCTTGATCACCTTCCTCTTCGTCTTCTATAGATTCTTGAGCATCATACATGCCATGCTCGTCTTCTCGGTCTTGAGTTTGTTCTTGTTATGGAAGAGGCATGGGCTGTTCTAAATAATCATCATTTGCATTCAGGTTAGCCATGTACATTTCTAGCACTTTACCAAACGTTTTTGTTAATTCATTTAATTGATCATACAAAGCATCATACTTTGTATGCATGTCCATGTTTGGATCCATGTTTTTGAAAAGAAGGCTACTGCTTCTCCTCAACCAGTTCAGAGTCCTCCACCAGTGGAGTCATCAGGTCTTTTGGGATTATGGGGAGTGGAGTTGCCAGGTGGATGAATTTGAGAGTTTGAAGCAGGATGTTGTCCACCATCAGCAATTAAAATCCAATCTAAAGGCAAAGTGGTATATTCCCCAGCGGAGTCGCCATTATGTTGGGGACGACAATGGGAGACAGACCAATGTTAGCAATTATGGACTCTCAGATTTTTCCCCAGTGGAGTCACCATTATGTTGGGGTTCCCATGTTATGCCTAGGTTGGCAAGACCAAAAGATGAGACAATATCAGAACCACTTTTGGGCCCTAGGATCTAGCCCTCCTGGACTCGAAGAGGGATCTCTCCAATAAAACAAATAATGGTATATCTTTGGAGCTCAATATGAGGTATTAGGCTAGTTATGAAGCACAAAGGGGGGGTTTTAAAATGATTTGGTTGGTTGGTTGCTGGGTTGGTCATGATTTCATAGACTGAGAAAGAAATGGGAGAGAAGGAACAAAACAATAGGATGTTTCAGCAAAGGGGATAGGTCAAGAAAGTGCCATCCATTGGGCTATGGAGTCATGAAAGGAGAATTACTTTCTACAACTAGCCAAGGCTTTCAGAGGGCAAGTCATCTATACTAAAGGATCTTTTTAGATAGATGGTGGAATGGAACATTAAGGAAAGAAAGTGAAAGAAGGAAAGACACCCAATTTCTGTCTATAGGTCAGGTCAGAGGTCATTTAACTCCAGACCTTCTTGGACATACTCAATGGCAGCTTTAAAAGGAGAGACAAAGGGGCAGCTTGTAGATCGGACCAGAGGTCATTTAACTCCAGGTCAGCTTTAGCATGCTCCAAAGGGAAAAACAAAGATAAGCTTTAATAGAGCCAGGGTCTAGAGATCAGAGAAGGAATTTGAACCTTCAATGCTTTGACACCAGCAAGAAACATCCAAGCAGCAAACCCCAAATTCATACATCAGCTAGCAGCATATGGAACCGCTACACTGGTTAAATTAATTGAATTTACTCTTAGATAACACATACATCATAAAACATTGAGGCAAGGAGAGCAGAGACATCGGGTACTTAACAAGGGTAAATCCTATGCCATATTTCTGATGCAAGCCCAGAAGAAGACGAAACAATATGAAAATGTAATAAACAGAGTTAGAAAAACATCACTAATAGTAATAGACCAGGATCCTATGAAATGTGCTTGATTAATGATGCAAACCAGTCATATACACTGAGCTCAATGGCTAATACAGTCCAAACTTTCTCCTCCCAGCCTACTACAATAAAAACTACTCTGCTACACTCTCCCAAGACTGTTCTAACAGTAAAAATGAATTCCCCTAACTACAACAGCAGCAACTGGACAACAACCTTTACAATATGTTCTTGAGAATTCTTATAGGAGAATGAATAATAGAAGTAGATGAACATTAAATGGATCTCATTAAGGTAGAATGGCAGAAGTGTTCATGCCCATACTGCTTAATGGCTCTTTGCAGTGTTGTATGTACTATGTAATCTGTCGGGGAGCCTCTGTCAGGTCAAGTTTGACCTCTGATGTCCCTTCGGAGTCCTTTCTGGTGTTTGGTACTCTGCGTTAGCCTTTCGGAAATGATAAACTGGATGAGAAGGTCCTCAGGTCTCTCCATACCTTCATTACTGCAGTTCTGATAGTCTTAAGAAGCTTTTGTCGGTGTCTTTCACCTGTTTAAGAGCTCGAGGAAGCATGGAGAACACTGTCCGAAAGTGTCTGTTTGGAGAAAATGTTCTGCTGACGCCGGAAGCACTGATAAGACTCGACAGCGTGCTCAAAATCTTTGAACTACGTTTTTTCCTTTGAATGCGGGATTGGACATTAATTATATCAATAACAAGCATCAACCCCCTTGAATCTCTTCCGCTGATACATTGGAAAATGCTGAAAAGGCCTCTCTGTGATATCTGCACAATAAAATAAGCGTGTTACAAACCCGGGCAGTGGTGGCAGAGGAATGCTTTGGAGGCCTGGAGCGACGGTGGCGGAACAGTTGAGGGAGGTGGAAATAATGAAGAGTGGCGGAGGAAATAGTAATAGTGTAAAAGCCCAAAGATCATCACTTGAGCGAATTAAAAAGGAAAACAGGGAAAAACAATGAAGCGGAGCCGCGGATGTGGGACCCGGTCATGGCGGAGGGTGATTCATTAAATTTTAATGAAAAATGCGGAGGTTTGAATATAAGCAGAAATACAAAGAAATGCGATGAAATGTAACAGAAATGCGATGGAATGACCGTACGGGGTGGGACCTATACGGAAATCGCAATCGGAATTGGAGCGGGGCGGAGGGATAGAAATATATAACATAAAAATTCCGATGCGATTGGGGCACAACAGAACATGAAAACCTTTGTAAAAACCAAAATATAACAATTTTCGAATTTACAAAGGGGAAAACCCTTTTTTATATGAAGGGCGGAGGTATGGTACGGTGGGCTCGGGGCCAATCGCATCGGAGATCGGAGTCGGGAGGTAATCGCAATCGCGAATGAGAGGAAGTGCGATGCGATCAATCGGAGGGGAAAGCAATCGGAGGGGAGTGCGATCGAAGCAATCGAAACGATGATGCGATTGAGCAGATCGGAGGTCGGAGCGATCAGAGGGAAAATGCGATCGGAGGGACATGCGATGCGATCGATCGCATTGCAAATATTTGCGATTGCGATGATTGGAGTTGAGTTGCGATCCATCGCATCACAAATATTTGCGATGAACCGATCGGGGGACTCAACACAAATGTTGCGATGGGAAACAGTTTGCGATTGCGATTTATAAGCGGCGGGGTAATATATAACATAAAACTTTATAATAAAGTTTTATTACGATGTATGGCAGGGATGGAAAGGGGAAGTGGTTATTACAGTGGGGACTTATAATAATCGTTAACATTTTTTTATTATAAGGTCTCTATGGGTATGGTTGGGGGAGTAGTTAGCATATAAATCACATACGTATTAAAAGTGATTTATAATGCAGATTTATAATCTGAAAGGGGGGAAAAGGGGTTTTAGTCCTATGTAAAGTTAAAAAGTAGGTTTTTGGCCCATTTTAACATTTTCCAAAGCTAGGAAATGGTAACGATAGGGGGATAAAAAGGGACAATGGCCAACAAAGGGTAAGGGAAGAATTTAAAGGGGACTTTGGAAGGATTTGAAAGGTAAGTGGGGAATTTAGAAGGGAGAGGTAAGAGGATGAAAACAAATGCTTTGGGGTAATGAAATAAGTGGGAAAAAGAGGCCTTTGGGCATTCCTTCACAAACGAAGAGGTTTTATAATGGGAATCAGTAGTGGGGATTCATAAAAGGACAAAGTCATAAGGAGGCTTCAAGGATGATGTGTTTTTAGGGGAAATGCATTCCTTGAAGGCTCAGAACCATCTTAGCCCCTTGTTTTCTTGTCAAAAAATCTATGGGGGGCTAACAGTGCCTCCACATGGGGATGGCTTCTTCTTGAAGGAGTCAAGAATTCATAAAATAAATATTTGGTGTAGGTGATATGCTTGGTACTTGACTCATTTATTTATTTCTTTTATCAGCTGCCACAAATCATTAATACATCATATCAACAATAAACATTCTCCGAAACAACTACCTACCCAGACTATAGTCCTAACATTTTTCGTCTGGGTGCATTTGGACTAGCAGGCCCTTTACATCATTAATTTTTACAAGCAGGAAAATAAACCTATTTCTATTTCTACCCTTATTACTCCATGAGACCAGATTAGATTGTTGGCCTCATAGCTTCTCTACCTAATCTAATATCTGCTAGGATTAAACTGTCTAGTAGATTTCTTCTCTACATTCTAAGACAGAAATTGAAAAACAGTCAAACCAAGATTAGACTGTCTGGCTTGCTGGACTTTTCAGAAATTAAAAGAACTAACTACATGCTCACAGGCTGAGCTTTATTGAGCTTTTATTATCTACCCTACTCTAATTGGAATATTTACAAGTCTAGCTTACAAACAGTGTCTTCCAATGCAACCAGTCCATCAAGTGATCCCATGACTAGTCTCTCTTGCTCAACTCCTTGAGCAAGCTGGATAAGCAGGGCTGCTCCCACTCTTTTTGTTCAATAACAGCAGCTACAAAAAAATTTCTTGCTGGCTGAAACATGCTGCTCAAAAATACCCTTGATCCTTCTTCGACTGTTTGCAGAAAATGAACATAAGGATCATGAAATGATACCTGGTTGTAAAGATTTGGCAGACTGGTTTCAACGAGGATCTCTTCTTCTTCCATTGGATGGAGAAGAAGACTCTCTTGGAGTAGAGTGTCTCCTTCATCTTCTGAACTGGAGATCCCATCATATACTGCAGTTGAGTCCTCTTGGAGCTCTGATATGTTATGCTCTGATGTGCTGGGCTCCATGAAAATATCAATGTGTTCTTGAGCAGTGTTTCATTCTGCCGCTTCCTCTTTTTCAAGAGAAGGTTCTTTAATTTCAGTCTGCTCAAAAATCTCTTCTTTGCTTTTCTCCTCATCCTCTAAAAATGAGTGTTGTTGGCTTCCAGTCTCACTAATGATCTGGGGTAAAACAGAATGAAGATTCAATGAATCTTCATTTGCTATTATACTGTCGTAGCTCTCCCCATCACTGTCATAGAGAGGCTGATTGGATCCACCGCTTCTCTCGAGTTGCTAGCCCCGGCTTTCCTCCCACGGGTCTATCAATGATGGTCCTGCAAACTCAGCCTTTCTCTGGAAACAATCATCATCAAATAGATCATAAATAGGAAAGCCATAATCGTAAGCACTGTCACCAATCAAACCTGTCATATTCTCAGCAGATCTTTCTTCGTCTGGTGCCACAGAGGAGCTTTCTAGATTTGTATCATCAAAATCAAGAGATGAATGAGAAGGAGCGTGTGTTCTATAAAATATTTCGGAGGTGGACCGTTGGTTTAATGTCCGATCAATCTCTTCTTCTGTCAAAAGAGGGGTTTCTCTTTCATCATGGACAGAATAACATCAGTCCTCTTCCTCTTGTATTAGCTGATTGGGAGGCGGGATGTTTTCTTGAGCCTCTTCTTCCACATCAGATTCTGCCTCTTCTATGTGACCTCTTGTTTCCTCCAGGAAGCGTTCCCTATTAGCTTCTGCTATTAGGTCCTAATATTCTCTAGTTAGCGTAACACAAGACGTAGGTAAGCAATCAAGTAGTTCTTGATCACCTTCCTCTTCATCTTCTATAGATTCTTGAGCATCATACATGTCCTGCTCGTCTTCTCGGTCTTGAGTTTGTTCTTGTTCTGGAAGAGGCATGGGCTGTTCTAAATAATCATCATTTGCATTCAGGTTAGCCATGTACATTTCCATCACTTTACCAAACGTTTCTGTTAATTCATTTAATTGATCATACAAAGCATCATACTTTGTATGCCTGTCCATGTTTGGATCCATGTTTTTGCAAAGAATGCTACTGCTTCTCCTCAACCAATTCAGAGTCCTCCACCAGTGGAGCCATCAGGTATTTTTGGAATTATGGGGTGTGGAGTCACCAGGTGGATGAATTTGACTGTTTGAAGCAGGATATTGTCCACCACCAGCAATTAAAAGCCAATCTAAAGGCAAAGTGGTCTATTCCCCAGCGGAGTCGCCATTATGTTGGGGATGACAATGGGAGACAGACCAATGTTAGCAGTTATGGACTCTCAGATTTTTCCACAGTGGATTCGCCATTATGTTGGGTTTCCCATGTTTTGGCCAGGTTGAAAAGACCAAAAGATGAGACAACATCAGAACCACTTTTGGGCCCTAGGATCTAGCCCTCCTGGACCCGGAGAGGGATCTCTCCAATAACAAAAAGAATGGTATATATTTGGATCTCAAGATGAGGTATTAGGCTAGTTATGAAGCACAAAGGGGGGGTTTTAAAATGATTTGGTTGGTTGGTTGCTGGGTTGGTCATGAGTTCATAGACTGAGAAAGCAATGGGAGAAAAGGAACAAAACAGCAGTATGTTTCAGCAAAGGGGATAGGTCAAGAAAGTGCCATCCATTGGGATATGGATTCATGAAAGGAGAACTACTTGCTACAACTAGCCAAGCCTTTTAGAGGGCAAGTCATCTATACTAAAGGATCTTTTTATATAGATGGTGGAATGGAACATTAAGGAAAGAAAGTGAAAGAAGGAAAGACACCCAATTTTTGTCTATAGGTCAGGTCAGAGGTCATTTAACTCCAGACCTGCTTAGACATACTCAATGGAAGATTTCAAAGGAGAGACAAAGGGGTAGCTTGTAAATCGGACCAGAGATCATTTAACTCCAGGTCAGCTTTAGCATGCTCCAAAGGGAAAAATAGAGATAAGCTTTAACAGAGCCAAGGTCTAGAGATCAGAGAAGGAATTTGAACCTTCAATGCTTTGACACCAGCAAGAAACATCCAAGCAGCAAACCCCAAATTCATACATCAGCTAGCAGCATATGGAACTGCTACACTGGTTAAATTAACTGAATTTACTCTTAGATAACACATACAACAGAAAACATTGAGGCAAGGAGAGCAGAGACATAGGGTACTTAACAAGGGTATATCCTATGCCATATTTCTGATGCAAGCCCAGAAGAAGATGAAACAATATGAAAATGTAATAAACAGAGTTAGAAAAACATCACCAATAGTAATAGACCAAGATCCTATGAAATGTGCTTGATTAATGATGCAAACCAGTCATATACACTGAGCTCAATGGCTAATACAGTCCAAACTTTCTCCTCCCAGCCTAATACAATACAAACTACTCTGCTACTCTCTCCCAAGACTGTTCTAACAGTTAAAATGAATTCCCCTAACTACAACAACAGCAACTGGGCAACAACCTTTACAATATGTTCTTGAGAATTCTTATAGGAGAATGAATAGTAGAAGTAGATGAACATTAAATAGATCTCATTAAGGCAGAATGGTGGAAGTGTTCACGCCCATACTGCTTAATGGCTCTCTGCAGCGCTGTATGTGCTCTGTAATATGCTGGGGAGCCTCTGTCAGGTCGAGTTTGACCTCTGATGTCCCTTCGGAGTCCTTTCTGGTGTTTGGTACTCTACATTAGCCTTCCGGAAATGATAAACTGGATGAGAAGGTCCTCAGGTCTCTCCATACCTTCATTACTATAGCTCTGACAGTATTAAGAAGCTTCTGTCAGTGTCTTTCATCTGTTTAAGGACTCGAGGAAGCATGGAGAACACTGTCCGGAAGTGTCTGTCTCGAGAAAACGTTTTGCTGACGCCGGAAGCACTGATAAGACTCGACAACGTGCTTAAATCTTCGAACTGTGTTTTTTCCTTTGAATGCGGGGTTGAACATTAATAATATCAATAACAAGCATCAACCCCCTTGAATCTCTTCCACTGATACGCTGGAAAATGCTGAAAAGGCCTCTCTGTGTTATCTGCGCAATAAAATAAGCTTGTTACAAACCTAGGCAGTGGTGGCGGAGGAATGCTTCGGAGGCCTGGAGGGACAGTGGCGGAACAGTTGAGAGTGGTGGAAATAATGGAGAGTGGTGGAGGAAATAGTTATAGTGTAAAAGCCCAAAGATCATCACTTGAGCGAATTACAAAGGAAAACAGGGAAAAACAATGAAGCGGAGCCGCGAATGTGGGACCCAGTCATGGCGAAGGGCGATTCATTAAAGTTTAATGAAAAATGCAGAGGTTTGAATATAAGTGGAAATACAAAGAAATGCGATGAATGTAATGGAAATGGGATGGAATGACCGTACGGGGTGGGACCTATACAGAAATCGCAATTGGAATTGGAGCGGGACGGAGGGATAGAAATATATAACATAAAACTTCCGATGTGATTGGGGCACAGCGGAACATGAAAAACATTGTAAAAACCAAAATATAAAATTTTTTGAATTTACAAAGGGGAAAACCCTTTTTTATATGAAGGGCGGAGGTATGGTATGGTGGGCCCGGGGCCAATCGCATCGGAGATCGGAGTCGGGAGGTAATCACAATCACGAACGAGAGAAAGTGCGATGCGATCAATCGGAGGGGAGTGCGATCGGAGCGATCGAAACGATGGTGCGATTGGGCAGATCGGAGGTCGGAGTGATCGGAGGGACATGCGATGCGATCAATCGCATCGCAAATATTTGCAATTGCGATGATTGAAGTTGAGTCGCGATCCATCGCATCACAAATATTTGCAATGAACCGATCGAGGGACTCAACACAAATGTTGTGATGGGAAACAGTTTGCGATTGCGATTTATAAGTGGCGGGGTAATTTATAACATAAAACTTTATAATAAAGTTTTATTACGATGTATGGCGGGGATGGAAAGGGGAAGTGGTTATTACGGTGGAGACTTATAATAATCGTTAACATTCGTTAATTATAAGGTCTCTACGGGTATGGTTGGGGGAATATTTAGCATATAAATCACATACGTATTAAAAGTGATTTATAACGCAGATTTATAATCTGAAAGGGGGGAAAAGGGGTTTTAGCCCTATGTAAATTTAAAAAGTGGGTTTTTGGCCCATTTTAACATTTTTCAAAGCTAGGAAAAGGTAACGATAGGGGGATAGAAAGGGACAATGGCCAACAAAGGGTAAGGGAAGAATTTAAAGGGGAATTTGGGAGGATTTGAAAGGTAAGTGGGGAATTCAGAAGGGAGAGGCAAGAGGATGAAAACAAAGGCTTAGAGGTAATGAAATAAGATGGAAAAAGAGGCCTTTGGGAATTCCTTCACAAACGGAGAGGTTTTATAATGGGAATCAGCAGTGGGGATTCATCAAAGGACAAAGGCATAAGGAGGCTTCAAGGATGATGTGTTTTCAGGGGAAATTCATTCCTTGAAGGCTCAGAAACATCTTAGCCCCCTATTTGCTTGTCAAAAAATCTATGGGGGTCTAACAGGACCGAGTCTGAATATTGATGTCTATGGTTGAAGGTTGATCAGATTTCATCATGAGAATCTAGTCATCGAGGGTACCAGACGGCAAAGGTTTGGTAACAGTGTGGTATACAGGAGGTTGGGCAAAGAAAGGAGGCATGTTGTACCCTGAATACATGTTACCAAGAGGGGAAGATGTGCAGGGGGTGCTGGCCTTCTCCTGAGGAAAATCAAAGCCCATGGGAGGTTGAGAAATGATGACACACACACAACACCGAGGAAAAAGAGACCGACAAGGGTAGGGAGGTGCAGAATCAAATGATTACAATGTGGAAACAAGGGAAAAGAGGGGCAGGATCAAATGATTTCAATGTTTTAGAGTCTTTGTTTGGCGGTGTTAACCAAGCCCTTTTTCACTTAGGGTGTGTGTGTAAAAGTGTGTAAATTTTAATTTTTAAACCCAGACATTTGTAGAGAAAAGAAAAAATGTGCTGTAGAGCTGTGAATAAACCTGCAAATGACAGTATATAGGCCTACAAAACATAAAATAAACAGCTAAAAATGCAGTAATCTAAACCCAAGGAGGTGGGTCTCTCTAAAATTAGTCTATAGGTGAGCAAAAAACTAATTTAAACACACTAAAAAAGGGTTAATAGATCTTGGGTCAAGAGGGACAGAGATCTAAAAGACAAAATATGCTGGAAAGTGGTGCAGAAAACAACAACAAATCACAGGAAAATTGCTGTAAAAAGAGGTGGCGAAAGGTTATCTCCAGGAGGAAAGCGGAGTGTCCCCTAATGGAAAACCCAAACAAAGCTAAATGGGAAGGTTTGGACGGATAAAAAGCCGATCCGAAGTGGATCTGAAGATGAGGTATCAGATCTAAAAAAATGGCTGAAGACTCTGAAATTTTAGACAACCTGCAACATCAAACACTCTTCCACAAAAAGTGGAGGGTACTGAAGCCCTAGGGGGCTAGGTTCCCACTTAGTTGAGCGAAACAGAACAAGTACAAGTCCAAAATGGGTGGAGATGGAGGTGAGACAACCCTGAACAGAGGCTCAGCAAAACCCAGAAAACTTTCAGAAAAATCCCTGCAGAAAGTCCAAGTCGCAGTTTTTGGCCTGTTTTCAGCAGAGGTCACACTTTTTGGGCAGTAAAGTGCGCCCTAGAGGTCCAAGTCGCAAGTTTTGGGTAGAAAAGTGTGACCTACACTTTCGGCACTCTCGGCGGCATGTTTCAGAAAAATTTGTCATCTCAGCTGCAGCTGATGTCGTTCACCTGCGCAATGGGTCCGAAAACACGCGGAAGTTAGAATTTTTATGATTTTAGGGTTTTATGGATTAAAAAAAACATCAAGAATAAGCAAAACAAGGGGCTAAAGAGAAATCCCAGGGCCTGAAGCAGTTGGATATGCAAGGATCAGAAAAACGATAACGGTCGTAATGGTAAACCCGTGTGGAGTCGCCAGTTGTTAGTATGAATCTTTATTCGAAGTGTACGAAAAAATACCACTTTAGCTATGGATAGCTTATAGCCCTAACAGCAGAAATGACTGCTAATAATTTCAGATCTGCAATTAGATGATCAAGACAAATGCTGCAAAAATCTAGATCTATGCATTAGAAGACATTAAACAGTATAAAAATAAGATTTACTCCATATATCCAATAGACAAGACAAGAATATATCCAATGAATAATTTTATTAATGGAACCTGGGAGGAAAACAAAAGAGGGTGTTCCCTGTTCTCCTCAAGTGATGGGTTCTTGTGAGTCCTCAGCACTTCACATTTAGAACTTCTCTCTCTTGATGGTGTAAAAAACCCAGAAAAAAATGGAAAAGTATGGATATCATTATGGATCAATAGCCGGACCAAGTGTTGAGATCCAGAGTGATCTTTAGGCAACAAAAGGTGACAAATGAATGGGAAAACCCTTCTATTTATAACAAAATATTGAGTTAGTCTAGAGATTGGTGCATAATCAAAATATTATTAACCAAATCTAGATCCAACTTTTATGGAATATTTTATTATATTTGTTGGAGGGAAAAGGAATTTGACTTGAGCCAAATCCCCTTATTTGTAAATAATAAGTAAATAAATGATTTATTTATCATTTTAAGGATATGATTAAGTAATAATAAATAAATAAATGATTTATTTACTATTTTAAGGATATAGTTGAGTAATAATCAAATAAATAATTATTTATTTAATTATTTTAAGGATATGGTTGAGTAATAATCAAATAAATAATGATTTATTTAATTATTTAAGGGGTGAATTAGTCATATTTAACAAAGAATATTATTTAAATAAAATTTAAACAATTATTCTTAGAAAATAATAAGATAAATAATGATTTATCTAATTAATTTCCTTGTTTTGGGTTAAATTTAACTAGAAATATTAATTAAACTACTGTTTAACTAATCATTTCTTGAGGAAAATCAAACAAATGTATATTTATTTAATATTTCCTTATGGGGTTTCTAGTTTAGACCATAAACAACTTAATAAAGGTGGTTTAATAAGTTATTTTCATAGTGAAAGCAATTTTACTTGGAGTAAAATTGGTCTTACATGATGTACTTGGGTCCATCTAATGATAATAGGTTAGATGACCAAAAAATGGTGTAACAGCCAACACTAGAGCTTCTGCAAAGGCTTGTTTGATTTTGTTGAAAGAATTCTTGGATTCAAGAGTCCATTTCACTTCACTATTCTTCTTTAGCATTTTGGTGATGTTTTGAATGATCTCGGCATAGTTTGGGATAAAAATTTTGAGGAAATTTATTCTACCTAGGAAAAACTGTACTTCCTTTTTGTTTCTTGGTAGGGGAATTCCATTTATCATCTCCACTTCCTTCGGGTGAATCTTCACTCCCTCCTTAGTCACTATGTGCCCCAATAAATTTCATTCTTCCAAGGCAAACATGGATTTTTGGGTGTTCAGAGGCAGGCCATACCTGCGGCATTTGTCAAAGGTTCACCGAAGATGCTCAATGCGTTCAATGTCGCTCTTTGAGAAGACGGTGATTTCGTACAGGTAAATCACCACAAACATATCTTACTCTCCTATGAAATTGATGTCCATCACATGCTGCAATGTGGCACCAACATTTATTAGGCCGAAAGGCATTCATGCGTACAGGAAGGTTTCCCAAGGCGTAGTGAACACCATCTTCTTTTGGTCTTCCGGGAGCAACGCCACCTGATTATATCCTGAGAAACTGTCCATGATGGACATGTGGGAGGATCCCACCACCTTTTGCAAGATGTGATCCATCTTCGGGAGGGGGTATTTTTCTTTGAGTGAGGCTCTGTTTAGGTTGTGGAAATACACACAAAGCCTAATCTCGTCATTTTTCGTCCTCACGGGCACTAGGTTTGCCACACATTCGAAGTACCTTAGACGGAAAATGACCTTTACCTGCAACAACTTCTTTATTTCTTTTTCAATAGCTGGGAGAAGAAGAGGATTGATCTATCTTAGCTTTTGCTTATGAGGCTTAGCATTATCTTTGAGTGGTACCTTATGTTGTATAATGGCAATGTCGAAAGTCTTCAGATCTTGGTATGACTTGGCGAAGACATATTTGTATGATTTAAACAACCTGAGGTACTAATATTGGTATTCTTCAGTGACACCTTTTGACATCTTCACCACCTTCAAATCTTCCTCTGTCCCAATATTCATATCCCTGATAGGCTGATCAAGGGTCAGTTTGCTAGGGTTCACCTTGATATCATTTTTATCAAACAATCTCTCCAATGGCACAAGAACCCTCGGAATGAAATTTCCCTTTAATTGCACAACACGGTGCCCATCCGATGTCTCTTCCCATCTAGTTTTTGGCTCTTCACTGTCATCCTTAGTGACTAAGTCAATCACCAAATTTGAGAACTCACCCACCATTTCCATAAAATGCTTGACCTGCTCTTCATCCTCGAAGACTTGCCAATGCTTTGAATTGTTCAGAATGGAGGGGCGATATCACACTTCAACCTCATATCTGAGCAAGGGATTCTACGGGGGGGGGGGTGGAAATTACTAGCATCAACGGATAGTGAGTCTACCATTTTTTTCTTGTCCTTCGCCATGAGCTAGATGTTAAAAGAAGAAAATAATTTCTCAACCAAATCCCATACCTCATTCCTATAAGCTTTGAGCCGCGGGTGTTTAGTTTGGCATTGGCTTGTGACTTTCCTCACTACAAGCTCCGAATCTCCGCACCTTGAGGTTTTGTATGTTCATGTTTTATTCTGTTTGCAATCCCAATAGTAGGGCTTCATACTCAGCCACGTTGTTTGTGGATTCAAATTCCACCTTAAGGGAGAGGGGAACTAAGCAGCCCTCATGTGATATCAAGAGTTACCTGACTCCGTTCCCTTCTTGTGAATAAGCCCCATCAAAATTCAAGGTCCAAATTTTGTTTTCCTCTCTGCTCATAGGATTCTTCGGTGTTGAAGGACAAACCTTCATTTCTTGCAGAAAATTTTCATCCTCCTCGAGCATGAGACAAGAGAATTCACCCTCCTTGCCACACACTGGAGGATTTTTTGAACCATCAACTTTAGCGACCATCTTCACAAACCTGGATTCAAGGTATAATATTCTTTCCTCCCCACCGAACACTAGAATAGTGGCATAGATGAGGTCAAGTGTTATTGATCCTCCAATCTTGGAACCCCACGATTTGGACAACAACATTCCAAACCAAGCTGGGATATTAGCTACAACAATGTCCATTACCACACTTTTGGCTAGAATCTGGGCTAAGTTTACTACCAGATATTTTATCATGCCCAAGAACTTCACCCTCTTGGAATCAAAAGAATACGGTTCTTTACAAGGCCTTGTAATCTGCATCCTCAATTTCTCCATGATAGGCAATGGAAACAGGTTATGTGAAGCCTCGGAATCCAGCATGAAATTCTGCAACAATAGGTCATGTATAACTAGAGTCACATAGAATGGAGAAGTGGTTGAGTCCTGTTCTTCTAGATGAGGTCCAAAAACTACCATGGGTCATTCTTCTTGGAGATTGAGGTTGTTAGGCAGAGGGCTTACACCATGAGGCAGCATGAATTGGGACATTTGAGCCTTGTATGAAGGCCATTTTAGGAGCTCGATCAGGGAACCGGGATCTTGACCTTCTCTAATTCTTTCTGGAGGTTAAAGGTAGTGTGATATTCTCCTGTAATAAATTCTTTGAACTTCTCTTTAGAAGCTTCGAGAAGTTTCAAGGGTATAGCTGTGGACTTCTCATTTTTGGGAGGATCAGAGCTTTGTTTCGTGGAAGTGGATGCATCGGCTTTATGAGGGGTATAATCTTCTAATGGCTTTTTCCCCTTGTTAGAAGAACAAGGAGGGGTTTTTTCTCTTGATATTGAATCCTCAATTTGTTCTTACACTCTAGTTCTATTCCTAGAGGACCTAAGATCATACTTCTTGTGGAGTTGAGATTGCATGAAATCCACAAACTACCTGCAATAATTATCAATATCTTGGTCTCCTGAAGGGAATTCCTTCTCTTCTGTCTCCCCTTGAAGGGTGATTTCACCTTAATAATCATCGGAGTAAGAGTGGAATTTATTCTCTTCACTGTCTGTGACTTCCTCGACCTACTCTTCCAACTCTCCTTCCAAGTATATGCTTTTACTGCAAGCTGTTCAAGTGGAAAAATACCTTATGCAGGTAACAAGCTCCTCATAAAAATTTCACATGGTCTCTCCCAGTTTCGATACTTTCTTGAGTATCACTGATTTTAATTCTTCTAGACATATGTATGTGGGAGCTACGTTCAGTACCTCTACTCAGAGTTGTTGAACCTCTTTCCTAGCAACCTGCATGTTCGTTGACAACTATTTGTTCTCAACCATCAGATATTCAGTGTTTGACTTTGTTGCACTTGTGAAGTCAAAGTTGGTTGCAACAATGACATTAGGATTTATTATGGTGTCTGCCACAATCACCCTCTTCTATGATCAATGTAGGAGATGCAATTTTGTCCAGAAAATGCTTCTTCCATGATTGTACAATATTTTTCTCAATCTCATCATAAGTCAGATTGTACGTGTCCATAATCATACACTCATCAAGAGGAACAATTTCCTCTCCCTCGCTTGGAGCTTACTCTACTAGAGGAGGGGGAGAGTGAATGGTGACCTATTGTGTAATTGGAATCAATGTGAAATATTAGTTCTGTGGCTCCATTTCTACCTCCATGTCTTGAATCACAATTAGCTTCTCAATCTCTTCATCAAGATCCTTGTCCCGCAAATGCATTATCTCCTCTTCTCATAGCTGATTCTTCTCTTGTTCCTCGCCTTGTTTTTGTGTGACTTCTTCTACTCTTCGACTTTCTTCTCCTTCCTACTTCTTCCTTTCTTCCCCCAACCTACTTTTCTCTTGCTATTCCCTCTACTTTTTTTCTGCTTCCTACATCCTTTGTTTCCTCTTCTTCTTTGTTGCTATGGCTACTTTTAAAATGAATAGATCTGCTTTCATCTTGTGGCTTTGCTCTCCCTAGGGTCCTATGAAACCTTTCTCTTACCCTTTTCATGCACTAGGTTGCGCCCTTCTATCGATACTGGCCTCTGGAGTGACTTATTTCTATGGAGTAACCTATGATGTTGTATTGAGGCGTACTGGTTCACGAGACTTGGAGGCATTATAAAAAAATTTCCGTGCTTCCTTCTAATGTTTGTAGATGGTCCCACTTAGCCACTAGAAATGAATTGTCTCACAATGGTCTCTACAAACATTCTAGGAATCATACGGGTTGAATTCCAAACTACCGAATGCAAATTTCTCTATTATCTTACCCTGGGTGTCTGCAACTTTCGAGTTCTTGATCTCATACAATATGATCTGCAAAGGAAGAACCAACCAAGGTTCTTTCTTCTTCCTGTGAAAAGTTGTTGGTAACCCTATCAAGAGATGGTGTGCAACTTCTTTCATGAATAACTTACTGGTGGCATACCTCAATAGATGATGCAAAGACTTATTTCTAATGAACACTCTAAGGAAACTCGCATTCGGTGAGGAAAGCCAATCCACTATCTTCAACATTTCTCCAATTCAGGGAAAATTTTAGGGGCTAATATTTGTAGGTGGGGTAATTTTCCATGATTTATCCAAAAAAAATGATTCCCCAAAACATTATAGTATAAAATTATTTTACCCAAAAAATCACCCAAATTTTATATATACTAATATAAAATAATTAGAAACCTAAATATTTTTACAATCTACAGATTGGGGACTAGTAATATTCGCAAAGATTTCTAATATTTAAGATAAACTTCCATCCTTTAAATTTTTCATGCTTCCATTTCCCCACGCGACATGCAAGGTGGCTCTTCCTCAAAGATGAACTTGTATAATGGAATGAGTGTTGGGTATGTGTTATATTCTTTCCACAACTAGCCCCACGCACTGTACATTGTGCCGGGCGCAGCAGGGCGGTCACAGGGGGGGCGGCAGCCCCCCCTACTGGAGTTCGGGGCAACACCCCAACAAAATTTTGTTTTTGGTATGCGGTCCCACTCATAGGCAGACCCACCCATGTTTTGTGCATGAGTTTGCACATGGTTTTGGGGTACGATGGTTTTCTGCCCCTGGTATTTTGTAGATCCGATCAAGGGAACTACGGTTATGTTCTAATCTAGGGTTAATGGGTTGGGGTTTATGTATGCTTCGGCATGTATATATGTGTTGTAACACTAAAAGGAATATAATGAAAAATCAAGCTGGTCGTCCCGATTTGGGATCCAGGGGAAAATCTCTGTGTTTATCTGTTTTATGTTTTATGCTCGTGCTATTGTTTATTTTCTGTTATAAGAATCGTGTGTAGATATTTCTGTTCAGGGTTAAAACCTACATTTGCACGAGTTGTTTCGGGCTTCCAAGGATGCCTTTTTTGGCCGAGGGTTTTTTGTCACCGAGGTAGACTCGCTTAGTGGAGATCCGGGGATCGACATTACTGTGAAAGAAGATGGCAAGCTTAGCCTGAAAGATATATATCGAGAAATTTAATGGTCAGGTTTTGAGTTGTGGAAGCTCAAGATGGAGGATCTCATTGCAAGAAGATCAAGGATCACTGTATCCAGTAATTGAAACCAACGGCCAAATGAATATCGAAAGAAACTCGATCTGGCGATAAGAGCACAATACTTGGGCTTGTGTGTCCTTAGACTTGCATGTTGCACCGTATTTGGGGAAGCTACGACGAAGAATTTTTTGGAAAAACTTGTGACTTTTTACCAATCTAAGTCTCTCGTGAATAAGTCGTTCCTGTGGAAAAATTTGTATAACCTGAGGATGAAGGATGGAGACTCGGTGACAGAGCATCTGAATGCCTTCAAAACTGTGGTAAGTCAGCTGTCATCTATTGATATTAAAATCTCAGATGAAGATAAGTGCATCAGTTTGTTGTGTTCTCTACCAGACTCGTGGGACAGTCTGGTTATTGCAATAGATAGCAATACAACTACTTTGAATTTTGATGACATTGTCTCATCCTTGCTGTCGGAGGAAATGAGACGGAGAAATATGGAGGGTCAAAATGGAGATGCCTTATTTATATGAGGAAGGTCCCAAAACAGAAACAAGAATAAGGTTTCGAGTGGGAGATATAAATCTAGAGGGAGATCTAAATCTCTTGGAAAGTTTGTAAAGGTGTGCTGGAAATGCGGAAAGGAAGGACACTACAAAAGGGAATGCAGATCTAAAGCTCCTAAGAAAGGAAAGGGATCTGATGATGCTCCTTCTGCAGAGACAAAAACGACCTCGGATGAAGGTGGGGATGTGTATTTGGCTTCTTCTTCAAATACACATGTAGATCATGAGTCATGGTTGATTGACTCAGGTGCATCCTTTCACTTCACTCCCCATAGGGAGTGGTTCTGCGAGTATGAGAAATATGATGGTGGTGATGTCTTTCTAGGGGATGATAGGAAGGCCAGAATCGTCGGACGTGGAAAATTCAAGCTGAAGCTACAAGGTGGAAGGATTAGAACACTTCCTGGTGTTCTGCATATTCCTGCATTGGCCAGAAATCTGATTTCTGTAAGCAAGATGGATGATGCAGGTGTAAAAACAGTGTTCGAGAAAGATGCCTGCAAGATGGTTCGGGAGCACTGGTATTAATGCGGGGAGTTCGGACTGGAACTCTGTACAAGCTACAAGGTAGCACTGTTATTGATGGGTGTAACAATTCTATGGTTCCTGAAAGTGGAGCGGAAAGCCTAGCTGTCTCTGGAGAAAATACCATGCTATGGCATCAAAGGCTTGGACATATTGGAGAGAAGGGCCTTCGGATACTGCATAGAAATGGTATGGTAGAAGGTATGTCTAACTGCTCTCTGGATTTCGATTTCTGTGAACATTGTGTATATGGGAAGCAGAATCGGGTGAGTTTTCCTTCTGGTGCTAAGAGGGCGAACAAGATATTAGAACTTGTGCACAGTGATGTGTTTGGACCTGTGTCAGTTCCATCACTGGGAAAGTCTGTGTACTATGTTTCATTCATAGATGAATTATCAAGGAATACATGGATATATTTCTTGAGGAAGAAATCTGAAGTCTTTGACAAATTTAAAGAATTTAAGGCTCTGGTGGAAAACCAGACATAGAAGAAGATAAAGGTGCTGAGGACAGATAATGGTGGGGAGTTCTGCAAGAAGGAATTTGAAGAGTTCTGTAAGAAGTGTGGTATAGCACGACAGAAGACTACTCCATACACACCGCAGCAAAATGGAGTTGCAGAAAGAATGAACAGAACACTGATGGAAAATGCAAGAAGCATGCTCAGTGGTACCGGGTTAGGACAAGAATTCTGGGCAGAGGCAGTGGAGACTGCATGTTACTTAGTTAACAGATCACCTTCATCAGCGTTGGAGGATAAGACTCCACATGAGGTATGGACTGGTAAGAAACCCTTTATTTCACATCTAAGGGTATTTGGATGTGATGCATATGTACATGTTCCAAATGAGAAAAGGACCAAGTTGGATAATAAATCTGAAAGGTGCATCTTTAATGGGTATAAGGATGGTTTAAAGGGTTACAAGCTTTGGAACCTAGAAACAAGGAAGGTTGTGTACAACCGAGATGTGGTGTTTAGAGAGGTGAAAGATGTTGTTACACATGAAGTCCTATCAAAGGAACTTGAGAAGATAGAGTTTGAGCTAAAGGAGGATGAATCAGACTCTACAACAAAAGAAGACTCAGAAGAGGAAGAGCCACAAACTCCAGCTTTAAGAAGATCAGCTTGGGAAAGAAGACAACCAAAAAGGTATAGTCCATCTACTTTATGTTCAAATTTTGCCTTAACTATAACTGATGATGATCCCAGAACTGTCAGGGAGGCAGTGGATTCAAAGGATGGAAAACTCAGGAAGGAGGCCATAGTTGATCAAATGGCATCCTTGCACAAAAATGAGGCATGGGATCTGGTGGAGTTTCCGACTGGAAGGAAGCCCATCGGGAGCCCACCGGGATTTGATTTTGGTGATATTGTTTCTCCTGTTGCCAAGGTTACTTCTATTAGATTACTTTTATTTGTTGCTGCTGCATTTGATTTTGAGATAGAACAGATGGATGTGAAGACAACGTTTCTTCATGGGGATCTAGAAGAGGAGATCTACATGAAGCAACCTGAAGGCTTTATGGTGAAGGGTAAGAAAGTACTAGTATGCAGGTTGAAGAAGTATCTGTATGGGTTAAAACAGTCACCAAGGATGTGGTATCAGAAATTTGATACCTATATACGGGAACTTTGCTTCACCAGAAGCAAGGAGGATCACTGTGTTTATTTTAAATTAATTGGTGACCGTGTTATTTATTTGGTCTTGTATGTGGATGATATGTTGTTGATTGGAAATGACAAAGAAATTATCCAAGATTTGAAGACCCAACTATTCTCCAAATTCGACATGAAGGATCTTGTTGCTGCAAACTATATTTTGGGCATGGAAATTAAGAGAGATCGGGCAAAGAGGAAGCTCTGGTTAAACCAGAGGAAGTATGTCGAGACTATATTGCAGAGGTTCAATATACAGGATAGTAAACCGATGAAAGTTCCTATTCCTGTAGGTGTAAAGTTGTCTGCTGAACAGTGTCCCAAGACACAAGAAGAAGAGGAGAATATGTCCCGTGTTCCATATGCAAGTGCAGTAGGTAGCCTGATGTATGCAATGGTTTGTACTAGACCAGACATTGCACATGCAGTGGGAGTATTGAGCAGGCTTATGTCAAACCCAGGGAAGGAGCATTGGACAGTAGTGAAGCGGGTTTTCAGATATTTACGTGGCACTAGTGATTATGGCTTGTGCTACCAGGGAAGACCAGGATTGGAAAGAATGTTGGACATTCGTGGTTTTGTTGATGCAGATCAAGGAGATTCGACTCAAACAATATCTACAAGTGGTTATAAGTTAGCCTATTTTGGAGGTGTAATGGTTGGATGAGTAAAAGACAGTCTGTAGTGGCTCTTTCAACTACAGAGGCAGAATACATAGCAGCCACTCATGCAAGCAAGGAAGCAATTTGGTTGCAGAGAGTGTGTTCAAGTATGGGGTTGGTACAGCAAGCTATAAGGATAGACTGTGATAGCCAAAGTGCAATTTTCTTGGCTAAGAACCCTGCTTATCATTCAAAGAAAAAGCACATTGATGTTCAATATCACTTTGTTACAGATATGGTTGAGGCTAAAAGGGTGTTGCTGGTAAAGGTGGACACTTTGAAGAATGTTGCAGATGCATTAACGAAGTCTGTGAGCACTCAGAAGTTCTCTTGGTGTAGAGAAACAATGGGTGTTGAAGAATTGGCCCAATGACTAAGCTCTCCTATGGCCCCCTGTGGAAAGAAAACAACAAGTGGGAGAATGTTGGGCATGTGTTATATTCTTTCCACGGCTAGCCCCACGCACTGTACGTTGCGCCAGGTGCAGCAGGGGGGTCACAGGGGGGGCGACATACCCCCCTGTCGGGGTTCGAGGCAACGCCATGGCAATTTTTTTTTTTGGTATGCCGTCCCACTCATAGGTGGACCCACCCATGTTTTGTGCATGAGTTTGAACATGGTTTCGGGGTACGATGGTTTTCGGGCCTTAGTATTTTGTAGATCCAGTCAAGGGAACTACAGTTATGTTCTAATCCAGGGTTAATGGATTGGGGTTTATGTATGCTTCGGCATGTGTATATATGTGTTGTAACACTAAAAGGAATATAATGAAAAATCAAGCCGGTTGTCCCGATTTGGGATCCAGGGGAAAATATCTGTGTTTATCTGTTTTATGTTTTATGCTCTCGCTATTGTTTATTTTCTGTTATAAGATTCGTGTGTAGATAATTTCTGTTCAGGGTTAAAACCTACAATGAGGAAGTGATCAGTCTGATTTTCCATTACTCCTTTATGGATGCACTTTGAAGGAATATTGCAGCAGACATGCATGACAGACTCTCGTTGTTTCCAAGTCCAATTCATGCAAGAGAATGAATTGTGAGCACAAATTACATCCAATAAATTGGAAGAAATGTAAAATCTAGCTTATTTTCGCTTGGGAGGACTCATGACATTAGCTACAGAGAAATTCAACTATCGAGACAATAAGTCTGACTAATTGAATGTTTTTCCTTTTTTGACTCTTTCACCTATATCTTGAAAATGTCCTTTATGCTCAAGTAATTTTGGTGGAATAGAAGTAATAATCCATGATTGTTTTCGGCTCCAATAAATGGTACATGAGATGGTAATCCAATGCTAGAAAAGAAGCAAGCCTTTGTCTGCTAGCACTATTTATAGTCATAGTCTTTGAATCTGTATGAGACAATATCCGACTGACAATGTGTGCACATGGGAAAGCTGGGTACTTGCATGCAACCTTATGTAACCCTGACCGTTGAACATTGATATACCCATGTCGATATTCCAAATCTACTTTGAAGCTTCTTGTTGAGAATGCTTCATTCACTTTCTTCTATGTTGTATATGATTCCTTTTCTATGTATAATTTAGAATCTGCTTAAACTGGAAAGTTCACTAGCGTACTCTCAAATGCCTCCTGGTGCTACTTTCTATGGTATCCTTTGAAGTACATCTCTTGGGTGCCATGATATCGGTGACTGATGAAGAGAAGTGCTCAACAAATTCTATCATTGTTGGAGGAAAATGCACTCATGGCAAAGATAATTTAGATTCAACAAATTGACTCACAAAGCAATATCACAGCAGCAACCACTGGACTGACAAGGAAAATTGTACAAATATTGAGGTGAAGGAGGGAGACTCATTGCAGGAATTGCGCATTACGCAATGTCAATAGTTAGTGGTGCAACTTGAGGCTTAAGACTGAACAATGCGCAGTTCAGCTAGGCAGACTGAGGGAGAGACTATGCATTGTGAAGTCATAGTGGTCAAGGGACAAGCTTGAGCTCTGGAAATGCGCAACGTGCAATTGGGTCAACCTGGTATTACACACTGCACAATCTCAGAGGCGAAGCAAACATATTGAGCCTTAGACTTGTGCAATGGCCAACTAAACAAGGAAACTGTTGGCTAAGTGAAGGGCAGATCTGCCCTGAATGAGTATGGTAAAATGACATATCTAAGTGATGGTGCAAGTAAGAGTGCATATCTTACTAAGGATAGATAGATCAATGCAAATCATGTGTGGAGTATCAACGTGAAAAAGAAAATAAACATGCACGGAGATTCGTCGAAACTACGATCAATAGTGGACACAAATAAGAAAGTTAATGTGACACTTGTGAAAATTGAATGACAAAATGAACCAACACTTATACAAGTTAATATAAGTTAAAATTCCAGCAACCATGGAAAGAAACAAACGAAACAGGACTCACATAAAGGAAGTGACAGAAAAAGCGACAGAAAAAGCGAAAAAAGAAAAAAAAAACAAAACTCACCCTGAAAAGCATCGCAAAATCTAGTGCAGGCTCCTTGATCTCCTTAGGAAGGCTAGAGCTCCAAGATCGAATATACAAATGAGCTCTAGGGGTGCCCATTATATAGATCTAGGCTTATTAGGGTTTATGACACGCATGCCTAAAATCATGCAAAAAACAACACATGGCAAAAAGTTCCAAAAATAGTAACTTTGCAATTTTCGGGAAACTAATTAATGACTCTATATTTTCTAGGGATTTTCTTTTGTTTTCTTTTTTCTTTTTTTTCAGGAAACTGGGCATGCACACTGCCAAGAAAGATTGTGTAGTTCCCAATGACCGGGCAACCTCTTGACTCAGTGCATTGCGTCGTTTTTTAGCTCAAGGAAGGCTTTGCGTAGTTTCTGGGCTCAAGGCTAGATTGCCATCTAGAATTGGACAGTGTTCAAACTCATCGCTGGCCTTCCAAGAAGAATTGCACAGTTTCCATCATCAAGGCTGATTTGCCTTCCTAGATTACACAATTTATGGAGGGAAGACTGAGAATGCTGCAAAGTCAAGTCAAGAGAGAACTTATGTCTGAAAAGTATCAAACCAATATCAACTCATGTCACAAGCACAACATGAAAAGATAATTCTTGATCATAACATGAATAGTTGATGACACTGAAAGATGAGCTCCTGTGGACAAAAATGATGACTCTGAAATCAAAGCATGGGAAAATTTTTGGAGAGTAGTTGTAGCAACTACAAAAATGAGAACTCCAAAATCAAACCATGGGAAAATTTTTGGAGAGTAGTTGTAGTAGCTACGAAAATTTTCAATCTAATTTGTCTAGAATCTGGTAGTGGTTCATTAAAATCACAAGTTTGATAGGTGAATTCTGCACAATCAATTTTTCAGAATGTTAAATTTATATATGCAATCAAAAAAGTAATTTAAAATACACAAATTAAAATTCAACAACTTTTTAAGCTAAAAATACATAAACCTCTTTCACTTTTCCATCTAAAAAACGATGTTTTCAAACATTTATAAATGTCCAACTTTTCAACTTTATGATTTCTTTTCTTAACCTCTAGCCTTTCCAACTATGTAGTCTTTCCAAGTGGTCACTACTTTTTGAGCTGACCCATCGCAACTTCACCGACAAACACTAATTGGGCGGCCCATTTTTTCAACTTTCTGATTTTATCTATAAACGTGAAATCTTTCCAACTAATTTTCCGGATCACCCATCACATCTTGACCAACGAACACTAATTGGGCGGCCCAAATGGGGCGTCGAACGTCCACTTATATGCCACTTCTCTTTCCCGTTCAATACGCTACTTCTTATAATCTTCCGTAAAGTCCAAAGGATCGGTGACTTTATTCAATGGGATAGTGATAACACACAAATATAACGATCAAGTTGGAATGGGACTCGGAAATTGGCGTTTTGTCAAAATTTAGCGTCCTTTAAACACTGAGCTTGACAGATATTCCATCGTCCTTTAAACGTTGAGAGGTAGAGTTTAAAAACTGGGGTATGGCGAAGTAAATGAGAAGGAAAAGAAAACTAGGAGACTAACTTCATTTGTTTATATATAAATTTAATTTTATTAATATAAAACTAACAGCTGACTTTAAAATGCTACCGCGAAAGGAAACCTCGAGTCAATACGTCCGCTTCCTTCACTTTTCCATCTCTCATTCAGTTCCGAGTATTTGTTAACGTGCAGTCTCTCCAAGAAAAAATAATATATTTTTTTGGGTTGATGTCAAGTCTTTAAAACTTTTCCATCGCATCGTGACGGCCAAAGACAATATGTCACTTCTCTCTCCCGTTCAATACGATAGTTCTTCTAATGTTTCATAAAGTCCAAAGTTTTGGTGACTTTATTCATTACGATAACGTAAATATAATAGTTAAGTTGGGATGGGACTGGGAGAAGGACAAATTCGGAGTAAAATTCTTTTTTGGATAATGAAAATACCAATGATTTTTCAAAGTCCACGTGAATTGGAATAAGTGAATAGCTAACATGAAAACTGGCGCAGGAAATTGTAACGCAATTGTTCTTCTATTGTTCTTCTAAGCATGTTAGTTGGTTGTCATGATTTTACCTTAAGAGATGAATTAAGAGATGAAAAAAGTGAGGAGTAGTTTTTTGGATAGTGAAAATATTAATGATTTTTTAAAGTTCATCTGAGTCGAAATAAGAGATTAGCTGAAATGAAAATGGATGAAGGAAATTGTAATGTAATTGTAAGGAAATTGGTGTATTAACTTGATACAAATTGGAAGAAGGCCAAGTAAAAATTGATGAAATTTTCTTCAATCAAAAGAAATGAGGGTATTCTTCTTCCAACATTTCACTTCACTTTATGAGATGATAAAATTGGGATATTTTTTTTTGGATAAAAGGAAAATACTAGTGGTTTTTAAAAGTCCACTTAAATTGGTATAAAAAAATAAGTAAAATGAAGGATGGTGAAAGTTAAAAGGTTGTGAAAATATTAGTGATTTTTTCAAAGATTATGGTGAATTGATATGAGTATTTTGAGACAATTCTAGAAAGAGGTAAATGACCTTATTCAATGTATTTATTTGTTTATATCAAATTAGTATATGAGACGTTGTCAATAAAATTTGATTTTAAATTATATAGAGATATACATACTCTATCACTTTAAAATGGAAACTATAAACACATGTTCTTAATCATAAATCTTATACAAAAATTAAAAACATATTTTTTTAATATAAAAGAAATATTAAAATTATTTTAAAATCCAAAAGTTAGATATATAAAAAATATTTCATATACTTGAAATAATACAAAACATTAATTATATACATATATATGGAAAAAATACAACTAAACAATTTCTAGATGCAAAATTTAAAAAAATTTAAAATGCTATTTTTTAATTTTTAAGTTAGTAAATAAGTTTGTGTCAAGTTGTGTTGCAGTGTATAGAAATATCAAGTATGAAAATGATTAAGGACATCAAATTTATAGGAATTTTTTTACAATAAAATTAGTATAATTAAAAAAAAAAGTTAGTATGAATTTTTTATTTGAAATTCAATTATTGAAATATACTTAAAAGTATATAATTTTAAAATTTTATAATATATGAATTTAACCAAAAACATTTCTAATAACAATTCTGATTTTGACCATTAATTGTTTAATTTTTATTAATTTATATAAAAATTACAATGTTAATTAATTGATTCCCAATTATACAATTATATTTATTGTACATAATTTTTATAAGTTCCGCAAACTATATAATTTTTTTTAGTGAATATTGATCATCACTTTTTCTTTAGTGAAAAATAAATAAATTAAGTTACCTTAACCAAGGTGAATAAGAGATGATAAGTTAATCTCTATTATATGTTCTATGTACATTTAATTGTCATATTGTCATTTAGTTATTAATTAAAATTTGTAAATATATGTGTAACATTTCAATCCTCGTTATACTTATTAATTTATTATATTAATAAATAAACATTTTGGAAAAGATAGGGCTCCAATTTTTTTCACTTCTCTGGTGCAAGACCAATGGACACCATGGGGTGGGCGCTATACACGTGGTGAACTGATACCCTTATTTGACACAATTTCTTTGGATTTGACACCAAACGAATCAATGCCCACTCGTCTGCCATCATCAACATGGTGTACACGACTTCTTCATTACAACCGTTGTTTATATATACATATGTGTGATTGAAGGGATTTTAATGATGTTCATGACCAAAGGGTCTAAGGGACTTATGGTTCTCGTCCATCATAGCTTCAAACTTTTCTCTAAGTCTACTCTCTTGTCATGAATGTAGATAGGCAACTCATGAAATTTAAAAATTTGTGTAGTTGAAGACTAAGAAAATGAATATTCAATTTTCATTATTATTATTGCTTCTGAGCATCATGGTTGCCTCTCGGCCTACAATGATGTCTACTAATTTATGTTGGGAAAATGTTGTTTCTTTTGAGCACATGGCCGCTGGACTCCCGTGGGTTCTCGTCGGTCATTACGATTCTAAACGGATGGTCTCGTAACAAAATTATGAATAACAAATCTAAAAACACCATTTTCAATTTGACTCAATTGACTTACTTAGATCTGTCTCAAAAAAACTGACAGGTCACATTCCCGAAACTATTTTCAAATTGAATTCCTTGATTTACTTAGATCTGTCTCAGAACAAACTCATAGGTCACATTCCTAAAACCATTACCAATTTAAAGATTCTTAAATCTTTAATCCTCTCAAGTGACAACCTCATAGGGAAAATTCCAAAAGCTATAGGTGAGCATAAATCCTTGCAAGGATTATCTTTGGATTCAAACAAGTTTATTGTGAATATCCCTAATTAATAATTTGGTTTTACTTCGGACATTGGATTTATCAAAAAACGATTTGGAGGGGCCTATTCTTATTATGTACATCTATAATTCCATTTATTTAAATATTTTCTCAGGTCATTCTAATAATTTTTTCTAGTACTTTAACTTCATCTTATGCCAATTGTTGAGAGCTTGAATTATTGGATTTAAGGAATTGTGGATTTAGGTGAGCTTCCTTCAAGCCTTTCAAATTTGGAAAGATTGATTTTTTTAAGCATTAGTTACAATAATTTTCATGGTATTATTTCTCAATGGATCACAAATCTCACCAATTTTTTTTTGTTCGACTTATCCACCAATAAATTCATGTTAGATGATCCAAAAATAAATATTATCATAGGTTATAACGTTTGAATAAAATAATTATTAATTTAAGATATTAAATTAATAATTATTATTCTAGAATATTTAATTATTTTATGGAGACATTTAGAATTAGCATATTGTTGTAACAAGATATGACTCTCCAAATGTGTCGCATCTTAGGCCTTTTTGTTAGCTAGTTATTTGGAATAGTATTTAATGTAAGTGGACACTTGTTATTTAATAAGTGATCCATAATTAGTGGAAGTTAGGAAATTGAGCATATAAATAGCTCATTGCAATAGTGTTTTTGTTGTTCGGGTGTAAACTCTTGCATAATTCCAAATGTAATTATTTTTCTGATTAATAAAATTACGTGTCTGAGGACACTTCGGCCATTATTGTGGTATCAGAGCTACGGTAATGCTGCAGTGAATATGAGGAGGAGATTCCAGCTCTACAAGTTCTTGGAAAACTCCATTGAATTGATCAGCAAATAATTGGTATGGAATTTGCCATGTTTTTTTTTGTAAAAGGAACATAAATTTTATTATTGATTTTAGATTTGTAAATTCTAAAATAATTTTTTATTATCAGGAACAAATGCAAAATCTGTGTGAATTTTGTTCATGTTCATAATGAGGAGTCAACATTGAGATCCCATGCGTACCACTCAATGCCATTTTGAAGACAATTTTTTCATTTGCTGTTTCAAATTGTTGAGGTGACTATGTTTGTAAGAGTGTTGTAGCAATGAAAAATAAGGGAACGCATAGTTTTTCTAGATGCCATACCATTTTATAGTTGTACAGGAAGATTTTTTTTCTAAGACACAGATCAATGTAAATAAGGCCACGTGTGGAACGCCATCATCCAGAGGAATTTGTGATGCTACATCCAAACCTCCACTTGAGTTGTTTCCGTCCTCATATAGATCACACAAATCATCAAAATCACAGCTTCCATGATTATTGCTACCATTTTGAGCAGAGAAACCATGTCTACTTAAACTCCTCTCTAAATCCCGTGATGAGGACCTCAGCCGAAAAAATTCTTCCTGCATGCCATAAGGGAAATTTCTGCCCACTAACGTTGTAAATCTTTCACACTACTCTGCATAAATTTCAAGCCTAATCTGTTCTAACCAGTTGCATTCTCTTGACTGTTGGTTGTGCCTGTGGCCCTCCTATGTTGAATGTTGTCTCCACATTATGTGTCAGCTTCTCTTTAGATATCCGACCAACAAACGTAGGAAGAGCGATTTCCAGCGCGTTTAGACATCAATCCAGTTTTCATCCTCTCTCCAGAGCACCGTCTAAAGGCCAATTATTGTGAATTCACTCTTGATCAAATTTCGCTTATAGATCTTTCCGCTGCTATAGATGTGGTCTTCGATTTTACATGCCAAGGCGAATTTCATCTTCTTGCGAGTTACGAAGGAGAATTCGAAGAGATTCTAACAACGACAAATCAATGGCCGCAGAACCCACCCAGCCTAAGGGAGGCCTGTGAGAAATATGCAAAGGCCATGGAGAAGCAAGTTGATGTTCAAATGAAACTTGAATATTTAATGCAGTTGAGCACCAAAAGTTGATTGGTTTATAAATGATGCAAATTGACATTTTTTTTTTTTTTGGTTGGAGCAATAACGTGAAGTAGCACTTTGTATTTTTTGAAGAACATTGTAGTATTTTTTTTTTGGAGTAATAAAGATTTTGTAATATTTATGGAGAAATAAGGTTATTTGTAATTTTTATTGGAGTAATAAGGCAAATTTTTTTTTATTTTTTATTTTTTTTGTTTTTGTTTCTGGAGAGATAAATGTGACTCAAAGTAATTTTACTTTGAGGGGGGGTAATAGTTTTTTTTACCACATTGTGCAAGATCATCACTGTAAAAGTCAAATTTTGAAAGTTACCTTGTAAATATTTGAGAAATTGACTAGATCCAAGTGCAAAGCTCAGTCATTTTTCTCCTGTTTCAACGACTATACGAGGGTCAAGGCCAAGCCACGATAGATAGTTTTTTTTGTGTGGCGCATGTCGTTTTTGCGTGGTGTGTTTCATCTGACAAGTTGGTCAATTTTTAGTGCTTGATTGTTTTGGCGTACTGCTTCAACACTCCAATGTCGAAATTAATTAATCTGTTCTCTGAAGCTGATAAGCTAGAAGGAGTGAAATCCTATAAGACATGGCGACGTCTAATTGAAAGCACCCTTATTTTTAATGAATTATGGCATGGCATTTGTGATGGCAACATTAAGCCAAATAAACCGACAGATCCAGATTCACTTGCAAAATGGGAAATAAAATATGCCAAGGCATTAGCTCTTATAAAATCTTCAGTTAGTAATGAAATGTACATACACATTGAGAATTCTTCAGATGCATGGGCTGCTTTACATACATTCAAAGATCTCTTTGATACACAACCTGTATCAAAGAAGGTTGATCTTCAATTAAAATTTCCTCAACAGAAATTAATTGAAGGTGGTGATGTCCTTGAGTACATTTCACGACTTAAAAACATTAAGCAAGAAATCATTAATGTTTGTTTTCAAGCTGTTGTTGAAAGATTCTTAACTACAATTTTAATTGCTGGATTTCCATCACCATATACTCATTTTTTGGAAACTTTGCAAGTCAGTGGCAAGCTAGAGAAGATCAAATTTGATGAAATGAGTGACATGTTAGCACAACATGATAAAAATTTCGGGAAGAAGAAGCAGATTGGGGAAGATGTCTTCCTCACTGAAGCCAGTTCAAGCAACTCCTCAGCTGACAGTTCCAGAAATAAAGGAAAAGGTAATTTTAATCAAAATCAAGCAGTGCAAGGTCGTGGTCGTAGTCAACACAGAGGAAAAAATTCCAACAGTGGCTCTAATTCAGGTAGAAACAATTTTCAAGGCAGAGGCAATAATCAAAATAGAGGATATCATCAAGGCACATGACAGAGTCCAAGAAAAGGACAAACTCAAAATAGAGGACAAAGCAGAGGTCGAGTATAGTCTCAAGGCAGAGGACAGTCTCAGGGAAGAGGCACCAATTTCAGTCAAATTGTTTACAGGCGATGTAACAGAATTGGTCATTATGCAGCATATTGTTGAACTTCTATTGAGAAAATTTCTAAGTTTCATCCAAACTCAGCACAATTTGAAAATGATGAAGATGATCCTGATAGTTCCGAATATGTTTTCACAAACACAGAAGCAATAGCTTTATAGGTTTCAAGCTTTCTCTGCAGTGATTATGAAGATGCATAGATTATTGCTATAGGTGCAACTCAACACATGACATTTCGACGTGACTTCTTCTGGAGTTTCAAAGAATTTCATCTAAATTCAATCTATCTTGCTTACAAAACCAAACATACTTATTCAAGAAAAGGTGTAGTTAAAGTTTTTTTACCAGGCATCGGAGAAAGAATGATTTCTAATGTATGGTATGTACCAACATTCTATCAAAATTTGTTGTCCCTAGTCACAATTCGACAAGCAGGGCACACAGTGATTATGCAATATGGCTCACTTAAAATCAACTCAGTCAAACAAAACATGCAAACAGTAATGACAGGTTATGAAGATGGAAAACTGTTAAGGATGAAAGGGACAGTTATTCCAAGACATTCTGACTTTGCAGGCACATCAAGTACATATATTTCACCAATCAGATTATGGCATGTTAGATATGGCCATCTCAACTTTGACAGTCTCTCTCAGTTACAAAAACAGGGCATGGTTAAAGGACTTCCAACCTTCAAAAGGGAAAATGCAAAGTGTGAATCTTGAATTTTTGGAAAGCAACATCGAGAGACTTTTTCCACTAGTTCCTAGTGAGCAGACAGGTATTTGCCGTTGGTTCACAATGATATTTTTGGACCATTCCTAACTTCACTTGGAAATTGCAGATATTTTTTACTTTTTATTGACGATTTTAGTAGGATGACATGGGTCTATTTCTTGAAGCAAAAGTCAGAAGCCTTTGAAAAGTTCAAAACTTCTCATAAGCTTATTGAAAATGAAGTAAAGGAGAAGATTGGCACTCTTCGAACTGAAAATGGCGAAGAATTTACTTCAAATGAATTCAAAAAGTATTGCATGGAAAATGGAATAAAACGACATCTTACCAATGTCTACACTCCACATCAAAATGGGGTAGTAAAAAGAATGAATCCTACATTGTTAGGAATGACGCGATCTATATTAACTTTCAAAAAGTTAAGTCCTTCATATTGCGCTGAAGAAATTCATACCATTGTCTACTTGAGAAACAAATATCCCACACCTTCTTTAGATGGAATCACACCTTATGAAGCATGGTTTGGATTCAAACCACGGGTTAAGCATCTCAGAGTTTTCAGATCTATCTGTTATGCCTTAGTTTCTAAGGAAAAAAGAACTAAGCTTGATGCATGAAGATTAAAGTGCACAATGATCGAGTATTGTGATGAGAAGAAAGGGTATCGAATTTTGTCGAATGGGAAATTTATTGTAAGCAAAGATGTGATATTTGATGAAAATGAGAGAAAGAGTGCTGAAGAAGTTAAAAGTCTTCTTCAAAAGTTAGAAACAAAAACTGATAAAAGACATGGAAATTTACAAAGTCAACCAAATTCACCAAGTTGGTATGAATTTGAATTTCCTTCATCTGACGATGATTCATCTAGTTCGTCTTCTTCATCAGCACCATCTAGGTTTTCTAGCAGTTCATCCAACTCTCCTAGAAGCAACAGTTCTTCTGGAAATGACTCTTTGCCCCCAGAACCTGTGGTTGCTCAAGCCCAAACTAGTGAACATCAATTGCCGAAATGGGCGGTTCAATTCTTGAAAGATGTAAGGCCTAATGAACAAAATAAAACAGGAACAAGGGGATCAAAACAAAATGAAGGCAATTTTTCTTTAATAGAAAATTATTTTATCGAACCTTCTTCTTTTCAAGAGGTAGTAAAACATAAAGAATGGCAACAAGCAATGGTTGATGAATATCAGGCAGTTCAAGACAACAACACTTGGCAACTTTTTGATTGTCCTCAACATGTTAAACCTATTAGATGCAAATGGGTTTATCGAATTAAGTACAAGCAAAATGGTGATATTGACAAGTATAAAGCAAGACTTGTTGCTAAAGGTTTTGCGCAGCAGGAAGGGATACATTATGAGGAAACATTTGCTCCTACAGCTAAATGGAACACCATCCACCTCACACTTGCCTTAGCAGCTCAAAAAAGATGGAAAGTTCATCAAATGGATGTAAAAAGTGCTTTTATCAACAGAGACTTACAGGAAGAAGTGTACATGACACAACCACCAGGTTTTGAAATTGAAGGACAAGAACATAAAGTCTGCAAAATGATAAAGGCTTTATATGGGTTAAAACAAGCTCCCCGAGCTTGGTATGCCAAAATGTATGAATACCTATGCCAAGTTGGTTTTCATCACATTAAATCTGATGATACCTTGTACATATGCCAACAAGGTAAAAATCTGGTGATTTTGATTATGTATGTCAATGATTTGATCATCACAGGCAACAATGATGATCACATTGAATAAGTGAAAAAGGAGTTACATGTAGGTTTTAAGATGACAGATTTGGGACTACTTCACTACTATCTTGGAGTTGAAATATTCCAACGTCCACATAAGATCTTCATTTCTCAGAGTAAGTATGCAACATAAATTCTTCAGCGATTTGGAATGTAGGATTGCAAGCCTGTCCTTACCCCTATGGAAAAAAATGTGAAACTTTCAAAATTTGAAGGGGGGGGAAGGTGGACAACACTACTTACAAATAGTTGATTGGCAGCTTGATTTATTTAACAACCACTCATCCCGACCTATCTTATGCGGTCAATATTCTTTCACGTTTTATGCAGGAACCACTAGAAATCCACTGGAATGCAGCCAAAAGAGTTCTTCGATATGTCCAAGGAACAAAAGATTTTGGTCTTCTTTACAAAAGGACTAAAATTTTTGTACTTGGTGGATTTTCAGATGCCAACTTTGTTGGCAGTAGTGATAACAGGGCATTAACCTCATGTTACTTAATGAACATGGGGTCAACTGCAGTTTCTTGGATTTGCAAGAAGCAAGCTACAATGGCCACTTCTTCAGCCGAAGCAGAGTACATTTCAACATGGGAAGCAACATGTGAGATTGTTTGGTTACGTCGCGTTTTACAGGACTTGGGAATTCCTCCAGCAAAATCTACTTCGTTATTTATCGACAATCAGTCAGCAATAAAGCTTGTCAAAAATCCAGTTTTTCATTCAAAGACAAAGCATGTGGACACCAAGTATCATCATATCAGATCTCTCATTCCAAAGGACATCATAAAGCCAGTGTATTGTCCTTCAGAATATCAAACCTTCAACATTTTCACGAAACCTCTCGACAGAATAAAATTTACTAAGTTCAGGGATGAACTTGGTATATGTTGTAATGTATCTTTGCATCATAGGGGGGAATGTTAGATGATCCAAAAATAAATATTATCACAGGTTCTAAAGTTTGAATAAAATAATTTTAATTTAATATATTAAATTAATAATTATTATTCTAGAATATTTAATTATTTTATGGAGACATTTAGAATTAGCATATTGTTGTAACAAGATATGACTCTCCAAATGTGTCGTATCTTAGGCCTTTTTGTTAGCTATTTATTTGGAATAGTATTTAATGTAAGTGGACACTTGTTATTTAATAAGTGATCCATAATTAGTGGAAGTTAGGACATTGAGCATATAAATAGCTCATTGCAAGAGTGTTTTTGTTGTTCGGGTGTAAACTCTTGCATAATTCCAAATGTAACTGGAAGAATACCATATGATGTTAAAACACTCCAAGGGTTTGCAATAAATGAATCTAATTTCGATGTACCTTCTTCAAAATATGAATCTGATTTCTGAGGGTATTCTTTCCAATTGGAAATGGAAGAATACGTAAAAAGGATTAAGAATAATCCACCATATGTCTTGAGTATAAACACTATATTTGATTTGTCTATTCTTACTGGAGAAATTCCTATAATTATAGGAAGTATGAGAAGCTTCAGGTTGTCGAATTTTTCTAGGAACCAGCTAGAAGGAAAAATACGTACATCTTTACGTGAGATAACTACTTTGGAGGAGTTGGACTTGTCCAACAATAAATTGAATGGAGAAACTCCTCCAGATTTGTCTAAATTATCAATGTTGGCTTATCTAGATATTTCATCTAATAACCTTTGTGGGCCAATTCCAAAAGGGACACAATTTTCTACCTTTAATGAGTCTTCATTTAAGAGAAATAAGTGTTTATGTGGGTTTCCTCTACCCATGTGCAATCAAAAGGATATGTCAAATAAGGAAACTATGTAAATAATCAAAATCATAATGACATTAAAAAAGGATAGTTGAGCCATGTAAATGAAAAAATGTCTTTGAGAGCATTACGGATGAGAATCAGGATTGGATTTGGGGGAGTTGTCACTATGCTTATTGTTTGGGACAAAGTGAAGCATTGGGTAGTGGGTTTTCCAGTTAATAGCAAAATAATTCCCTTTTATGGTTTCTATAAATTCCCTACATAGCTAAATAATGCTCTTCCATATGCCTCAGTATCTTAATATATGTAATGTCACTTAATAATATCTAGTTTGAATATCATGTGTCCATATGAATTTCACTCAATAAATGTAATGTTATCTACTTTGAATGTCATTTATCCATATGCCTAGTTGTCTTAGTAAGTGCACATGTTGCACCTGTAATGTTAGGGTAAAAATGTGAAGGTGGGTTACACTTTCATGAGAAAAGCGGTCAGAAATTTAATTTTCCCAATAGTGCGGTTGAAATTTTATAAAATTTCAACTGAACTATTAGAAAGTTCAGCCAAAGTTTTGAAATTAATTTGGCCAAACTAATTCTGCGTTTACATTGACGACATATTGATGGTGTGGGTAAACATATTTTTTGTTGGATATGGGAAAGCCGACAACAAAAGTTCATTTGAAATATTAGTTCGATCAAACGTTTTCTTATAAATATACCGACCCCCAGACCGCAACAAGTTTTTGGATAGTTACCATTGCTTTTTTGCTACTCTGTTGTTGTGAGGATCTGTTTGTGTTGCATTGTTGTAGGGGCAGTTGTGCTATTGTAGGGCCGAGGAGGGGAGCAAGCAAAGGTGAGAAGGTAAGTTTTATGGTTTATGCTCTGTTTTGTCTTTCGTTTATGTTTTTTTTGTTTTTTAAATTTTATTTTCTCTGTTTGCAGGTTTTCTGTAATTTGCGTCCTCTGCGACGTCCTCGGCAATTTTCAGCCTTGTCATCTCACTGTCTACTTGTTGTGAGCGCTCTCATTGTCTGCTCTCCATGTGCGATCTGACTGTCTCTTTGTCTTTAAATTTCCTGTTAGAAGAAAAAACCTACTATGCATACTCCTATTTGAATTGTTTGATTTAGTTGTGTTTACAAACTTTTCCATTTATTCTTCCGAAAGACAATTGCACATAGAAATGAAACCAAAGATTTTCATAATTTTATTTCTTCTTCTGATTTTGATTAATATCACTGAACTCTCGGACAAAAATATTATAATCATATTGGAAAAGAATAAATTTATTAGATGCACTCAAATTGAAATGTCAGATGATATAATCTGTGAAAAAATAAATATATATTTTTTTTAGAGGGAGAAAAAAAATCTGGTTTATATAGTGTACCAATATAGCTTCAAAATGTTTCTGATTTTTACAGAAAAATTGTTCACAGTGGTTCCATAGTGTTTTTTCTTAGATATATGACAAAGAAATTGGTTCGCTACCTCATCACCTGGTATCTTCTGCATCAAATATTCGAATAACTCTTTGTTACCTTAGTCCATGCCCCTACACCAATGATAGGAATTAGGTTCTCTTCCCCACTCTACAAGAAGTGTCCAAATTCATCTACATGATTAGCCTAAATGGTATTTTCTTTAGCACAGTCTACTGCTACGGGAGTCATGGTTTTCGAATCACCTTCTACCTAAGCATCCTTCACATAAAATCAAGCATCTGAGACAGATTGAGTGACATTTTAAGATGCATATAAGGATCCATATCGATGTCAATACCTAGATCCAAATCTCAATATAGTGTGAAACACATACCCTAGAGTTTTATGAAACCTCCCAAGAATTCTAGTGTTTGAGGTGGGATCTTATTAAGGACTACCATTTCATCCCTGTGACCATGGGAGGGTCATCCTGAAGATTAATGAGATAAAATTGTAGGGGAAATGAATCTTACAGGATCATCATATTTGCAGCTTGGCCTTCAGTTCTTGTCTCAAGAATTTTTCTTTTTAGTAGACTTGGATATGCATTGAGATTAATATTGATTTGATATTTATTGAGATACAGATTTATATTGATTACCTGATCTTGACTTGAACTTCTCTCACTCCCAAAAAAAAAATGTTCGGGTAACAAAGAGTCCATGTGAGCACCATCCAGACCATCTAGAAACATATCACCCTGTATGTCTCCCTAACTTGTGATCTTCCTATGTTGTTGATTTGTACTGTGTGTCATAAAAATCGCACATTCTCAACATTCAAATTTCCATGCATATAGTTTGAGCTTGCCGTGAGGGTAAAGATCAATCATAGGATGATTTTTTGTTGCTGGCTATTACTGTGTCCCGATGTGAAGTTAAAAAATTTAGTGTTAGGTCTCAACTTATGAGATGTTTACAATTAATTTATGATTTATAATGAAAACCTATTAAATTTTAGCTACACATTAATTTCATGCCAAAAGTACCAATTGCATTTGAGCCACACATTAATTTCTTCTCCCAAGAACTTAATATTTTCACTTGTCGTAATGTAATTATACCCACACACTCATCTGGACTGAGCCACTATGCTCTGAAAATAAAACCCAAATTTTTTATACTATCATTCATTTCTTTTGTAATTTTTGTTCCATTCCTTATCATGTTTCTCTTCTCAAATATTCACTTCTAGTTCACAAAGAACTGTTTCGCAACACAAGAATAATTTTCTTCACACAACTTTCACATTAACAGAGCAGCTCCACCATACATTCATGCAGACATGCATATATCAAACATTTGTCTACATCCATCTTGTATAACCTATCATTATATTTTCATTTCTAGCAGCATATTTATTTCAATTAAGTTCATAAATAAACATATTAATTTAAACTTATGCACATACCTGGTTTTCTTGGCTAATGTTGATCCTCGGTTGACATCACTCCATGGTTGAATCTAAGTCATTGTTTCATTTTTATTCTCAGAGTTGAATAATACTAGTGTGCAGGATAATTTACTTCACACAGATTTCACATGCACACAGCAGCTCCACCATACATACATGCATATATTAAACATTAGTCTACATCCATCTTGTAGAACCTATCATTATATTTTCATTTCTAGCAGCATATTTATTTCAAATAAGTTCATAAATAAACATAGAAATTTAAACTTATGTACATAACTAGTTTTCTTGGCTAATGTTGATCCTCGGATGACATCACTCCATGGTTGAATCTTAGTCATTGTTTTGTTTTTATTCTGAGAGTTGAATAATACTAGTGTGCATGATAATTGTCTTCACACAACATTCACATGCACACAACAACTCCACCATACATACATGCATATATTAAACATTAGTCTACATCCATCTTGTAGAACCTATCGTTATATTTTCATTTCTAGCAACATATTTATTTCAATTAAGTTCATAAATAAACATACCAATTTAAAATTATGCACATACCTAGTTTTCTTGGCTAATTTTGATCCTCGAATGACATTACTCCATGGTTGAATCTGAGCCATTGTTTCATTTTTATTCTCAGAGCTGAATAATACTAGTGTGCAGGATAATTTTATTCACACAAATTTCACATGCACACAACAGCTTGACCAAACATACATGCATACATGAATATATTAAACATTAGTCTACATCTATCTTGTAGAACCTATCATTATAACTTTGTTTCTAGCAGCGTATTTATTTCAATTAATTTCATACATAAACATACCAATTTAAATGTATGCACATACCTAGTTTTCTTGCAGCATATTTATTTCAATTAAGTCCATAAATAAACATTCCAATTTAAATTTACATACATGCATATATTAAACATTAGTCTACATCCATATTGTAGAACCTCTTATTATATTTTCATTTCTAGCAACATATTTATTTCAATTAAGTTCATAGATAAACATACCAATTTAAACTTATGCACATACCTGGTTTTCTTGGCTACTGTTGATCCTCGAATGACATCACTCCATGGTTCAATCTAAGTCATTGTTTCATTTTTATTCTTAGAGCTGAATAATATTACCATGTAGGATAATTGTCTTCACGCAACTTTCACATGCACACAACTACTGCATCAGACATACATGCATACATACATATATTAAACATTAGTCTACATCCATCTTGTAAAACCTATCATTAGAGTAATAATAGTGTGCAAGATAGTTGTCTTCACACAGATTTCACATGAACACAACAAATCTACCATACATACATGCATACATGCATATATTAAACATTGGTCTGCACCCATCTTGTATAACCTATCATTATATTTTAATTTCTGTGTGCAGGATAATTGTCTTCACACAGCTTTCACATGCACACAACAGCTCCACCAGACATATATGCATACATGCATATATTAAACATTATTCTACTTCCATCTTGTAGAACCTATCATTATATTTTCATTTCTAGCAGCATATTTATTTCAATTAAGTTCATAAATAAACATACCAATTTAAACTTATGCACATACTTGATTTTCTTGGCTAATGTTCATCCTCAGATGACATCACTCCATGGTTGTAACTTAAGGCAAACATTAAGTAAAACCATGTACATGTCATTTCTCCCATAAAATTTAAGGCAAACCATGTACATGTCATTTGTCCCATAAAATTTAAGGAAAACCATGTACATGTCATTTCTCCCATAAACTTTAAAGCACTTGCTACTCTTTTGGGAACCATGTACATGTCATTTCTATGTCATTTCTCCCATAAAATTTAAGGAAAACTTTAAGGATAACCATTTATATGTCATTTCTGCCATAAACTCAAGGCAAACTTTAAGGATAACCGTGTACATGTCATTTCACCCATAAAATTCAAGGCATTTTCTAGTGTTTTTGGAACCATGTACATGTCATTTTTATGTCATTTCTCCCATAAAATTTAAGGAAAACTTTAATGATAACCATGTACATGTCATTTCTCCCATGAACTCAAGGAAAAATTTAAGGATAACCATGTACATGTCATTTCTCCCATAAAATTTAAGGCAAACTTTAAGGAAAACCATGTACATGTGTAATTTCTCGCACAAACTAAAGGAAAACTTTAAGGCATGTCATTTCTATGTCATTTCTCCCATAAAATTTAACGCAAACTTTAAGGCAAACCATGTACATGGCATTTCTCCCATAAACTCTAGGCAAGACAAACTTTAAGGCATGTCATTTCTCCCATAAAATTTAAGGCAAACTTTAAGGAAAACCGTGTACATGTCATTTCTCCCATAAACTTTAAGGCAGCTTCTAGTGTTCTAAGAACCATGTACATGTCATTTCTATATAATTTTTCCATAAAATTTAAGGCATTTGTTAGTGTTTCGGGAACTATGTACATTTCATTTCTTTGTAATTTCTCTCGTAAAATTTAAAGAAAACTTTAAGGCAAACAATGTACGTGTCATTTCTCCCACAAACTTAAGACAAACTTTAAGAAAACCATGTATATGTCATTTCTCCCATAAAATTTAAGGCAAACCATGTACATGCCATTCTCCCATAACTTTAATTTAATATATTTTTTAAACTTAAGGAAAACTTTAAGGCCATCCATGTACATGTCATTTCTCCCATAAACTTTAAGGCAAACCATGTACATGTCATTCTCCCATAAATTTTAATTTAATATATTTTTAATGAAAATGCTAGTGTTTTAAGGGAAACCATGTACATGCCATTTCTCCCATGCATTTACAATAAAATTTAAGTCATTTGCAATAAATGTTCATTTAATATATTTTTAAAGAAAATGTTAGTGTTTTTGGAGACCATGTACATGCCATTTCTCCCATAAATTTGGCATTTGCTAGTGTTTTTGGGAACCATGTACATGTCATTTCTCCCATAAAATTTAAGGCATTTGCAATAAGGAAAATGCTAGTGTTTTTGGAAACCATGTACATGCCATTTATCCTATAAAATTTAAGGAATTTGCTAGTGTTTTTGGGAACCATGTACATGTCCTTTCTCCCATAAACTTTGAGGCATTTTCTAGTGTTTTTGGGAACCATGTACATATCATTTCACCCATAAACTTTAAGGAATTTGATAGTGTTTTTGGGAAGCATGTACATGTAATTTCACCCATAAAATTTAAGGCAAACCATGTACATGTCATTTCTCCCTTACATTTGGTATAAATGTTCATTTAAGATATTTTATTGAATTTGTTTTTTTTGCTAGTGTTTTTGGGAACCATGTACATGTCATTTCTCCCATAAACTTTAAGGTATTTTCTAGTGTTTTTGGGAACCATGTACATGTCATTTCACCTATAAAATTTAAGGCAAACCATGTACATGTCATTTATATCATGCATTTGCAATAAATGTTCATTTAATATATTTTATTGAATTTGTTTTTTTCAGGGATAAAAAAAACCACTAAACATAGTTGAAAAATGGACATTATGCATAGATGTTTCTTGCTATCTTAATCCAGGGAAAGCAGTGATTACATATGTGCATTGCAATATTGCAACTAATAAGGTCCTCAAAAGGAAAATGAATATATCATGAAGAACAAAAAACAATGAGACATATTATATTGCATTGATAGAAGGCTTGGGAACAACTAGGGAGTATGGATAAAATGGAATTGTTGTTTTCACCAATTATGAACTGGTGTGCAACCAGATGAAAAGCGCGTACCAAGCCAAGAAGGAGAGGCTAAAAAAATTGCATGGAAAAGAAAACAATATTGTTAGATAATTTCAAATTATTAGTATAAGACATTGTGCAAATTTTCATAAAATGTCCGGTGATATATTGTGTGGGGCAATGCCAATTCAAGATTCATATGTCAAGGATAAATTAATAGATGAATCAGTATTATACGGGGAAATTCCAATTCAAAATTCATCTCTCAAAGATGAATTAGTGTTGAGACGCTCTTCTTCAAATTTTATTGATGGGCATTGTAACATATCTTTGATATCTGTGTGCTTTTTACTTATAAATGCGTCATTTTTAATGACCACATGTTTTTTTCAATTATATACCAAGTGTGCTCACACCATGTAAGTGCAACTTGGTGAAATTCACATTTTATAAAATTAAAATGTGAGGACTTCAACAAATTTTTGTTTAAATTGAGTTTCACACATCAATTTTTGCTTTAAAAGTTGTGTTTCACATAAATTGTGTACTAAACTGTACATTTTGAACACTTACATAGTAATTTAAAATAGCATGAATGTCTATCAGATATATATATATATATAATAATCATGAAGGATGAAAGGAGATCAATAGGAATCCTGCGCTCAGTGAGAGAGGGATCATGGATCGAGGGATGTTCATGGTATTTATATTAAATGTGCATGTTTTTAAATGACATTGAATATATACCTTATCTCCACATACATGTATACATATGGAATTGATATATATATATATATATATATATATATATATATATCTATATATATATATATATATATATATATATATATATATATATATATATATATCCCTACTTACATACATCTATACATATGGAATTGACTTTTTAATAATTTTGTGAGTTAAATTAGTTTTTAATAAATTTCATTTTTTATTTTTTAGGAGTTCGGAGAAAAAGGGTATCTACACCATCAATGGACCCTGGCCATGGTTCACACACCTGTGTATGTTCGCCAATTTAATCAATCATATGTACATGTATTTATATGTATCAATGTATTTTTGAATTGATTATAAATTCATAGGCCTCTTTTATGAAGCTCGCCGCTATGAGTTTCAGTGTACAACACGTGGCCCATCAATAGGTAGTGGCCAATTGCATGAGGTTGGCGATATGAATTCCCCTAGAGGCCAATTAATTTATGTTCATGTTGGTTCTCAACCAATCAGTGGTCATTCTGGTTCTCAAGTGATAAAAAAATTTCAACTTGCTAGAAATTAAAAAAAAAAAAACTACATAAAAATAAAATGGGTTTTTGACCCTATGGTGATTTGACCCCAATTTTAGAGTAATCAATTGTATTATCATTAGTTTTAATCATCCACTCTCAATCATGGGATGTTTTTTGTTATTATCTATTCATTTCCCTAGCTTCTCTACCCATATATCCAACACTTTGAATTTCATTTACACTTGTGGGTGGCCCCCAAGGGGTGGTTTAGCTTATTATTTTCCATGTCTTCCTACATTTCTCAGATCTAGAAGCACATAACAGCAAGTTACTTTATCATATACAACCATTTAATAAATTCTATAGCAAGTTACTCACCTCCTAATTAGTAAGGACTATTGTCACTCCACTTCGTGCTATTCTAAGAGTTATGTATAGTATTTTGAGTGTCTTTATGCTTGCTAATTTGCATTTTTCTGTAGTCATACTTAATTTCCATATTTCCTCTCATGATGAAATTGACAAGACCACTATTTTGGGTGGTAAAACCACGAATTTATTTATGACAGAATGCACAAATCTATCCAATTGGAAAATGACAAAGTCACATTCATGAGATGACTTAAGCAAGCATAAGATTACACATTCAACTGTAAATGAAAATAACTAATTCAGAAAACATTCATGAAACTAATTTATAAAACAGTGAGCAATTTAAACTATGAATTGAAAAGAATATGATTACAAAATTATGTGAATTTAACTATGAATTGAAAAGAATAAAACTATGAATCAGCAGGAAAGTAAATTAAGGAATTGACAGAAATTAAACTACAAAAAAATTATGAAAACCCTCCTTTACATGCAGGGGCCCTCTGCAACAGAACAAGTATTAAATACACTTAGACTATGCATGCATCAGAGATCTAGAACTGGTATTCTTTATTAACAAAACAGAGTTTGAAATTGTAACACCGAATTATCACCAAAATTAGACTATCTCCCAGTTTCAATAGACCCTTATTCATACAGGTTTTTGGATTTAACTTTGTGAGGTAATTCCACCTATAGATAGCAAATAAAAATAAAATTAGAAGTCTAATTAGAAGAAAATTCTTCATGGCTATCTCTCGATTTGTTATGTAAGAGAAAATCGAGAGTCTTTCGTCCGCTGATCTCGTTCTTTAAATGATATTTGACCGCGAGAGTAGGCACAATTCCTTTTTGAATTAGAACAGGTAAGTGGGATACGATCCATGAGTGGATCATTCTGCAGATACCCATATGACCCGCTTCCTCATTTTCTTCTCAAAACCTATCAAACGATAACGGTGGCTGCAGAAACAAAGGTTAGCTACAGAATTGCAGAAATTTTGTAGCTAATTACATAAATTCATCTAAATAATAAGAAAAATTATAATATAAAGTAGAGATCATCTAAATGCCTTCTCTGATGTGAAATATGTCAATTATCACTAATTGAAGTCACGAGTTTGTGAAAAAGGAAGAAGAAATTATGGAAAAGGGTGTCAAATTAGGAATAGTTTTGAGGTTCAACAATACGTGAGACAAATTTCCTCTCAAAAATATTAATCATTTTTATAAAAAGTGAATAATAATGTATGATTTTAATAAAGTCTCATAAAATGCATAATTAAATGCATAAGCATCTCACGAAAAGCATTAATCATAAATAATTAAAAATGCATGAGACATGTTCCCCACAAAATACATAATAATCGTGTGAGAAATAAAAAATCATTAACCATAATTTCATCCACTTAAACACTATGTCGCCAACTTCAAATCAACATGGCGCAAAGTAAAAGACTCGTACATGCGGAGATACTTTCGGATCACACTTCCCCACAAAAAAAAAAAAATGGTATCCAAAAGTATCAACTTCAATTCATCATCAAGTGCATGCAAATGTCTCTGACAGGCACATTCCAAATGAATCCTTCACCCCACGTACTTCAAAATCAGAACGCAACACCAACATCTCCAAATCCTGCAACAAAAATTTATGAAAAAAGGTAGATCCCTTCAAGACTCCTTCATTTCTGTCCCTCGGAATCAGGATGTAAACACCAACACCTGCAATTTTTGCAACGCAAATGTCTGAAAAAGGAATATCCCTTCAAGAATCCTTCACTTATGTCCTTCCGAATTAGGATGTAAATGCCAACACCTACAACTGAAACAAAGAAAATGAGCAATGTCGCCCACTAGCTCATTGTTCCAACTCAGCCAATGCTGCAATTATTGGACTAGCGACAATACAACAGTGGCCAATGCAAACAAATTAAGAAATATGTGCACCCGATACAACCACACCGTTAGAAATGTCATCAAATACCTCTTTTTTCCAACTCAGCAAACACTACAATTCTTGGAACTGCAGGAATACAAGTAGAAGGAGATTTATGGTTCTGATATGTCCACAGGTTCAAGATGAACTAAAAACAGGATTTGATCCATGCGAATTAACTTTTCTTCTATATATCTCATAGGAGATGTCTTCAACCCCAAAAGGCATGAACATATACTGCGACTAAAAATAACCAATCAGAGATTAGCAATAGACCTCTCATGAAAGACGTAACAAGTTCGCTTGAAAGAGTGAGAAAATGAAACACTCACTCTATATTGGAACCACACCATGTAACCAGAGCCAATTTGGAATTCTCTTGAAGATGAAACCACACCATAGAGGTGAGAGCTGTTCTATGAATGTGCTCAATGCACAATGCAATCCAGAAATAAAAGAATACTTCAATCGAGATCGTAAGACCATTTTTAGAGATGAGTTCACTGCACAACTAGCTTTCCAATAAAATGCATGGCCAAGATGCAACTTATTCAATTCATCATCGAAAGGGTGATAAATACATTCCAGCATATAAGATGAATCATAAGAGGCCATGGAAAATCACAGCCAGTGAATTGAAGCGGAAGAAGGCGTGGAATACATTTCGACATATTCGCCATTTAGAAGAAAATGAAACCCAGAAAAAGGCGTGCGGAAAATGAAGAAAAGTGCAAGACAAGAGCATTCAGATTATTGTAAGGAAATCACTAAGATTTTGTTGTGCCTGATTTATGTTGGAGTAGCCGTTATCAAAATCTTTTGCAGTATCTCATGCAAGCTGCAGGATATCATCAGCATCATCTTCAAAACTAGTATTATTGGTCGATGTTGGAAGATCGACACCATGAGAGACGGGATACAATTCTATGGATAATAATGCAATCAACAAGATCGTTCTGATCGCCATTTTAGTTTGTCGATCTCTCAAACCTAAACTTGTGAATATGATGTTTCAAATCTATTTGTGGACATGATCCCATGCACTATAGGTAGACTTCCATTGCTATTTCCTTCATTCTAATAGGAGAAAAGACTGTAGCTCCATATCCTACCAGACCACATGTTAAATGCACACTGCTCAGAAATCCCCGAATGTGCCCGGTAACCCAGCTTGGTGTACCCATTGCAGAGTTGGGATTCGTACCGTGAACATGTTATAGAGCCGACGTTAGGCCTCCCAACACAGAAGCCACTCTGCTCAACAACATCATGGAAATGACCATCGTCCGCCCAAAATTTATCTAACATAACTGTCGTAAGGAAAAAGGCGGCATCTCTGCAATTCCATTGAGTACAATGCTTTAGTATAAGCTGGTACTTAGATTTACAACGTTTATGCTCAAACCATAGTAGCTCACTCCAACCGAATAAACGCCATTAAAACCATCCTCGTTCGCATTTTTCAGCGACCGGAAAATGTCCATGAGGCTTCCTGAGATGCAATATTTATCAAAAATTGAGTTTGAGCCTCTTCATTTGATTAACAACATCCCATCCAGAGAACGCACCAAATCTTCATTCTGATGATGAAATCGTGGAACGGTGCCACCAAATCTACATTATGATGATGAAATTGTGGAACGGTGCCACCAAATCTGCATTCTGATGATGAAATCATGGAACGATGCCACCAAATCTGCATTTAGTCTCATGGCCATTCCGCAAAGATTCCAATCGTTTTCTAATTATCTCACTCAGTGCGATATGAATTTCTTGATCTAGTCTTCAACTTTTCAAATTACTTCTCATGGGTAAAACCCTGTAACCTGGAGTTCTTAAGTTATGAAATCCTTCAACAACTACAATTGCTTGGTCGGTCTGCAAGTTGAAGATATGTTCTCCTTCCATATAGCTATTTCCAAAAGCAGTTCTGGCAGTCACATCACGAGAAAAATTTCAGAATTCATTGAATACCTCTATCTCTTTCTCACCAGAATCTACTAACTTGGTCCATTTTCCTAGCAAACTGGTTGTGCTCGCTACACTTATTGGCACCATAGTCTTTACAGCTTTTGCATGGAAGGGAGGATGAGAATTATTATTTGACGCACCCATTTTTTCCCTCTATAATTGGAAATCCCATCACCATAGAGTTGCCTGAGATGGGGAATTGGTTGTGGCTTCTCATACTACTCAAACTTAAGATAGAGAACATCCTCGATAAGCTCTGGTTGAGGAATCTCAAGCAGCACTCAAGGCATAATATTGTGCGTGGACAACTCCATTGGAACTGAATTGACCACCTTAATCATTTTGATTACCTCCATTGTGTTCCCATAAAGCAGCCTATATGGGGCTCAGAGAAACCCTGTGATTTGAAGAAACTTTTCATTCGAATGCGCAACCACCATATTTTCATAACAATTTTTTACAACGAAAAACATAAATTTGAATCCCCATGCTAGAGACGATAGAACTCTGAGATCCATTTTTCTGTAATATTGGATTCCATGAAACTGATCTGTGAATATTATAAATTCAGTAAAAGGCCGATAGGGATGGAAACTTCAGCTTCAACTCTCACTTTCATGGGATCGAGTCATGGTAGTCTGTTTGTGAAAATGGTTGACTTGACGCAAAAATCATACAACAACTCTAGATCTCCTAATTTTCCTCCATGAGGGAAGCTTCCTTGGGCTCTAAATATCATCCATGGCTGGCTCTTTAAAGTCCTGAATCCAATCTAAATTCCTACAAATTTATTTGTTAAAGAAGGTCGCTCTCTTTTCCACTCCCAGAAAAATGATATAGATATAGCACCCTCCATTGCAACTAGAATCGCATGATATTGTGTTGAAAGGATCACACTCGTGATCACAGTCCACCAATTTTTGCTCGCTCAGTCTCACCAGCTCTCTTGTCTTCAGGAAATTTGCGCCCTCCAGCGCCTTGGTTGTGTTGAAATCCCAGCAAAGCCACACGATCCCCTGATTCTCAACCTCCGTCACGACTCCCTTTTCTCTCCAATCAAAGTCCTCAGGCAGATTGTTCTTGGGAAAAATAAGGGCATCATGGGAGCCTTGAAGTGATGGTGCCATTATTTGTTGATTTTCAATCGGAAAATTTTTTAGTGTTTTTCGTCAACAGAGGGATATTTTTCCCATAACACTTGAAATTTTTCAAATGAGCAGAAATAAACATTGTAGAAACATCATGAAATTCTTACCAAACCAGCACCAAGCACTTTCTTCTTGTAATCATGATGGCAGGCTACCTTGCCAAAACCCACATCTTATTCTCTCTATGCATATAAAAATGCATGCAACCAATGCCCCTGCATGAAATCATGCTTTTTGATTGGTGGATGAAGCCTCCTTCTTCACGAGCTATTTCACCATATATCTGCTTGACTTGTGGTGAATTTCGGGGTGAAATTTCCAGCACTTCTTCTCCCAATGTTCACTGATTTTGCAGAAAATGCAGAAATTATGTCATTTCCAATTCAACTCTGTCTTCATGATAGGAGGATTCATAAGGTTATCATTGTTCTTGCTCTAACTTATCATGGACACATCTGTCTTCTTAACCCACACTTTCTTTGTGTGATTCTTAACTACATCATGGTTAGAATATCTATGGAAGAAATCATTTCTCTTATATGCAAAAGAAGAATTTGAATTATTGTTATTCCTTCCTGAATTGTCCTTGAATTGATGAGGACAACGTATCTTGATTCCCTTCTTGGAATCAGGTGATGAAGAGACGGATTTTTCTTCAGCTACCTTATATCATTCTCCTCTCTCTTCATGTTCATAGCCCAAGCCTTCAAATGGTTGTCTTGGTATGACCTCCAATGGCTGGGTGACCCCTTGGCCATTTATGCCAAGTTCACCTCCTCTATACCCCATCTTTGTGAGGATCTTCATGCCAACATAAGTTTCATATTGAGAGAGAAAAAAGCATGAAGTAACATCATATACCTTAGTTTGAGATGTAGCATCCATTGTCTCAACCTTATGCAACTTAGCAATAATTCCTCTTTGGATCGTAGCATCTCTTGAAGCTCCTGCTTATCCTCATCGGCTACCTACAACAGTCTTCGCAACTCTACATTGTCAGCTTGAATGTTGTCATTTATCTCTTGAAGATTTTGATCATTGTGCTTCAATTATTCCAAATTCCTTTGTCGTGGCTTGCAATCGAAGCTGAAATCGCTACTTGTCCTCCTTCTCCTCTTGTAGAAGCACTTTCAACTCAACGTTATTTGCTGCTTGTTTCTCATAATCTTCATATAACACGTCCACCATTTTGGACAACATAAGCATGGCCTCATACATGTCTTTCACATCCTCCATTGATGTAGGTTCAATGGTCCACACTTCCAATTCCTTCATCATGCTTCGCTCCTCTACCCATCCTGAAAATCAGTCACCTTCTCTCATACCAAACATGATACAATCCCGAGTCGAGTACTACTCTAACAAACGTTACGGTGTGAGGATATTTTAATTTACTTTGTCTTATATAGGTTTAATGGAGCACATTAGTTCATCCATTATAATGCATAAAACACATAAACATAAGTAAATGAACTTAAAAGATCAAGAAGCACATTCGAGTGAATAAGAGAGAGACAACCCATGTTGATAACGGAGTTCGCCCCTCCACCTCTGGGGCTACATCTCGGGATCTGCTTCAACTGGAATGTATATCTTCTATATTCCTTCTTCAAAGTAAGCTCTCAAAGATCTCTTACATTCAAGTACCATGGCCCTTCATTAGTTAAGCATTATGGCTCTCAATAGATAAGCATTCTCTCCTCTTTTCTACCTCTTCATATGGCTCACATAAGGAATACATATAGTTTTTCCTTACTCGCTCTCCAACAAAGAGCATTGATTACAAGATCCATAATTGTAGGGTCTAATTACAAATAAAGAAAAACACGATCCATGAAAGTAGGACCTCCAACTATCTTAGGATCATAATTGGGAAAAGTCTCAAAATCACTTTAAAGAATCTTCAACCATGCCATTAATTCTCTCAACCTAAAATTGAGAAAATTAGAAAATTGGTGTGAGGTGTTTTCTCACATAAAAACCAATTTCCATAATTACATTAGTTGAATAATACGTGAGATAAATTTTCTCTCACAAATATTAATCATTTTTATCAAAAGTGAATAATAATGCATGATTTTAATAAAGGCTCATAAAATGCATAGTTAAATGCATGAATGTCTCAATTAAATGCATGCGCATCTCATGAAAATAATTAATCATAAATAATGAAAAATGCATGAGACATTTTCCCCACAAAATACATAATAATTGTGTGAGAAATAAAAACTCATTAACCATAATTTTATCCACTTAAACACTTTGTTGCCAACTTCAAATCAACATGGCCCAAGTAAAAAGCTCGTATGTGCGGAGATCCTTTCAGATCAATAAATTTCAAAGGCACAATAAATCTCTTTAACTATATGTTTGAAAGAGTGCATAGAAGTGATTGGTAACGTGTAACACCATTAATCTACATGCACTTTGAACACGACAACAAACAACCTGCGCCTGTTATCCTCACAATGAATATTTGTTTTAGTGCAAAATGAAAAAAAAACAAGGGGTGTGCTCTAGAGTGGTTGCTCCGCCCTCGTCGTCAAATTTTAGATGTGACAATTCATTAATAATTCCCACGGGAACTTTCAGATTTGTGGTTCTAGAAAAACATGTCGATGTTAAGATATGGGAAGAAGCCATTAAAGATGCATAAAGTTCAAATAGAATTCATAGGCTCAACTTATCATCTGGCCCTCCTAGCACCATAAATGTTGATAGTGTTGGACCCTCCAACAATTAGGGGATCTCTCCAATATGGAGTCTCAATTAGACCTCACACCATTTGGTGTAGAATTCCCATTCAAAATACGACCTCATTGCAGAAGAAGTGGGCTTTAATGACGTGCTTTAGCTGCAATAAAAAATAGAGTGTTGTATTTGTGACTTCAAGAAACAAGTGTGTGACTCGATGGAGGCTCAAGTGCAATGCATGAAGGTTCTAACACATGAGGGGAAAGTGAGTGAGCCCCTTAGAAGCATGTAATAGTACACATCCTGAAAAGAGCACACAAGCATAAAGACATGACAAGCTAGCCTGCAAAATAGTTCACAAGTTAACTGTGATGGAAATATACAACAACACACATTCAACAAGATTCATACTAATGCAAACGAACTAGTTCATAAGTGTTCACATAAGTTAGATAAGATACATTTCAAATATAATAATAATAGTCCAACTATATTCACAACATATGCATGAAAATGTGTCAACTCTCATATTTTATTAAAGTGAAAGTTACAATCATACATATACCATTGATAGACCACTAGCCCCAATAGTAAAACATGAATTAAACACCTTCTCCTCCAAAGAAAGATACTCCTATTCTACGAAGAAGCCAAGGCTCTCATAACTCCCAAGCTCTTGATTCTAATCCTAATCATAGCCAAAAGCTTAGCTCCAAAAAATCCCTTTAAATCAGTTATGAGGATATATTTATAACAAAATGAGTGCCTCTTCACTTCCCCTTTGTGATTCTTATACTCCCCTCATGAATTTTCAACTTCTTTACAAAATGACTCTTTAACTACTTTACATCATGACTCTTCACATTCCACAATTGACACTTTGAAATTCACTTAAAAATAAATTACAAATAATGTTACAATATACTTGTAACCATATAGGAAAAAATTGGGCACAACCAACTAGGGATCATAGAAAAAAAATTAAGCTTGATTATGGGGAAACTCCATCTTACCAACTTCCACTTGTTGATTCTTACTAACGTAACAATGACAATATTTATACTACACGATGAAATTCCCAAACTATGAGATGGTGTCAGGATCGAAGTGGACTCTAGCCTCCACGGCATCCAGGTACACTGATTTGGAAGTAATCTGTGTTTCCTTCTTTAGCAGGAGAAACATAGTGTTGATTTGGACATGACCACCAATGTACTTATACATATTATGCATGTTTATGTAATCTTCCCAATTAGCCCTAAGGTAATGGGAATATTCAATTTTGTTTTATTTTTCTGTTTCATGAATAAAATTGTAAAGGAGGTTGATTAAACTCCTAAAACAGTAAATAAATCAAGGCCAAATGTGAAAAAGGATAAAACTTCGCTGTGTAAGCAAGCACCCTTAGGTGTGAAAGGGGCTGTACAGTTTTTACTGGGTCAACCATGACCAAATCAACAACGTTGTCTTGGAGGAGTGGAAATCAATGAGGCACAATGCAGTTTTAGATGGAGATGTCTCATGTGAAAGGAGCTATTTCATTGAAGGTGGTTCAGGGTTTGAAAGCTCTCAACTTATAAAAGGAAGAGGATGGCAGCAGGAGAGGGTTGTTGATGATATTGTATTATCTCAATATGTTATTTGTTTAGACATATATCATTCTCTTGTTGTTTAACTGAGAATAGTGTTGTTTAGCACTGGGTGTTCCTGATTGGGAATCCCACCTCTTTCCTTGAGAGGTCTCTTGGAAGAGTTTGCATTTATTGTCCACTATCTCGCTCAAGGCCAAGTTTTTTCTTCCAACTACAATGCAGATAATGTTGAGGGTTTGGTTGTCTTTGAAAGCTGCAGCAAGTGCAGGCTAGATCTACTCAGAGCTAGACCATTCTAGTGCTCCTTTTAGGGGGGAGAGGCTTATATCCCATTGGCAAGAGAGTATTGGATCAGTGGAGCATCAGATTTAGATTTGGGCATGTGACCAAACATTTATTAAACCCTACAGCGCAATTTTACTTCTAGATCTGCATTTTTCTGTAGGTGTTGTTGCAAGGTCTTTTGGCACAATTTTTTGGAGGAGTGATTTTCATGTGTTGGGGATTTTCCCTTCACCTTTGAGATCCATTAGAGAGGATCATTGTATTTTATATATCAGATCAGATTTGAACATTCCTGAATATTTGAATATTTTGGCAGATTTGCAGCTTTAGATCTCAGATCTACTCCATGTATTTCATGTATTGCTAAAAACCCCAAGGGGATTTTGAAGAAGAGTCTTTAGAGCGTATGGATCTGTCATAGATCTGAATTTTCGTGCCTTATTTTCCTTTATATCTAAGTTGTAATCAACAGCTATTGTAGCTCAATAAAATGACGTTGTCAAGGCAGTTTCAATCATAATACATGGTTGCAACACCTCTTTTTGAGGATTTTCTTGTATTGGAGTCTTCTATTTCTTGTTGTACATCTTATGGGCCTCATTGTACATATTATTTTCTATTGTAAATGTTAAAGAAGAGTCTCCTTATTGGCCTTCTACTCTTACTTAGATGATCTACATTATTTCTCTACATAACTATTTAATATTGCTACATTTCCCATTTGTGAATATTACAGTGGAATCAGAGAATCATCTTGGCACAACCTCTACTTTCTAAGAAGCCAATATGTCTTCTAAAGATGAAGAACCTCTTATTGACAGAGGTAAGAGGTATCTAAAAATAAGATAGAAGAAATTTGATTACACCAATGAAAATGAAGCCAAGGGCAAAGCCCCTGTATCTTGTAGTGATGAAGAAGGAAAGTACTTTGCTAAGATCCTTTTAAGAGCCATGCAAGATCTTGCTAGAGAGATCAAAGAGATGAGATTTGACAAAATCAAAGAATATCCTAAGATATTTCATCTTGGAGAAAGCTCTGGCATGTCTCACCACTAGAATGATCAACCAATGCATCAGCCACAAGCTTCCCAATGCTTTACCATGCCTACTTTTTGGCTGTGGGAAAAGAAGGGTTTCAAGAGCAAGCATCCCTTGAAGACTATTTTGAAGAATATGAGTCTCGAAATCAGAGATTCAAAGATCACTTGAGTTTTCAAGATTTTTGTCACCTCAAGGACAAAAGAAGACCAAGGCATCAGCATAGAGATGGTGGATTCACTCAGAATCATGATCAACATCACTCTATGGGCATATTATTCTTACCCAACTTTGATGGGTCATCCAAGTGTTCTGCCAAAGCATGGGTAGAGAAACTTGACATCTACTTTCAGTTGAACAAGGTCCCAGAGATGGAATCTATCAAGATTCCAGTGTTGTACTTTGAAGTTGAAGCACATGACTGGTGGTTCCATGGCTTGTTTACATTGGGTCATGACAATGTGACTGCTTATTCAATTTTCACTAGACGGATGGTGGAAAGGTTTGACAGAAGAGATATAGAGGCACCATTCATGAGCCTTGTAAAGTTGAAACAATCAAGTAATACAGAGTCTTACATTTTTGAATTTTTGAGATTATCTATTATGGTTCCTGATCTATCTACAGCAAGAAGGTTGTACATGTTCAATGATGGTTTAGATGAACCTCTTCATGGGTTGGTGAAATCTTCCAAGCCCACTACCTTGCATAATGATATTGAGAGGGCTAGAGATATTCAAGATTCCTTGCCAAAAGTAAAGGAAAACTTTCAGCATAAGCCCTCTTTTCCTTCTAAAGGAGAGGAAGAGAAAGTTTCTCCTTCAAAGGAGAGCTCATACAGGAAGCCTCTTGATGATGAAGTTCAGAGAGATCTATGAAAAAGGAAGCTTTGCTTCACTTGCCAAGAATCATGGGCACTTGGACATAGATGTGATGCTGGAAAAACACATTACATAGAGGTCTTCTCAGATGTTGAGGAGAAAGAAGAAGATGAACCAAGAAGAGGTCACAGTGCTGAAACAGTTGGAGGAGATCCAACACCATCAGGAGATGGGAATGGATCATTTTCTCCTATTGGAGGGACCCTTGCATCTTTGAGAGGAGTAGCTAAGTACTTGACCTTAAGAGTTCAAGGTTCAATCTTGAATCAGAGGGTTTCTATATTGATTTATAGTGGGGCCACCGACAACTTCATTGATTCCCATCTTGTGCAAAGGAAGGCAATACCCAGTGATACTTTTGAGGGATTCTCTATTTTGGTCCTAGGAGATAGAACAATGCAATGCATGCATTATGTCCCATCACTTTCATTCACCATGGGAAGTTATACTTTGGTTTATCACTTCTTTTTGGTTGACATACCTGACACCAATGTGATTTTGGGTGTTCAATGGTTGATTACATTGGGGAAAGTCACCACTGATTGAGAGGCTTTGCAAATGGAATGGGTGGACAAAAGAGTGGTGAAACTAAAATGATCAAAGGCATGCATACATATCCCTCACATACCACTTCCACATAAAGATCAGATATGGATTTGCGCAGTGGAAGCAAGGAACTTACAGTCCCATCTATCTTCCTCATGAGGTTGTTGCATGGGACACTCTTATCTAGTGGCAAACCACCTGGGAGGCCACCTAATTCAATTTTTTTGGGATATCTCTCACCACATGATGCTCCAAATTCAGATCCAGGAGGGATGGGAGCATTGGAAGACAATGATACAGCACTGGGAGGTTCGGGGAAGCTTAAGGAGGAGGGAGATATTCTTCCCATATCATCATCACCCACTCTCATTTCTGATTCTGTGTTGTGGGAGGAGAAGAACAGAAGGAATGGCCTTCCAAAATACACCTTTGGCATGGGAGATGTAAAGGAGGAGAGCAACAACATGACAACCATTTATGTTGATATATCATCAGCGCTATCATTGTTGGCCAGTTTAGATCCCTATTCGAAATCCCAACTCTTGGTGGATTACTCCAAGGATCTTCACACTTGTATGATACTTGATGACCAACTGCATGAGGAGGGCTATCTAGTCCATGAAGGAGTCATCTATCATCACAGTAGGATCTTCTTGTCTAGAGCCTCCAAGCTCAAGAAGAAGTTTCTACAAAGAGCTTATGAAGAGTTCAGTTTCAGCCACATGTATTCCATGAAGATCTACAACATCATCATGAGGAGCTTTGATTGGGAGGGCTTGAAATGAGAACTACATTAGCATTTTCAAGAATGCATGAACTATGTGGAGTTGGGCCAGCAACATGACTCTATGAAAGAGTTATTTCAGCCATCTCTTCCTTCTTTTGAAAGAAGAGATAGATCTATGTACCACTCCATTTGTGTGACGAGTATTGTTGGTGAAGAATATGATCATGTAGGACATGTTTTATTTTCTGATTGTATTCTTTCACTATGTTTATGTAGGCCATGGATCCAAGGAGGAGTGATACATCTTGTAAACTTCATGGCCAACATTGGGCCACAAAAATTTCTGAATTTGGCCACTCCATTGATGAACAAAGGGAGATTTTCCAGCATGATGGGTTTTTGCCTAAGGCACCAAACATATCTCACACTTTCAGCCATAGTGAGATAACATGGGCAGCAAGTAAGTGGCAGGAAAACCACTTACCACATCTTGATCTGATGCAGGAAGGAGATGCACTGTGTTGGTTCCATATGTGGGAATATGACCCACCTCCACATGCTCAAATTTCTGTTTGTATTTATGTAATTTTCCTCCCATACATCGATGATATACTTGTAATTTTTATGGGAATGTATTGAGGGAGGATGGGAGGTATGCATGTGCCTAATGGGTTGGAGATTCTCCATGTGTATTATGCTACATGTTTCGGGGAGGACATTGGGCAAGCCATGTTTGTTTCATTTGAATTATTGTCTCCTTCTGGGATGGATTATTTACATCTCGTAAGAACTTTGGAGGAACAATTCGTGGAGGGTTGGATTGGTGAACACTTAGCTTATGGAGGAAGTTTAACACATGATGGTGTCACCAATGGAGGAGGAGAAGAGTTGCAGCACTCACCTTATCAGTTGCTTGAAGACAAGAAACATTTTGGAGGGGAGGACTGTAATATTCCCAATTAGTCCTACGCTAATGGGAATATTCAATTTTTTTTTATTTTTCTGTTTCATGAATAAAATTGTAAAGGAGGTTCATTAAACTCCTAAAATAGTAAATAAATTAAGGCCAAATGTGAAAAAGGCTAAAACTTAGCCATGTAAGCAAGCACCCTTAAGCGTGAAAGGGGCTGAACATTTTTGACTGGATCAACCATGACCAAATCAACAAAGTTGTCTTGGAGGAATGGCCATCAATGAGGCATAACGCAGTTTTAGATGCAGATGGCTCATGTGAAAGGAACTATTTCATTGAAGGTGGTTTAGGGTTTGCAAGATCTCAACTTATAAGAGGAAGAGGATGGCAGCATGAGAGGGTTGTTCATGATATTGTGTTTTTTGAATATATTGTCTGTTTAGACATATATCATTGTCTTGTTGTTTCGCTGAGAATAGTGTTGTTTAGCACTCGGTGTTCTTGATCAGGAATCCCACCTCTTTCCTTGAGAGGCCTCTTGGAAGAGTTTTTATTTCTTTTCCACTATCTGGCTGAAGGCCAATCTTCTTCTTGGCAACTATAACACAGATCCTGTTGAGGGTTTCTTTGTCTTTGAAAGTTGCAACAAGTGCAAGTTAGATCTACGCAGATCTAGACCATTCTAGTGCTCCTTTTCAGTGGGGAAGGCTTCTATCCCATTGGCAAGAGAGTATTAGATTAGTGGAGCATCAGATTAAAATCTTGGCATGTGGCCAAACATATCTGAAGCCCTACAATGTAGTTTTAATTCCAGATCTGTGTTTTATCTGGAGGTGCTGTTGCAGGGTCTTTTGGCACAACTTTTTGGAGGAGTGATTTTCATGTGTTGGGGATCTACCCTTCACCTTTAAGATCCATTGGAGAGGATAATTATATTGTATATATCATATTATATATGAACATTGTTGAATATCTGAAGATTTCTGCAGATCTAAAGCTTTAGATCTTAGATCTACTCCATGTATTTCATGTATTGCTGAAAACCCCAAGGGGATTTTGAAGAAGAGTCTTTATAGTTTATGGATCTCTCACAGATTTGAATTTTCATGCATTATTTTTCTCGAGATCTAATTTTTAATCAAAATATGTTGTAGCTCAATAAAATAACACTGTCAAGGTAGTTTCATTCATAATACATGGCTGCAACACCTCTTTTTGAGGATTTTCTTCTATTGGAGTCTTCTATTTCCTGTTGTACATATTATGGGCCTCATTGTATATCTGATTTGATTTTGTAAATGTTAAAGAAGAGTCTCCTTATTGGCCTCCTTCTATTACTTAGATGATCTGTGTTATTTTTCTGCATAACTGTTTAATATTGCTGCATTTCCCATTTGGGAATATTACAACTTACATGAAAATATTCCTTTATGGCAATCTTTCTAAATTGCACCAAGTATTCTTTGATCTCCTTCCTGACCTGATTCTTGCATTTGGCCTCCATTAGGGGAATTTTGGGGTCTAAAATGGGCCTCCTAAGGAAATTATAAAATAATAGTGGAAATAATAAAATAAGATTTGATTACATCATCAAATTTTAGAGGGAAAAAATGAAAAACTATTTTTCAACTCATATTTTCAACTTATCTCCCTATGGGTTTACTCAAATTTTGAGTGGAAACATTCGTTGGATGCATAATTTGATTTCTCATCCAAGGAGTACCCATGTTGCATACTTTTGATGGACCTTGCTACATGAAAAATGAGAAATACATGAAAAACGTGATTGCAAACAGGTTGTTTCATGTATTTCTCATTTTTCATGTAGCAGGGTCCATTGAAAGTATGCAACATGGGTACTCCTTGGATGAGGAATTAAATTTTGCATCCAATGAGTACTCCTGCTCGAAATTTGAGTAAAACCTTAGGGAGATAAGTTGAAAATACGAGTTGAAAAAGTAGTTTGTATTAATTTATTATTTTATAATATTTTTACTTTTATACTCCAAAAATGGTGAATCATCCCCCATGGTTGACATCATCATCTTGAATCCTATTGATTCTTATAAAGTTTATTTTTGTTGTACATTTTTCTTAGGAGGCCCATTTTAGACATCAAAATTCCCCTAATGAGTGAGTGAGCCCACTAATGGGATCACATGTGATTTCACCAATAACTCCACGTTGTTATAAAATCGTGCATATGAGGCTTGAATTCTGGAAATGAACGAGGTGATTTGTTTGTTATTCTAGATGGGATTTTGAACCTTTAAGCTTCTCCAACTTTGCCTCTAGCCTTTTTTTTTCCCCAATTCAAGCGGTGCTCCTCTATATTGCATTGACCATTCATGCATGGAAAAACTAACTGCTTTTACATCCTTATGAGCTCTAACATGATATTTATGATTTTAATGCAAGCCGTTCAAGTGGAAAAATACCTTATGCATGGTAACAAGCTCCTCATAAAAATTTCACATGGTCTCTCCCAGTTTTGATACTTCCCCGAGTATCACTTCTTTCAATTCTTCCAGACATATGTGTGCAGGAGCTACGTTCAGTGCCTCTACTCAGAGTTGTTCAACTTCTCTCCTAGCAACCTAAATTTTCGTTGACAACTATTTGTTCTCAACCATTAGATATTCAGTGTTTGACTTTGCTGCACTTGTGAAGTCAAAGTTGGTTGCAATAATGAAATTAGGATTCCTTCTGGTGTCTACCACAATCACACTTTCTATGATGAATGTAGGAGATACAATGTTGTCCTAAAAATGCTTCTTCCATGCTTGTACAATATTTTTCTCAATCTCATCATAAGTTAGATTGTACGTGTCCATAATCATACACTCATCAAGAGGAACAATTTCCTCTCGCTCACTTGAAGCTTACTCTGCTAGAGCAGGGGGAGAGTGAATGGTGACCTGTTGTGTACTTGGAATCAATGTGAAATATTGGTTTTGCAACTCCATTTCTACCTCCATGTCTTGAATAAAAATTAGCTTCTCAATCTCTTCATCAAGATCCTTGTCCCACAAATGTATTATCTCGTCTTCTCATAGCTGATTCTTCTCTTGTTCCTCGGCTTGTTTCTGTGTGACTTCTTCTTCTAATCTTCAACTTTCTTCTCCTTCCTACTCCTTCCTTTGTTCCCACAACCTCCTTTTCTCTTGCTATTCCCTCTACTTTTTTTCTGCTGCCTACATCCTTTTTTTCCTCTTCTTCTCTGTTCCTATGGCTGCTTTCAAAATGACTAGATCCGCTTTCATCTTGCGGCTTTGCTCTCCCTAGGGTCCTATGCAACCTTCCTCTTACCCTTTTCATGTACTAGGCTGCGCCCTTCTGTCGATACTACCTCTGGAGTGACTTATTTCTATGGAGTAACCTATGATGTTGTAGTGAGGCTTACTGGTTAGACTTGGAGGCATTATAAAAATTATTCCATGCTTCCTTCTAATGTTTATAGACGGTCCCACTTAGCCACTAGAAATGAATCGTCTCACAATGGTCTCTACAAACATTCTGGGAATCATACGGGTTGAATTCCAAACTACCGAATGATAATTTCTCTATTATCTTACCCTGGGTGTCTGCAACTTTTGAGTTCTTGATCTCATACAATATGATCTGCAAAGGAATAACCAACCAAGGTTCTTTCTTCTTCCTGTGCAAAGTTGTTGGTAACCCCGTTGAGAGATGGTATGCAACTTCTTGCATGAATAACTTATCGGTGGCATACCTCAATAGAAGATGCAAAGAATTCTTTCTAATGAACACTCTAAGGAAACTCCCATTCGGTGAGGAAAACCAATCCACTATCTTCAACATTGCTCCAATTTAGGGAAAAATTTAGGGGCTAATATTCGTAGGTGGGGTAATTTTCCATGCTTTATCCAAAAAAATGATTCCCCAAAAAATTATAGTATAAAAATATTTTACCCAAAAAACCACCCAAATTTAATATATACTAATATAAAATAATTAAAAACCTAAATATTTTTACAAAAATACCATAAAAAATTTTAAAATCTACATATTCGGGACTAGTAAGATTTGCAAAGGTTTCTAAACTTTAAGATAAAATTCCATCCTTAAAATTTTCCGTACTTCCATTTCCCCACGTGACATGCAAGGTGGCTCTTCCTCAAGGATGAACTTGTATAATGGAATGAGGAAGTGACCAGTCTACTTTTCCAATACTCCTTTATGTATGCACTTTGAAGGAATATTGCAGAAGACGTGCACAACAGACTCTCGTGGTTTCCAAGTCGAATTCATGCCAGAGAATGAAGTGTGAGTGCAAATTACATCCAGTGAATTTAAAGACATGTAAAATCTAGCTTTTTTTCACTTGGGAGGACTCAGGTTATTAGCTACATAGAACTTCAACTATCGAGCCAATAAGCCTGACTAATTGAATGGTTTTCCTTTTTTGACTCTTTCACCTATCTTTTGATAATGTCCTTTATGCTCAAGTAGTTTTTGGTGGCATAGAAGTAAGAATCCATGAGTGTTTTCAGCTCCAGTAAATGGTACATGAGATGGTAATCCAGTGCCAGAAAAGAAGAAAGCCTTTGTCTGCTAGCACTATTTATAGTCATAGTCTTTGAATCTGTATGAGAAAATATCCGGCTGATAATGTCTGCACATGGGAAAGCTGGGTACCTGCATGCAACCTTATGTAAGCCTGACTGTTAAACATTGATACACACATGTTGGTATTCCAAATCTATTTTGAAGCTTCTTGCTCAGAATGCTTCATTAACTTTCTTCCATGTTGTATATGATTACTTTTCTATGAATAATTTAGAATCTGCGTAAACTGGAAAGTTCACTGGCATACTCTCAAATGCCTCCTAGTGCTGCTTTATGTGGTATCCTTTGAAGTAGATCTCTTGGGTTCCATGATATCAGTGACTCATGAAGAGAAGTGCTCAACAAATGCTATAATTATTGGAGGAAAATACACTCATGGCAAAGATAAATTAGATTCAACAAATTGACTCACAAAGCAATATCACAGCAGCAACCACTGGACTAACAAGGAAAATTGTACAAATATTGAGGTGGACGAAGACTCATTGTAGGAATTGCGCATTACGCAATGTCAGTAGTTAGTGGTGCAACTTGAGGCTTAAAACTGCACAATGTGCAGTTCAGCTAGGAAGACTGAGGGAGAGACTATGCATTGTGAAGTCATAGTGGCCAAGTGACAAGCTTGAGCTTTGGAACTGCACAACGCGTAGTTGGGTCAACCTGGTATTGCACATTGTGCAATATTAGAGGCTAAGCAAACATCTTGAGCTTTGGACTTGTGCAATGGCCAACTAAACAAGGCAATTGCTGGCCAGGTGAAGGGAAAATATGCCCTGAATGAGTATGGGAAAATGACATATCTAAGTGATGGTGCAAGTTAGAGTGCATATCTTACTAAGGATAGATAGATCAGTGCAAATCATGTGTGGAGTATCAACATGAAAAAGGAAAAACAAACATGCATGGAGATTCGTCAAAACTATGTTCACTGGTGGACAAAAACAAGAAAGTTAATGTGACACTCGTGAAATTGAACGACATAATGAACCAACACTTCTACAAGCTAATATAAGTTAAAATTATAGCAACCATGGAAAGAAACAAATGAAACAGGACTCACATAAGGGAAGTGACACAAAAAGCGACAAAAAGAGAGAGAAAAGACAACAAAAACAAAACTCGCCCAGAAAAGCGCCGCAAAATTGAATGCAAGCTCCTTGATCTCCTCGGGAAGGCTAGAGCTCCAAGATCAAATGTACAAATGAGCTCTAGGGGTGCCCATTATATAGATCTAGGCTTATTAGGGTTTATGACATGCATGCCTAAAATCAAGGAAAAAAAGAACACTTGGCAAAAAGTTCCAAAAATAGTAAGTTTGCCATCTTCGGGAAACTAATTAATGATTCCCTATTTTCTAGGGATTTTCTTTTTCTTTCTTTTTTCTTTTTTTCGGGAAACTAGGCATGCACACTGCCAGGAAAGATTGTCTAGTTCCCAAGGACTGGGCAACTTATTGACTCAGTGCATTGCGTCGTTTTTTAGCTCAAGAAAGGCTTTGCGTAGTTTCTGGGCTGAAGGCTAGGTTGCCATCTAGAATTGGGTAGTTTTCAAACTCATGGCTGGCATTCCAAGAAGAATTGCACAATTTCTATCATCAAGGCTCGTCTGCCTTCTTAGATTACACAATTTATGGAGGGAAGACTGAGAATGCTGCAAAGTCAAGTCAAGAGAGAGCTTGTGTCTGAAAAGTATCAAACCAATATCAACTCATGTCACAAGCACAACATGAAAAGATAATTCTTGATCATAGCATGAATAGTTGATGACAGTGAAAGATGAGCAACTGTGGACAAAAATGATGACTCCGAAATCAAAGCATGGGAAATTTTTTGGAGAGTAGTTGTAGCAACTACAAAAGAAGACTCCAAAATCAAAGCATGGGAAATTTTTTGGAGAGTAGTTGTAGCAGCCACAAAAATTTTCAATCTAATTTGTCTAGAATTTGATAGTGATTCATCAAAATCACAAGTTTGATAGGTGAACTCTGCACAATCAAAGTACTCCAATAATTTTTCAGAGTGTTAAATTTATATATACAATCAAAAAACTATTTTAAAATACACAAATTAAAATTCAACAACAACCTTTTAAGCTAGAAATACATAAACTTCTTTCAATTTTCCATCTAAAAACGATGTTTTCAAATATTTATAAATGTCCAACTTTTCAACTTTATGATTTCTTTTCTTAACCTCTAGTCTTTCCAACTATGGAGTCTTTCCAAGTGGTCACTACTTTTCCAGCTGACCCATCGCAACTTCACCGACAAACACTAGAGCTCCAAGATCAAATGTACAAATGAGCTCTAGGGGTGCCCATTATATAGATCTAGGCTTATTAGGGTTTATGACATGCATGCCTAAAATCAAGGAAAAAACAACACTTGGGAAAAAGTTCCAAAAATAGTAACTTTGTAATCTTTGGGAAACTATTTAATGACTCCATATTTTCTAGGGATTTTCTTTTGCTTTCTATTTTCTTTTTTTCGAGAAAATGGACATGCACACTGCCAAGAAAGATTGTATATTTCCCAATGACCGGGCAACTTCTTGACTCAGTGCATTGCATTCTTTTTGAGCTCAAGGAATGCTTTGCGTAGTTTCTGGGCTCAAGGCTAGATTGCCATCTAGAATTGGGAATATTTCAAACTCATGGTTGGCCTTCCAAGAAGAATTGCACAGTTTCTATCATCGAGGTCGGTCTGCGTTCCTAGATTACACAATTTCTCGAGGGAAGACTGAGAACGCTGCAAATTCAAGTCAAGAGAGAACTTGTGTCTGAAAAGTATCAAACCAATATCAACTCATGTCACAAGCACAACATGAAAAGATAATTCTTGATCATAGCATGAATAGTTGACGACACTGAAAGATGAACTCCTGTGGACAAAAATGAAGACTCCAAAATCAAAGCATGGGAAAATTTTTGAAGAGTAGTTGTAACAACTACAAAAATGAAGACTCCAAAATCAAACCATGGGAAAAATTTTGGAGAGTAGTTGTAGGAGTTACAAAAATTTTCAATCTAATTTGTCTAGAATCTGGTAGTGATTCATTAAAATCACAAGTTTGCCATGTGAACTCTGCACAATCAAAGTACCATAATAATTTTTCAGAGTGTTAAATTTATATATGTAATAAAAAAACTAGTTTAAAATACACAAATTAAAATTCAACAACAACTTTTTAAGCTAAAAATACATAAACTTCTTTCACTTTTCCATCTAAAAACGATGTTTTAAAATATTTATAAATGTCCAAGTTTTCAACTTTATGATTTCTTTTCTTAACCTCTAGTCTTTCCAACTATGGAGTCTTTCCTTGTGGTCACTACTTTTTCAACTGACCCTTCGCAACTTCACAGACCAACACTAATTGGGGGACCCATTTTTTCAACTTTCTCACAGACAAACACTAATTGGGCGGCCCATTTTTTCAACTTTCTCATTTTATCTATAAACGTGAAATCTTTCCAACTAATTTTCCAGATCACCCATCGCATCTCGACCAACGAACACTAATTGGGCGGCCCAAGTGGGGCGTCGAACGTCCACTTATATGTCACTTCTCTCTCCCGTTCAATACGCTACTTCTTTTAATCTTCCGTAAAGTCGAAGTATCGGTGACTTTATTCAATGGGATAGTGGTAACACACAAATATGATGATCAAGTTGGAATGGGACTCGGAAATTGGCGTTTTGTCAAAATTTAATTTAAACACTGAGCTTGACAGATAAAACAAGTGTCATATTCGATCATCCTTTAAACGTTGAGAGGTAGAGTTTAAAGGAAAAGAAAACTACATTTGTTTATATATAAATTTAATTTTATTAATATGAAACTCACAGCTGACTTTAAAATGCTACCACCAAAGGAAACCTCGAGTCAATACGCCCGCTTCCTTCACTTTTCCATCTCAAATTCAGTTCCGAGTATTTCTGGGTTGATGTCAAGTCTTTAAAACTTTTCCATCGCATCGTGACGGCCAAAGACTAATATGTCACTTCTCTCTCCCGTTCAATACGCTGGTTCTTCTAATGTTTCATAAAGTCCAAAGTTTTGGTAACTTTATTCATTGCGATAACATAAATATAACGATTAGGTTGCGATGGGACTGGGAGAAGGACAAATTGGGAGTAAAATTCTTTTTTGGATAATGAAAATACCAATGATTTTTCAAAGTCCAAGTGAATTGGAATAAGTGAATAGCTATCATGAAAACTGGCGCAGGAAATTGTAACGCAATTGTTCTTCTAAGCATGCTAGTTGGTTGTCATGACTTACCTTGGTTGTTCTTCTAAGCGGTTTTTTGGATAGTGAAAATATTAATGATTTTTCAAAGCTCATGTGAGTTGAATAAGAGATTAGCTGAAATGAAAATGGGTGAAGGAAATTGTAATGTAATTATAAGGAAATTGGTGTATTAACTTAATATAAATTAGGAGAAAGCAAAGTAGAAATTGATGGATTTTTTTTCAATCAAAAGAAATGAGGGTATTTTTCTTCCAACATTTCACTTCACTTTATGAGATGATAAACTTGAGATTTTTTTTTGGATAATAAAATACTAGTGGATTTTAAAAGTCCACTTGAATTAGTATAAAAAAATAAGTAAAATGAAAAATGGTGAAAGTTAAAAGGTTGTGAAAATATTAGTGATTCTTCAAAGATTATGGTGAATTAATATGAGTATTTTGACACCATTCTAGAAAGAGATAAATGACCTTATTCAATGTATCTATTTGTTTATATCAAATTAGTATGTGAGAGGTTGTCAAGAAAATTGGATTTTATATTATAGAAATGTACATATTCTATCAGTTTAAATTTGAAACTATAAACATATATTCTTAATCATAAATATTAAACAAACATTAAAAACATATTTTTTTAATATAAAAGAAATATTAAAATTATTTTAAAATTCAAAAGTTAAATATATAAAAAATATTTCATACACTTGAAATAATACAAAACATTAATTATATACATATGTATGGAAAAAATACAACTAAATTTCTAAATGCAAAATTTAAAAAAATTTAAAATACTGTTTTTTAATTTTTAAGTTAGTAAATAAGTTTGTGTCAAGTTGTGTTGTAGTGTATAGAAATATTAAGTATGGAAATGATTAAGGACATAAAATTTGTAGGAAATATTTATGATAAAATTAGTATAATTAAAAAAAAAAAGTTTGTATGATTTTTTTATTTGAAATTCAATTATTGAAATATATTTCAAAGTATATAATTTTAAAATTTTATAATATATGAATTTAACCAAAAACATTTCTAATAACAATTCTGATTTTGACCATTAATTGTTTAATTTTTATCAATTTATATAAAAATTACAATGCTAATTAATTGATATCCTAATTATATAATTATATTTATTTACAAAATTTTTATAAGTTCCACAAACTATATAATTTTTTCTAGTGAATATTGATCATCACTTTTTGGTTACTGAATAAATAAATAAATAAAATTTCCTTAACCAAGGTGAATAAGAGATGATAAATTAATCTATATTATATGTTCTATGTACATTTAATTGTCATATTGTCATTTAGTTATTGATTAAAATTTGTAAATATATGTGTAACATTTCAATCACTGTTATTCTTATTAATTTATTATATTAATAAATAAACATTTTGGAAAAGATAGGGTTTGATTTTTTTTTTCTCTTCTCTGGTGCAAGACCAATGGATACCGTGGGGCGGGTGATATACATGTGGTGAACTGATACGCTTATTTGACACAATTTCTTTGGATTTGACACCAAGTGAATCAATGCCCACTCGTCCGCCATCATCAACATGGCGTACATGAATTCTTCATTACAACCGTTCTTTATATATACGTATGTGTGACTGAATGGATTTTAACAATGTTCACGACCAAAAGGTCTAAGGGACTTATGGTTCTAGCCCATCACAACTTCAAAATTTTCTCTAAGTCTACTATCTTGTCATGAATGTAGATACCAAACTCATGAGATTTAAAAATTTGTGTAGTCGAAGACTAAGAAAATGAATATTCAATTTTCATTATTATTATTACTTCTGAGCATCATGGTTGCCTCTCATCCTACAACAACATCTATTAATTTCTGTCGGGAAAATGGTGGTTCTTATGAGCACATGGCCGCTGGACTCCCGTGGGTTCCCGTCGGTCATTCCCATTCTTAACGGATGATTTGATGACAAAATTATCAATAACATATCTAAAACCACCATTTTAAATTTGACTCAATTGACTTACATAGATCTGTCTTAAAAAAACTAACAAGTCACATTCCCGAAACTATTTTCAAATTGAATTCCTTGATTTACTTAGATTTGTCTCAGAATAAACTCACAGGTCACATTCCTAAAACCATTACCATTTTAAAGATTCTTAAATCTTAAATCCTCTCAATTAACAACCTCATAGGGACAATAAAATCTATAGGTGAGGTTAAATCCATGCAAGGATTATATTTGGATTCAAACAATTTTATTGGGAATATCCCTAATTAATAATTTGGTTTTACTTTGGACATTGGATTTATCAAAAAACAATTTGGAGGGGCCTATTCTTATTATGTGCATCTATAATTCCACTTATTTAAATATTTTCTCAACTCATTCTAGCAATTTTTTCTAGTACTTTAACTTCATCTTATGCCAATTGTTGAGAGCTTCAATTATCGAATTTAAGGAATTGTGGATTTAGGTGAGTTTCCTTCAAGCCTTTAAAATTTGGAAAGGTTGAATGTTTTAAGAATTAGTTACAATAATTTTCATGGTATTATTTCTCAATGGATCACAACTCTCACTAATTATTTTTTTTTCAACTTATCCACCAATAAATTCACTAGAAGAATACCATATGATGTTCAAACACTCCAAGGGTTTGCAATAAATGAGTCTAATTTCGGTGTACCTTCTTCAAAATATGAATTTGATTTGCGTGGGTATTCTTTCCAATTGGAAATGGAAGAATACGTAAAAGGGATTAAGTATAATCTACCATATGTCTTGAGTATAAACACTATATTTGATTTGTCTATTCTTACTGGAGAAATTCCTATAAGTATAGGAAGTATGAGAAGCTTGAGGTTGCTGAATTTTTCTAGAAACCAGCTAGAAGGAAAAATACTACATCTTTGTGTGAGATAACTACTTTGGAGGAGTTGGACTTGTCCAATAATAAATTGAATGGAGAAATTCCTCAAGATTTGTCTAAATTATCAATGTTGGCTTATCTCAATATCATCTAATAACCTTTGTGGGTCAATTCCAAAAGGGACACACTTGTCTACCTTTAATGAGTCTTCATTTAAGAGAAATAAGTGTTTATGTGGGTTTCCTCTACCCATATGCAATCAAAAGGATATGTCAAAGAAGGAAACTATGTAAACAATCGAAATCATAATGACATTAAAAAAGGATAGTTGAGCCATGTAAATGAAAAAATTTCTTTGAGAGCATTATGGATGGCAATCAGGATTGGATTTGGGGGAGTTGTCACTATACTTATTGTTTGGGACAAAGTGAAGCATTGGGTAGTGGTTTTTCCACTTAATAGAAAAAAAATGCGCTTTTATGGTTTCTATAAATTTCCTACATAGCTAAATAATGCTCTTCCATATGCCTCAGTATCTTAATATATGTAATGTCACTTAATAGTATCTATTTTGAGTATCATTTGTCCATATGCCTTTCACTCAGTAAATGTAATGTTACCTACATTGAATGTCATTTATCCATATGCCTGGTTGTCTTAGTAAGTGCACATATTGCACCTATAATGTTAGGGTAAAAATATGAAGGTGGGTTACACCTTCGTGAGAAACACGGTCGGAAATTTCATTTTCCCAATAGTTTTTTCGAAATTTTATAAAAGTTCAGCCGAACTATTAGAAAGTTCGGCCGAAGTTTTGAAATTAATTTGGCCAAACTAATTTTGTCGTTTACATTGACGGCTTATTGAAGGCGTGGGTAAACATAATTTTGGCCAGAGATGGGAAAGTCGGCAAAAAAAGTTCATACGAACTATTAGTTCAACCAAACTTTTTCTTATAAATATACTGGCCCCCAGACCGCAACAATTTTTTGGTTAGTTACCGTTGTTGTGTTGCTGTTCTGCTGTTGCAAGGATCTATTTGTGTTGCGTTGTTGTAGGGGTGACGGTCTCTTTGTGTTACGCTGTTGCAGGGGCAAGGAGGGGAGCAAGCGAAGGTGAGAAGGTAAGGTTTATGGTTTATGTTCTATTTTTCCTTTTGTTTATTTTTTTTTTTGTTTTTTAAATTTTATTTTCTGCATTTGCAGGTTTTCTGTAATTTGTGTCCTCTGCGACGTCCTCGGTGGTTTGCATCCTTGTCATCTCGTTGTATGCTAGTTGTGTGTGCTCTCGTTGTCTGCTCGCCATGCGCGCTCTCACTGTCTCGTTGTCTTCGAATTTCTAGGTAGAAGAAAAAAGCTACTATGCATCCTCCTAGTTGAATTTTTTGATTTAGTTTGGTTTACAAAATTTTCCTTTTATTGTTACGAAAGATAATTTCACATGGAAATGAAATGAAATATTTTCATAATATTATTTATTCTCCTGATTTTGATTAATATCACTGAATTCTTGGATGAAAATATTATAATCATACTGGAAAAGAATAAATTTATTAGATGCACTCAAATTGAAATGTCAGATGATATAATTTGCAAACAAATAAATGTATTTTTTTTTTAGGGAGAAAAAAAATCTCGTTTATATAGTGTACCAGTATAGATTCAAAATGTTTCTGATTTTTACAAAAAAAAAAATTACAGTGGTTCTATAGTGTTGTTGCTTAGATATATGACAGAGACATTGGTTCGCTACCTCATCACCTGGTATCTTCTGCATCAAATATTTGAATAACTCTTTCTTACCCAAATCCATGCCCCTACCCTAATGATAGGAATTAGGTTCTCTTCCCCACTCTACAGGAAGTGCCCAAGTTCCTCCACATGATTATCCTAAATGGTGTTTTCTTCTGCAGAGTCTACCGCTACGGGAGTCATGGTTTCAGAGTCACCTTCTGCCTAAGAATCCTTTGCATAAAAGAAAGCATCTGAGACAGATTGAGTGACATTTTAAGGTGCATATAAGGATCCATATCGATGTCGATACCTAGATCCAAATCTCAATATAGTGTGAAACACATACCCTTGAGTTTTATGGAACCTCCCAATAATTCTAGTGTTTGAGGTGGGATCTTATTAAGGACTTGACAGATCATTTCTACCATTTCATCCTTGTGACCATGGGAGCGTCGTCTTAAATATTAATGACATCATCTTGTAGGGGAACTGAATCTTACAAGATCATCATATTTGCAGTTTGGCCTTCAGTTCTTGTCTCAGGAATTTTTCTTTTTAGCAGACTTGGATATGTATTGAGATTAATATTGATATGATATTTATTGAGATATAGATTTATATTGATTACCTGATATTTACTTGAACTTCACTCACTCCCTGAAAAAAATGTTCCAGTAACAAAGAGTCCACGTGAGCAGCATCCAGACCATTCCGAAACATATTAGCTTTGTATGTCCGCCTAATGTTGGCAATATGATTCCTATGTCTTAATATGTTGTCCTTGATGGAAACTCTCTGGTAAAATATGGAGTATATGTCTTCAATAGAAGCTCAGAAGTCTATAAAAAAAATGTGTAATATCCAGCAGAAGAATTGATAATATTCATATTGAAGATTCTATACGCGGGTTTGTTCAGGCCAAGCCACGTATACACGCGGATAAGAACAATCCAAGTCATGTATGCCTTTTTGCACTCTAAAAACAAGATACCAAGGGGCATTTCCATGGTATTAGCCCATAATATTGAACGCTATATCGTCTATTTGATTCCCTCCAAGAATACCATCAGCTGTTGTGTGGTTTTGACTCATGGTATTGGTAAAATCTAAATCTATATAAGGAAAGGAAGATCATACTAAGTGCATAGGTGTGCATGTGGAAATTTTATCACAAAATACTTCTCTCTGAAGCATCTCTGCATAGGATGAATTGTGTTTTATTGATAAATATGAAGTTATGATGCATCCTTGGATAGATTGATGGATCAATATCTCTAGACCTGAAAAGACTATGTTCTTGCGTGATCCATTGAAGATATCATTAGATTTGAGACTTGGCACATGTTTTTTGAAGTGGAGTGAAGAAATATAGATAATTTCTATAAATCTGAAACATTCTGCTGAATTAATATTTACAGATATATACGCTAGTTCATCTCAGGAAAAGCGTGTATATATGCGGGTTTGCTTTAGAAAATGCGCGTAAGAAAGTTAGGGGTTTTATGAAGCCCATTGTAGAGGTTTTTCTATTATTGCTACTATTTATCTGTTGTCTTTCAATGAAGTCTTCATATAGATCTGGGTTGCTTAATTGTTGTATATACTGCTAAGTTGATTATGTACAAATCTGATCAATAAGTGAGAAAATATGTGTTATGATGATTGACTGATCAAGGGTCTTGCAATTCTGAAAAAGATATCTAACTGAATGGCTCAGATCTGAATATGAGACAGATCATATTCTGAAAAACAGTATTCACAGATCTATACGCAGGTTGGTGTTATGGAAAGCGCGTATACACGCGGGTTTAGTGAAGCAAAGTAGCATATGCATTTTAAGATGATGAATGTTCAGGGTTAAGTTTGATTTTTCATATTGATTCTAAAGTCTGGGTTATTTCTGAAGTTCTGGTTCTAGTGGTCTCAGTGTTCTGATTGAAGTATTGGGTGAAGTTTATGGTTGTTGATGAAGATTTGTGTTGATACTGTTTGATCCAGTGTGAAAATTGATGAAAAATGGTATATAGTGTTTCTGAGGGTTGAAACCTTTAGTGTGGAAGTAGAAGCTTCCTACCAGTAGAAGCTGTTGTTGTGATAAGGAGTTGAATCTCCCTTCCAGTAGTATCTGGTAAATGAGATTATGGGGGTTGTAGCTCCCTTATAGTAGCAGCTGGAAAATGAGAGAAAGTTGCAGCCTTCTGCAAGTATATGCCTGCGTAATGATAAGAGTCTGCATCAGTACAAAATTGTAAATAGTTTTCCATATAATAAATATTGAAGACAGAGACGACGACAACAGTGGTTTTATCCTGAATTGGGTTTCCACCTTAAATCTTGGTGTTCATGTGTGTTTCTCTTATGTGATGATTTATTCTGCTGTTACTACACATATTTGATGATTATCTAACAGATGCATGATTAGTAAAAGAGTTAAAGGTTTTTTCTTAAAAGTGATTTTTTAAACAATAAAATTATATCGGTATATTCTAGTTTATTTTGGTATATGTGCATGTATACGTGAGTTGGGTTCATCCAAGCCGTGTATGGAATTCAGTAAAGACAAAGTAAAAGATTTCAGTTAGCTCTAAATACTGATTCACCCCCCCCCCCCCTCTCAGTATTTTTCCCAACACCTAACCCGTGATCTTCCTGTGTTTTTGATGTGTACCGCGTGTTAGAAAAATTGCACATTTTCAACATTCAAATTTCCATGCATATAGTTTGAGCTTGTCGTGAGGGTAAAGATCAATCATAGGGTGATTTGTTGTTGCTGGCTATTACTGTGTCCCAATGTGAAGTTAAAAATTTCAATGTTAGGTCTCAACTTGTGAGATGTTTACAATTAACTTATGATTTATAATGAAAACCAATTAAATTTTAGCTACACATTAATTTCATGCAAAAATTACCAATTGCATTTGAGCCAATCATTAATTTCTTCTCCCAAGAACATAATATTGTCGCTTGTTGTAACGTACTTATACCCACACACTCATCTGAACTGAGCTACTATGCTCTGAAAATGAAACCCAAATTGCTGTCATCCATTTCTTTTGTAATTTTTGTTCCATTCCTTATCATATTTCTCTTCTCAAATATTCACTTCTTGTTCACAAAGAACCGTTTCACAACACAGGAATTCTTTTCTTCACACAAATTTCACATGCACAGAGAAGCTCCACCATACATTCATGCATACATGTATATATCAAACATTCATCTACATCCATCTTGTAGAACCTATCATTATATTTTCATTTCTAGCAGCATATTTATTTCAATTAAGTTCATAAATAAACATATTGATTTAAACTTATGCACATACCTGGTTTTCTTGGCTAATGTTGATCCTCAGATGACATCACTCCATGGTTGAATCTGAGTCATTGTTTGATTTTATTCTCAAAGTTGAATAATACTAGTGTACAGGATAATTGTCTTCACACAGCTTTCATATGCACACAGCAGCTCCACTAGACATACATGCATACATTCATATATTAAACATTAGTCTACATCGATCTTGTAGAACCTATCATTATATTTTCATTTCTAGCAGCATATTTATTTCAATTATGTTCATAAGTAAACATAGCAATTTAAACTTATGCACATAACTGGTTTTCTTGGCTAATGTTGATCCTCATATGACATCATTCCATGGTTGAATCTTAGTCATTCTTTCATGTTTATTCTCAGAGTTGAATAATACTAGTGTGCATGATAATTTTCTTCACACAACATTCACATGCACACAACAACTCCACGAGACATACATGCATACATGCATATATTAAACATTACTCTACATCCATCTTGTAGAACGTATCGTTATATTTTCATTTCTAGCAACATATTTATTTCAATTAAGTTCATAAATAAACATACCAGTTTAAAATTACATACATGCATATATTAAACATTAGTCTACATCCATCTTGTAGAACCTATCATTATATTTTCATTTCTAGCAGCATATTTATTTCAATTAAGTTCATAAATAAACATACCAATTTAAAATTATGCACATAATTGGTTTTCTTGGCTAATGTTGATCCTTGGATGACATCACTCCATGGTTGAATCTGAGTCATTATTTCATTTTTATTCTCAAAGCTGAATAATACTAGTGTGCATGATAATTGTCTTCACACAACTTTCACATACACACAACGGCTCGACCAGACATACATGCATACATGAATATATTAAACATTAGTCTACATCTATCTTGTAGAAATTATCATTATAACTTCATGTCTAGCAGCATATTTATTTCAATTAAGTTCATAAATAAACATACCAATTTAAACTTATGCACATACTTGGTTTTCTTGCAGCATATTTATTTCAATTAAGTTCAGAAATAAACATACCAATTTAAATTTACATACATGCATATATTAACATTAGTCTACATCCATCTCGTAGAACCTATCATTATATTTTCATTTCTAGCAGCATATTTATTTCAATTAAGTTCGTAGATAAACATACCAATTTAAACTTATGCACATACCTAGTTTTCTTGGCTGATGTTGATCCTCGAATGACGTCACTCCGTGGTTGAATCTAAGTAATTGTTTCATTTTTATTCTTAGAGCTGAATAATGCTAGTGTGTAGGATAATTGTCTTCACACAACTTTCACATGCACACAACAACTGCATCAGACATACATGCATGTACATGCATATATTAAATGTTAGTCTACATCCATCTTGTAGAACCTATCATTAGAATAATACTAGTGGAAAATTTTCTTCACACATATTTCACATGCACACAACAACTCCACGAGACATACATGCATATATTAAACATTAGTCTAGATCCATCTTGTATAACGTATCATTATATTTTCATTTCTGTGTGCAGGATAATTGTCTTCACACAACTTTCACATGCACACAACAGCTCCACCAGAGATACATGCATACATGCATATATTAAACATTAGTCTACTTCCATCTTGTAGAACCTATCATTATATTTTCATTTCTAGCAACATATTTATTTCAATTAAGTTCATAAATGAACATACGAATTTAAACTTATGCACATACTTGGTTTTCTTGGCTAATGTTCATCCTCGGATGACATCACTCCAAGGTTCTAACTTAAGAGAAGCATTAAGGAAAACCATGTACATGTCATTTGTCCCATAAACTTTAATTTAATATATTTTTAAGGAAAATGCTAGTGTTTTTGGAAACCATGTACATGTCATTTCTCCCATAAAATTTAATGCATTTTCTACTGTTTTGGGAACCATGTACATGTCATTTCTATGTCATTTATTGCATAAAATTTAAGGCAAACTTTAAGGATAACCATGTACATGTCATTTCTCCCATAAATTCAAGAACTTTAAGGATAACCATGTACATGTCATTTCTGCCATAAACTTCAAGGCATTTGCTAGTGATTTTGGAACCATGTACCTGTCATTTTTATGTCATGTCTCCCATAAACTTTAAGGAAAACTTTAAGGATAACCCTGTACATGTAATTTCTCCCATGAACTGAAGGAAAACTTTAAGGATAACCATGTACATGTCATTTCTCTCATAAACTTTAAGACATTTGCTAGTTTTTTGGGAACCATGTTCATTTGATTTCTATGTAATTTCTCCCATAAAATTTAAGGCAAACTTTAAGGCAAACCATGTATATGTGTAATTTCTCCCATAAACTAAAGGAAAACTTTAAGGCATGTAATTTCTATGTCATTTCTTTAAGGAAAACCATGTACATGGCATTTCTCCCATAAACTCTGGGCAAGACAAACTTTAAGGCATGTCATTTATAGATGTCATTTCTCCCATAAACTTTAAGGCAAACCATGTACATGTCATTTCACCCATAAACTTTAAGGCATTTTCTAGTGTTTTTGGAACCATGTACATGCCATTTCTATATAATTTCTCCGTAAAATTTACGGCATTTGCTAGTGTTTTGGGAACTATGTACATTTAATTTCTATGTAATTTCTCTCATAAACTTTAAAACAAACTTTAAGGAAAACCATATACATGTTGTTTCTCTCATAAACTTAAGGCAAACTTTAAGGCAAACCATGTACGGGTCATTTCTCCCATAAAATTTAAGGCAAAACATGTGCATTTCATTGTCCCATAAACTTTAATTTAATATATTTTTTAAACTTGAGGAAAAATTTAAGGCCAACCACGTACATGTCATTTCTCCCATAAACTTTAAGGCAAACCATGTACATGTCATTTCTCCCATAAACTTTAAGGCAAACCATGTAAATTAAATTAAAACTTAATTAATATGCTACAAATAACCATAAACACCATTAGTTAAATTTATAAATATTACTAATATCAATTATTAATTGTAAAATAATAACTTTAAAAAATTAATATATTATAAAACATAGAGGATTACAAGAGAATAAATAATAAAAAATATTATTTCAATATTTTAAATTTCATAGATTTAATTAGAAATAAAAATGGATATAAAACTAACAAAAGTAAATAAATAATTAATCAAATAAATTAACCTTTTATAAATTATTAGAAACTGGTCAGCTCTTTTTGCCCATCATCCTTTTTTAGCTATTTATTTACCCTCATCTACTCTCTTCTTAGCAGGTTTGTCTTGATGATGAGTCTTGATTTAGACTCGAAACATCGATAAAAAATGAAGACTGGGGAGATTCCGAGTTTTATATCTAAAAATATACACCACAGAAACCTCCAATCTATCATGTACATGTCATTCTCCCATAAATTTTAATTTAATATATTTTTAATGAAAATGATAGTGTTTTAAGGAAAACCATGTAAATGCCATTTCTCCCATGCATTTGCAATAAAATTTAAGTCATTTGCAATAAATGTTAATTTAATATAATTTTAAGGAAAATGATAGTGTTTTTGGAAACAATGTACATGTCATTTCTCCCATAAAGCTGGCATTTGCTAGTGTTTTTGGGAACCATGTACATGTCATTTCTCCCAACCATGTACATACCATTTCTCCCATAAAATTTAAGGCATTTGCAATAAGGAAAATGATAGTGTTTTTGGAAACCATGTACATGCCATTTATCCCATAAAATTTAAGGCATTTGCTAGTGTTTTTGGGAACCATGTACATGTCCTTTCTCCCATAAACTTTGAGGCATTTACTAGTATTTTTGAGAACCACGTACATGTCATTTCACTCATAAAATTTCTTCCATAAACTTTAAGGCATTTGATAGTGTTTTTGGGAACCATGTACATGTCATTTCACCCATAAAATTTAAGGAAAACCATGTACATGCCATATCTCCCATGCATTTGGAATAAATGTTCATTTAAGATATTTTATTGATTTTTTTTTTTTTTTTTGCTATTGTTTTTGGGAACCATATACATGTCATTTCTCCCATAAAATTTAAGGTATTTTCTAGTGTTTTTGGGAACCATGTACATGTAATTTCACCCATAAAATTTAAGGCAAACCATGTACATCTCATTTCTCCCATGCATTTGCAATAAATGTTCATTTAATATATTATATTGAATTTGTTTTTTTTTAGGGATTAAAAAACCCACTAAACATGGTTGAAAAATGGACATTATGCATAGATGTTTCTTGCTATCCCAATCTAGGGAAAGCAATGATTACATATTTGCATTGTAATATTGCGACTAACAAGGTCCTCCAAATGGAAATGAATATATCGGGAAGAACAAGAAACAATGAGGCATATTATACTGCATTGATAGAAGGTTTGGGAACAGCTACTGAGTGTGGATCAAATGGAATTGTAGTTTTCACCAATTCTAAACTTGTGTGCAATCAGATGAAAGACGTGTACCAAGCTAAGAAGTAGAGGCTAAAACAATTGCACGGAAAAGAAAACAATATTGTGAGACAATTTCAATTTTTTAGTATAAGACATTGTGCAAATGTTCATAAGATGTTTGGTGATCTATTGTGTGGGGAAATTCCAATTCAAGATTCATATCTCAAAGGTGAATTAGTGTTGAGACACTCTCCTTCAAATTTTATTCATGGACATTGTAACATATCTTTGATATGCGTGTGCTTTTTACTTATAAATACGTCATTTTTAATGACCATGTGTTTTTTTCAATTATATAGCAAGTGTGCTCCCAACATGTAAGTGGAACTTGGTAAACTTCACGTTTTATAAAATTAAAATGTGAGGACTTCAACAAATTTTTGTTTAAATTGAGTTTCACACATCAATGTGCTTTAAAAGTTGTGTTTTACATAATTTGTGTACTAAATTATATTATTTTTTTGAAATTTTTTGAATTTATTTTAAATAGTAATTTTAAAAATAATTATAAATGTCCACTGTAGATATCCATATATATATCATGGAGGATGAAAGGCGAAGATCAATAGAATCCCATGCCTCTACGAGAGAGGGGGATCATGGATCGAGGGATGTTCATGGTATTTATATTAAATGTGCATGTTTTTAAATAACATTTGAATATATAATCTTATCTCCATACATACATGTATACATGTGGAATTCATTTTTTTATTGAATATATATATATAATTTTATCCCCATGTACATATATGTATACATATGGAATTGATTTTTTATCAATTTTGTGAGTTAAATTAGTTTTTAATAAATTTTATTTTTTATTTTTTAGGAGTTAGGAGGACAAGAGTATCTACTCCATCAATGGAGCCTGGCCATGGTTCACGCAATCGTGGTATAGTTCACACAATTTAATCAATCATCTGTACATGTATTTATATGTATGAATTTATTTTTGAATTGATTATAAATTCATAATTGTTTTATGAAGCTTCCCTCTCATCGCGTGAGGTCGTTGGTGGTACAAATTCCCCTGGTGGCCCATCAATAGGTGGTGGCCAATTGCATGAGGGTGGTGATATGCATTCCCCTGGAGGCCAATCAATTCGTGGTCATTTTGGTTCTGAACCAATCGGTGAGTCATTCTAGTTCTCAAGTGATAAAATTTTTTCAACTTGCTGGAAATTAAAAAAAAAAACCTACATAAAAATAAAATGGGTTTTTGATCGTATGGTGATTTGACCCAAATTTTAAAGTAATCAATTGTATTATCATTAGTTTTAATCATCTACTATCAATCATGGGATGTTTTTTGTTATTATATATTCATTTCCCTAGCTTCTCTACCCATATATCCAACACTTTAAATTTCCTTTACACTTGTGGGTGGCTCCCAAGGGGTGGTTTAGCTTATTATTTTCCATGTCTTCCTGCATTTCTCAGATCTAGAAGCGCATAATAGCAAGTTACTTTATCATCTACAACCATTTACTAAATTCTATAGCAATTTACTCACCTCCTAATTAGTAAGGGATACTATCACTCCACTTCGTGCTATTCTAAGAGTTATGTCTGGTATTTTGAGTGTGTTTATGCTTGCTAGTTTTCATTTTATGTAGTCATATTTAATTTCCATATTTCCGCTCAAGATGACATTGACAAGACCACTATTTTGGGTGGTAAAATCACGAACTAATTTGGATAATACCTACCCACATATGATCCAAACAAGTCCATTTGAAACTAGGAAAATCATAGAGCACCAAAATGCATAAAAAAATAATAATAATAACATAAAAGGGCACCCATCTCTTAAATCATAATCATAAAGATTCTCAATCTCAAATTGGATCTTAAATCACCAGAAAAATACCAGAATGTATCAAACCAGTTGAAGGCTTTAACTCTAGAATTTCTCATAGTTGGACAATACCTAGCATGGAAGTCACTCATTTTTTAGGTATGGAAACTGATCTGGTGTGTGTATGAAAAGGATAAAGTATAACGGTAGAAGCTAAGGATTGACTGAAGGAATATTTTATTTCAGTTCTATTATGCATGTGATATACGATTCTAACTTATGATGGTTATATGTGATTTACGATTATGGTTTATAATGATTGCATGTGATTCATGATTTGACCTATGATGGTTATGTTTTGAGCTAACAAGATGTGATATGTTTATACATGATGATTTGATCAAACAACTAGTTTTACTTATGTGACAGGAAGTAAATAGAGGTGAAAGTGTACCTTATTGAAATGCCACCAATGAGGTATTATTTGAATTTATTTTGAATATAATGGAAATTATGTGCTTGGCATAGGAAATCATGGAAATGCCCAGTTGGGTGGCTGAAACTGATTGCAAAAAATTATGATCAATGACAAATGGAATTGAAACATGAAGAAATATGTTGATAAAGAATTTCAGGAGAAATTCCACTGCGGGACACTGGTACCAAATAGTGTCCATTGATTTCCATGAGTATGTTATGGCCGATATGATGATTCGAGTCAGGAATATGCCTTAGGTTTTTCATCTTTCGATGCGAGGAAGCCTTTCCAAGGCATTGACCACCCGGGATAGGGAATGTTGAGAAACGTGGAAGGTGAGTGACTGCACGGAAGGGGATGACTGGATTTCCTGAGGGATTGTGTATCAGAGAAGGGAAGGCTAGGGATGGATTTTATTTGGTCATTATCATTGTTAGATGGAATCAGACAAACATTGTGAGTGTTCCTTGGAACAATGAGCCGGTAAATATTCCCTGAGAGGAAAAGTGGTGCAAGATTGTAGTGTTGGGCATTGGATGCATCTTTGAATTTGGCAATGGATTCTCAAATTCCTGGGATGTGAATCATTGTACTAATTTGAGGGTGGAGGTGTGAGCCTCTGGATTCCCTTCTTGCATATGCAGACATCATATCCCTTTTATTTTTTGGTTGAGAAAATGTGTATGAGTATACATGTGTATGCTATTTTAAATACCGTAATGAGTTGTGTTATAAAACTCTAGTACACTGTATGATTGTCATGACGGTTTTTTATTTTTAGTAGGTTATTAATTTTAAATACTGCAACGAGCTGTGTTATAAATCTCCATAGGTAGTATGCTTTATTTTTGGTGGTTTGTTGGTTTGTGGTGTCATTGAAAACTGAGGATGGTGTTCCTCCAAGGGGGGGGGGGGTGTTGTAACAACCCTGGTAAAAAAAATCATGTAAAATATATAAGAAAATGGTGATGGGACACTTATTCGAATATGAATGTTGGGAAAATACCCTATTTGGTGTTCATTAAATTTATTATGGCTAAAGGAAATTGGAAAAGTCAATGGCTAAGAATTTGGAAAGGCAAAGGGGCATTTATTTGCATTACTTATGGAAATAATGGAAAATAGGAGAAAAGGAAGGTGGAATGTTACATGTTGCATGTGAGGAGTAAAATGAAGAAAAGTAATGGAAAATTGAAGAAAATAGAGGCCTCATTAATAAAAAGGCTTCTGAGGATCTGTTGGGAAGATTTTGGCTCAAGATTTTTCTCACAGTTATGGTTGTCATTCTAGTTCTCTCTCTCTCTCTCTCACTCTTGGAAACTTAGAGTTTTCTTGGAGCACTTTGGCATTAGAGAAAGGAACGAAAAGAGAGAAAGATGGAGGAAGCAAGAAAGGAAGAGCAAAAATCGAGCAAATACAATAGGATTATTTACAGGTGTTAGGAATCTGTAATCGGCAAGATTGGCAAAGTCTGATCACAGAGACAACATCGTTTCAACCACTTTAGGATTCTATGATCTAGCCCTCCTGAATCCGAAGAGGGATCTCTCTAATAAGTGCAAAGATGGATTTGTCTTTGAAGTTTTGGGTAATGATATTAGGCTAGTTATGAAGGCTGCAGGTTTTGTTTGTTTTTGGATGGTTGAGCATGATTACTATTTGAGGTGGAAAGTCCTAAATGCAAAGAGTTTCAAAGGTGAGAAGTTGCAAGAAAATAGAACAAGCTTTGGCCAGGAAGATAAATAATTGCAGATTTTAGTCCATTGGGCTATGGAGTCATAATAGGGTTTAATTGAAACAATCAGGTTCAAGAGTGGTCCATGGGGAAAGTCATCTATGTCTAAGGATCTCTTTAAAGTTTGATTTATGGAATGAAATGGGACAATAAGAAGGGGAATTAAACATATGAAGAACAAAGAGCAGCCCAAGATCTGGTAAGTACTTCTAAACTAGAGATCTTTTGACATACACTTAAGAAAGACATAAAATTAATCTAAGATCAGGTAAGTACTTCTAAACTAGCCTACTTTTGATGCACTTTCAATAGAAAACATTTTAAAACAAAGGGAGACTTGAAGGCAACTGTTGGAGTAGAAACTAGCGGGTCGGGCTCACCACAAATCCTCTCCTAGCTCTACTCTACTCGGTAACTTTCAAGACAAACACAAAAATAACACAGAATGGCCTAAGATCTGGTAAGTACTTTTAAACTAGCCAGCTTTTAACACATTCCAAGGGAAACATTCAGACAGTATTTGGGGATAAAACTAGGACCATGGCACACCATATCTTCCTTAGTTCATCTCTACTTAACATGAAATGAAAGTAACATCCAAGAACAATATTCATCTAAGACAATAGGACGAGGGAATGCCAACATTCCTATGCTTAAACTGAATTAAATAATTCCTAAATAACACAGATTTGGAAGAAAACATGAAGATAAATATTTTCAGTTAGAGAAGGGTACTGATATACAGTAGGTCCTAACTCTATGCATGTTGTTCTTTATAAGAGAAGATGAACACAGTGAAAACAAAAATAAAACAACAATTAGTCGACATAGACCAGGATCCCATAAATCATCTTGTATTGATGCTCCAAACCAGTTACAGCTTTAAGTCTAATGCTTTAGTTTAGCAATCATCTACACTTCCCAGACTAACTAGTCTATCACAAGCAAAGCTTCAAGAGCCAGTGAACACTATTTACAGGTAGAAGTCTCAAGCTCAATTACATTTCAAAGTTTAGCAACCAACTCAACCAACCCCTCTCTCATCTTCTCCAATAGTATTTATAGAAGAATGAGGAGGTGAGATCTGATTAAAGATCTCTAAAGATAATTAATACAAACTTAATGACTTCTCGGCCTTTGGGGGGCTCGATGAAGAAGCTTACATGTGTACTGTCTGTATTAATTTTTTACATTTAAGATTAGGCTCGATGGGAGCCCTTATTGACTTTTGAGGCTCTGTGTCATGTTAAAGTAACTCTGGTGATGTTCTGTCATTAAGTTTATTTGCAGAATTAACTCTCTGGGCTGCGCTGAGGCAAATATCTGATCTTGATCAATAACTTCGGCCTCCGTTTGAATGCTTTGAGGCACAGGTGGCACTATGGTAGCTGGGAGGAATCAATTTGCCTCAGATGTGGCAGTGGAGGCCTTCTATCTAATAAAACACTTTGATTTCCTTTTAACTGTGTCTTAATTGGGAGGATTAGGCTTTTGATAATTAATCTTAGCCGTAATCCCCCATAAATTTGTCTTCAATCTTCCATTCCGGTGCATTCTGTCTTTGAACCTGATACTCTTTGATTTTTGATTCATTTACTATTTTTTATTGGTGTGCAGTGCTACGCAGGGATTGTGAGTCATCAATGCCTTTGGAGTATTGACGGGGCGCAGAAATTTGAAACTATGGATGGCTTCTCTTTAATAAATCGAAGGCGCGAGAATTAAACTCTAGCCTTCGGCCTTTTACTTCGGTACAACAGAAAAACCATATAATCACCCTTACCAAATAATATATCCAGACTTCAATTTTTGATAAAACCAAGCTGTATAACCATTTCGGGTCACAAAAGGTGTTTGTTGATGTCACGGTGTTTGTGACCCAAAATTTTTATGAATTCCGCCCTATAAATATTATTGGGTCCGTTTTTGGGCCTGCTGACGTCAGGGTGAGTGTGACCCAAAATTTCTTTCAAATCCGCTTTATAAAGTTCCCCAGGTCCAAATTTCATGACCATGCAAGCAATCAAATGAGTTCCACTCCAATCCACTGCTGCCGCGTGGATACTGACTAGGCGTTGGGACCGCTGACTATTGTGGTGGCCATGGGGACAAGGGTGACTAATTGTGGGTCATCGATTTGCAGATCAGATCAACGGCGGAGATGCTTTGATAAATGCACCATACCTTAGTTCATCCCCCGAGCTCCTTTTAAGTGCGATTACCGTCCAATGAGCCGGCCTCAGATCGGATGACGCACGTCAATATCGCGCTGAGCCCATAGTCGATATTTAATGCGCGATGAGGGCGGTATCTCCAAACCGCTCAAGGCCATGTGTCGGCTTGTGGCATTGATCGCATCCAAATAGGGAATACAACTTTCCTTTCAAAGGTGGTGCGATAAAAACTGCTAGTTTTGTACAGTGATTGGCCGCGAGGTCCACTGGGGCGTTTGATTTGTGGGTTGTCGATCTGTAGATCAGATCAACGGCAGAGAGTGATTTAAGATTTACATTGGCGGAAACCTTTTCATACCCTGCAAAAACACAAAAATTAATAAAAACAAAGGTTTCATGGTTCGGGATGGTTTTATATATACGAAGTGGATAGGCTCCCGACTGCAGGGCCTTGGTCTATATGAAATGCAATATGATCGGGGGTTATAATATACAGGGCTAATCGGCATCGGTGTTTTTAAACATGGAAAACAGACTTATGCGCTTAGATTTTGCGATGCAATAAGCGCTTTGTGGGTCTAGCACCTGGTTCTAGGATGCGGGCATGTGGAGGGGAAGTGGCTTAAAACTTAGCCCAAGGGGGATTAAGTTTATAATACAAAAATGTGTTTTTTATGAAAATTTTCAAGTTTTTCAATGGTTGCGAGGGTTTCGATAAGGCACGGAAAGGGTCTTAAACCTTATCAAAGGGGTTTTGATGAAGGGGAAAGGGGAAAACATGAAAATGAGGGATTTTTATGGGGAATAAAGGGGAGCAAAATGGAGGTTAGTTTTTCAAGTGAGGAAAAAGGAAAAAGGTGATTTTTGCAGCAGTTTCTTCTCATGAAATCAGCAAAATTCTAGGGTATAAAATGGGCACAGTAGGGAAGATTTTGGACAGAGGCATGAGGCCTTCAATAGTCTTCAAGAGAGAACATATTTTGGCAATAAAAATTGTTTCTTGAAGGCTCCAAAAATGATTTAGCCACCTTTTTGTATAACAAATTTCATAGGTGGCTGACAGTGGCTCCACTTGGGGATGGTGCCTTCTTGAAGGCATCAAGAACTTCAGACTTGCATTCTCTAGGAGGCTGATTAGTGCCTCATCCATTGGGCTGCCTTTCTTTCCTTGAATGATCTTATTTTTCTCTGAAAAACATATTAGCTGTCGTAAAAAAAATGGATTTTTCATTAACAATCTTTCTACCTACCCAACCCTACAGATCTAACATTTTTTCTTCATCAGAGTGCACTTGGATTGGCAAACTCTTTTACAACATTTTATTCTTTTGAAAGCAGGAAATCTAATCTATTTCTAGTCCTTATTTCTCCCTAGACTCAGATTAAACAGTTGAGCCCATATGATTCTCTACCTAATCTACCATCTGTTGGGATTAGACTGTCCAACAGATTTTATTCACTAAATTCTACAAAAAAATTTTAAAAGCATTCAAGTCAGGATTGAACAGTCTAACTTGCTGCTAATCTATGGCATAAAAACAAGCTGCACATAGATCTTATTTTATAGAAAATTTTTAAAAAAATGGAAGGCTTAGGATTTGAAATTTCAAAACATTTCCTTCATATTTTTTATAGCTCTCTTTTGAATTTTGTTTTGAGTTGTCTTTCCTTTGTCAACTGGTTTAGAATTTGAACTAATTGGAACGAGATTTACATCTTTCTTGACTCAGAATTTAAAACAGATTTGAGTCATTCTCTTTGGACACTTAGGTTCAGATTTTGAGCATGTTTGAACCTTTAATTTCTAACCTAAACTATATACTGATAAGCCAAGATTAAACAGTTTGGCAAATCGAATTCACTATCCTATCAGCAGAAAATTTAAAACTAGTTTAGTCAAGATTAGGTTGTTTGACTAACTAGAAGTGTGTTCTTTAGGAGTGGCATTTAAGCTTGCACACTTTCTGATTTGTTTCTCTTTTTGGTATGGGGCTGTACCTTTTTTTTTTTTTCACAATCTACCCTCTTTTCTTTCTTTCTCTTTTTTTGTATTTTTGGTTTTTACAACTTTCAATGCAATGATGGGTGAAGTATTTACAATGAGAAAAAGGATAAAAAGGCTTTCATAACATAACATGGATCAAGAGAAGTAATGCTTAAGCATCCTGCCATTGACAGGACCCCCAAACAATTATGCTCCATTCAATTCTTGCAAGAAATAGGCATTATTACCAGCAGTTGAATGGATGGAGTAAGGGCCAAGCCATAAGTTGTCAAATTTTCCATGCTTACCCTTGGCTTCCCTCCTTGAGTCCCACTTCAAAACTTTGTCCCCAATCTTGAAATTGTTGGCCTTTGTTCTTCTGTCAAAAAGCTTTTTAATGTTGTCCTGCTTTTGCAATGCTTTGTTATAAACCTCCTCTCTGGTTTGCTGAAGATGAATGGTCTGATTTATTCTTCTGATCATGTCATTATCTTCAGTTTTCAATCCTTGAATCAACTTCATCACTGGTACACCAAGGCTGGTTGGAAAAATTTCATCAGTACCATACAAAAGCTGGAAAGGTGACATGCCAATAGATTTCTTCAAAGTCAATCTGTCAGCCCAAAGTGCATGAACTAGCTTTGTGTGCCAAGAATTTTTGTTGTCCTCCAACAGTTTCTTGATTATGTTCACTAAACTCTTGTTTGAGGATTCTGTAAGTCCATTACCTTGAGGGTAATAGGCCGTGGAACACCCCAATGTTATCTGATATCTATGACAGAATTCAACCATCTTCTTTGATCCAAATGTTGTTGCATTATCAGTGATGATCTTGGTAGGACAACCAAATCTGGAGAGAATGTTATTCTCCATGAATTTTATAATAAAAGAATCATTGGCTTGCCTACAAGGGATGGCTTCTATCCACTTAGTGAAATAGTCTGTGGCAGTGATAATCCATCTATGCTGAGCAAAAGATGGTGGATGGATTTTTCCTATGAAGTCAAGTCCCCACTGTTGAAAAGGAGCTTCAAACGGTGATTGGATGCAGAGGTAGGGGTAGCAGTTTTATTTTCCCCTCAAAAAGTTGACACTTATTGCAGGCAATGATCAACTTGTGTATATCAGGAAAAAGAGTAGGCCAATAGAATCCAGCTCTCAAAATTTTGTTGGTTGTTGTCTTCTAGTAAAAATGACCTCCACACTCTCCTTCATGGAACTCGTGCTTAACCTTCTCTGCATCATACTCAGGCAAACATTTAAGCAATACACCACTTGAATTTTTCCAATAGAGACATCTATCTATAATGCAATAGTTTACAAATTTTAACTTTAGGAACCTTGCCTTTGTTTTTGTCAAACCAGGAGGTGTATTTAAATTAAGCAAAACATAAATAATATCTGCATACCAAGAGGAATTCATGAAATGGTTTTCAACAATGGGAGTTGAGGTTTCCTCTTGTTCGTCCAAAGCATTAATCATATTAATATTAAGAACTTCAAAATTGGATTCAGCCATTAATCTAGCTAGACCTTGGCCTTTGATGAGTTTAGTGGGTTTTATCTCTAAATCATATTCAAGAATAACATCAATCCACTTACCTCTCTTACCATCTAGGTCCTGTGTTAGAATGTCTTTAACAACTGAGTTTGGGACAAAGGAAATGATGTGTGAGTGAAGGATGTATACTCTGAAGTCTTTCAAAGCTTTAACCAAAGAAAAAGCTTGCTTCTCCATAATGTTATACTTCAGAGGGGAATCCCTTAATTCTTTACTAAAGAATGCAATAGGCTACTCTTGTCCTTGTGGTTTTTTCTGTTAAAGGACAACAGCTATGGTATGTTCTGATGCAAACGAAAAAATATAAAAATATTTTCAAAAATCAGGACTTATTAGAACCGGTGTTTTGGTTAATGCTTGTTTTACCATCTCAAAGGATTTATTTGCTTCCAAGGTCCATTTTACCCCTTTCTCCTTCTTTAACATGTTTGTGATATTTCTAAGGAGCTCAGCCAAGTTGGGGATGAACCTTCTCAAAAAGTTAATTTTTCCAATGAAAGATTGCAACTCCTTGTTGTTTTGAGGATGAGAGATTTGCAATATGGCCTCAATCCTCTTTGGATCTATCTTAATACCCTCTTCTGAAATAATGTGCCCAAGAATTTTACCTTCTTGGAGACTGAATAGTGTTGTCTTAGGGTTTAAAGATATCCCAAACTTTCTGCATTTCTAGAAAACCTTTCTTAAGTGTTCCAAGTGCTCTTCATCTGTTTTTGAAAACATAGTGACATCATCAAGGTATATAATGATGAAGTGGCCCAGTTCTTCCGAGAATGCTATGTCCATGGCTCTTTGAAAAGTTGCTCTTGCATTCATTATACCAAAAGGCATTTTCACATACATGAAAGTGCCCCATGGTGTAGTAAAGGATGTTTTTAGTTGATTTGCAGGGTGAACTAAGATCTGATTTTACCCCGAGTAGCCATCAAGCACAGAAATTCTTCTAGACCCTACCACCCTTTGTAAAATATGATCCATCTTAGGTAAAGGGTATTTGTCCTTTAATCAAGCTTTGTTTAAGTCTCTAAGGTCTATACAAAGCTTGATCTCTCCAGTTTTCTTCCTAACTGACACCAGATTAGACACCCACTCAGAATATCTAATAGGGACAATAATACCAGCTTCATACATTTTCCTGATTTTCTTCTCAACCAAAGGCAACTGAACAGGGTTTATTCTGCGCAGTTTCTGTTTGAATGGTTTTTGGTTTTCTTTGAGGGGAATTTTGTGCTGTATTATTTCAGTGTCATAGGATTTCAAATCTTCGTAACTCCACGCAAAAACATCAAAAATTTATTTAAACAACTCTAAGTATTTGAGTTTAATTCGAGCTGGTAAAGTTTTAGAAAATTTAATAATTTTTGGTTTAAGTTCAATGCCTATATTGCACTCTTCCACTTCAGTCTCTCTAGGTTCCAGTTTTGGCTTCTTGGCCACATCGTTAAAATCAAACAACTCTTCTAAAGGTGTCAGACCACTTGGCAAACTTTCATCTTTAGACTGCAGAGTTTCTAACTCCTCTGTTTCTAACTCTGCATTCAATCCTATTTTGCTTTTAAGTTTGCTAGTCAGAAGATTAATATTGACAAGCTCAGGAGACGACTCTTCTTCACCAAGAAAATTTTCTTCACTGCAGTCTGTTTCATAATCTGAGTCCGAACTATTTAGTTCAAATTCATTTCCGAATTGCATGAAGTCTTCTATTTTTTTGTCTCTGTCAAAAACCTACCAATAATTTTCATTATCAGGCACGACTGGTCTAAATGTTATCTGAGTTGTGCAATCTTTGGTTTCATATGGCGTTAAGCATGTTCTAGCTGCAAAGGCTAAATTTTGGGCGGCAATATTTCTTTTTCTTGGGACAAAAATTAGTTTTGACTCCTCGAATTTTTTTAAAATGTCCATGAAATCGTTTTGGTAAGCTCTAAGTCTGGGATGATTCATGTTATACTCCCCATTGAATTGCCTAATGCCTAATTCTGAATCCCTATACACATTGATTCTTTTGGCTCCTAACTTCTTCAACAAACGTAAGCCTAAGAGAAGGGATTCATATTCCGCTATGTTGTTAGAACAATGAAAGTTTAATTTGCAGGAAATTATTTCTGTGTGGTTGTTTTCAGTGTCGCAGATCCAGACACCTACACCAGCATTAGTTCTAGTGCATGACCCGTCAAAATACATACTCCACAAAGGACTATTTTCGGTTTCGTCCATTTGGTGTTTGTCCTCTTCAACTAAAATGCTTATGGGTTGTTGTGGAATACCAACACTTAGTTGAATTTTTTTCAACTCTTCAACCTTTTCACTGTGTTGAGGGTTGTTCTCTTGAATGTCAAGGTTTAAGAGAAATGGACGCATGACTTGTAGCTCAAGACCTTTGTTCGGTTTGCTAACATTTTCAAATGCAACAAACTGTTTTGACACTCCTGCGTTGTGTTCCTCTTCCTCTCTATTGGCCATTAATCCTGTTAAAGTGACTTGTTCACTAAGTGTTTCATTGTTAAACATAATAAAAGAATCAAGGCCTATATTTACAGAATATAGAGGAGATTTTTGTTGTCGATCTTGACTTGTAACTGTGTATTGCATATGGGACTCCTTGTAAAGTCTTCTAGTCTGATTCAAAACAGGGATAGTCGCATAGGTCATGTCGATTTGAATATTCCCTTGTAACTTAGCCCCCCAGGACCTAGATAATAACATTCCATAATTTGGCGGCACATCAGCCATGACAATATCCATGAATAAGCATTTGGCTAGAATTTGGGCTAAGTTAACGCAGAGGTATTTGATTAATCCTAAACATTTCACTCTGCTGGAGTCAAAGGAGTAAAGGTATTTATAAGTTCTAGTGATTTCTAGACCAAGGCTCTCCATTACAGCTTTAGGCATTAAATTATGAGAAGCCCCAGAATCATGCATAGCATTGTGCAAAATTTTTTCATGAACGTTTAAACTTACATAAAAGGGAAGAACAGGTCCCTCTTGATACATACCTTCAATCTTTGGACCAAAAGTAAGCTCTGGATGGTCATCGTTAATATTGACAGTGTCCTCATTTTCTTCTATATTTAAAGCCTTCAAAATTTGGGTCCTATATACATGCTGGGAAGCTAACTCAGTCAGGGGAAAAGAGATTTTGATCTTTGAAATTTCCTGCTCCAGGCTGAAAGGAATTTGACTCTTTAAAGTGCTGGTCTCAGCCTTATTAGCTGTCACTCTAGCAGCAACATTAGCATGCTGATTTTTCCTATTTACATTTGACAAAATGGTTTTAACATGAGTACTAGCTGAAGTGTTAGTACTACTAAGGTCTGCACTCTGTTTTTCCCTATTTTGAGTGCATTTCTCTCTACCTTTATCAGAATTAACAACGACTGTTTTTTCCTTTTGTTTGACAACTTTAGGCTTGGTTGCAGTGCTTTTTTGTGAAGATTTGTTAGAGGTTTTGGTGTTGGGAGTTTGTTGACTGGTTTTGCTTCTAAGGTCATATTCTCTTTGAGACTCTATGATGACATTTTCCATGTCTTGATAATAATTTTCATCATCATCTCTTTTGTCATCATGAGGTGTATAAAGACCTTGTTTTCTATCATAATGAATCTCAAAGTCATCATTATCTACCCCCAGCATGTTGATATCATCTTCCTCTGTTATCTCATCTATTTCCTCAACCTCACTTACATAGTTTTGATGAAAGGGAGGAGTGATATGTTGATCATCCTCCATCATTCTCTCCATCTTTGAGTTGGAAGTAGAAGGTGTATTTTCTACTATAAAGGACACTTTCTTCTCATTTTTCATTCTTTCTCTCTTCTCCATCAAGTTGACTTCCATAGCAAGAGCACCTTTTTGAATCTCTTCAAGAGTTGCAGGATCTCTCTCTCTCTCAGTTGATAGGCCATCTCAGGGTCAAACATTTCAGGAAACTTGTTTAATGGTGAGCCTTGTGGAGACTTTAGATCTAGGGAAAGTGCATTATATAGACTGTTGAATCTGGTACAATAAGCTTGTACACTTTCCCCAGTGTTTGTATGGAGGTTCTTGTAATCAGAAAGGACTTGGAGAGGATTCTTCTTTACTTCCCATTTGTTTAAAAATGTCTGATGGAAGGCTTGGAGATCATTGATACTATGGGGGGTTAAACCTTTAAACCATTTTCTTACTTCTCCCCCCAGACTCTGAGAAAACAATATAAGCTTGACAGAATCATCATCAATTTCATTTCTGTCAAAGTAGTCATTCATCTTATCCACATGTTGTGATGCAGTTGTAGCATTACTAGCATCATACAATGGAATTTTGGACTAATAGTCCTGTGGAAGATTGACTAATGGTAGAGGAAGGACTAAGGGAGCATACCATGCTGCCATGATATGTAGTGGGGGTGGATTCATAAGAGGTGGATTAGAAAAAGGGAAAGTGGGCTGGAATGGAGTGGTTTGAAAAATGGATGTAGGGTGAGCAGAAGTGGATGGACCAGGAGTAGATTGCTGAGCTGATCTTGGATGAGAGACACCTAAGTTGTGAAGGAAATGTAAATCAGGAGGTGTTGTTTCTCTGCTACCAAGATGTTCACTTGTTTCAGGAGACAAAGTGAAGACTCATAATCTAACTGATCTAAATCATCAAGAGACCTAGTTCTAAAGGGATTTACTAAGTCAACTTGTGATTGTTGTAGAGCTAAAAGATTTTCAGGAACTGAATTAGCTCTCAAGGGTGCTCTGAAGAAAGTTGAAGATTTTATCTTAGGATACTTCCTAAGGATACTTTCTGGGTTATCAACTATCTCAGGTGGATTAGGGTCAGGATAGGCTCTAGTATGAATCTTTCTAGGAGCCACTATGTTGTGTTTTTTCAGACCCAAATAAACAAGAAAATCTTGATTAGGTATGGCAGTTTTTGAAAGGTCAACTAATCTGTTTACACAAATTTTAATCCTACAGTCCTATAACTGAGTTTGAATGATATTACAATGATAAGGGTTCTTCCCAGTGGAGTATTAAGGTCTGTTGAGGATTGTGGAGTCACCAAGTGGAAGTTTTTAGCTCCTAAGGAGGTAAAAGGTTTTATGGTCCACCACCATGTTTATTGGATACCAATCTGAAATATTTTTGGGTTTTCTGAGTTATTTTTCATTTGTGTGGTTTCTAAGAATGTCCTAACTCTATTTCAAAACTTAGCTACAGTTATGAGACAAAGACAGTCTACTCTTATGGCTAAGCCAGCTGATTTTTCAAGGTTAGATAAAGCCTTATGAGAATCCTAGGTTGTGCCTAGTTTGTCGCTGATTCAAACAAGTTTTATCATGATTACCACTGCTTGCTAGTGCTTGAAAAGGCTGCTTTTAACTCACGATTTTTGTATTAAATTTTAAGGGGAACCAGAGATTCTGGGTTCGGTCCATAGCGGAGTTGCCATAAATGTTAGGAATCTGTAATCAACAAGATTGGCAAAGTCCTATTACAGAGACAACATCGTTTCAACCACTTTGGGATTCTAGGATCTAGCCCTCCTAAATCTGGAGAGGGATCTCTCCAATAGGTGCAAAGATGGTTTTGTCTTTGAAGTTTTTGGTAATGATATTAGGCTAGTTATGAAGGCCGAGGGTTTTGTTTGTTTTTGGATGGTTGAGCATGATTACTGTTTGAGGTGGAAATTCCTAAATTCAAAGAGTTTCAAAGGTCAGAAGTTGCAAGCAAATAGAACAAGCTTTGGGCAGGAAGATAGATAATCGCAGGTTTTAGTCCATTGGGCTATGGAGTCATAATAGGGTTTAATTGAAACATTCAAGTTCAAGAGTGGTCCATGGGGCAAGTCATCTATGTCTAAGGATCTCTTTAAAGTTTGATTTATGGAATGAAATGGGACAATAAGAAGGGGAATTAAACAGATGAAGAACAAAGAGTAGCCCAAGATCTGGTAAGTGCTTCTAAACTAGCCAAATTTTGACATACACTTAAGAAAGACATAAAAGTAATCTAAGATCAGATAAGTACTTCTAAACTAGCCTGCTTTTGATGCACTTTCATTAGAAAACATTTTAAAACAAAGGGAGACTTGAAGGCAACTGTTGGAGTAGAAACTAGCGGGTCGGGCTCACCACAAATCCTCTTCTAGCTCTGCTCTACTTGGTAACATTCAAGACAAACACAAATATAACAAAGAATGGCCTAAGATCTGGTAAGTACTTTTAAACTAGCCAGCTTTTAACACATTCCAAGGGAATCATTTAGATAGTCTTTGGGGATAAAACTAGGACCAGGGCACACCATATCTTCCTTAGTTCATCTCTACTTAACATGAAATGAAAGTAACATCTAAGAACAATATTCATCTAAGACAATAGGATGAGGGAACACCAGCATTCCTATGCTTAAATTGAATTAAATCATTCCTAAATAACACAGATTTGGAAGAAAACATGAAGATAAAGATTTTCAGTCAAAGAAGGGTACTGATATACAGTAGGTCCTAACTTTATGCATGCTTTTCTTTATAAGAGAAGATGAACACAATGAAAACATAAATAAAACAACAATTCAAAATAAGAAATAGCATCATCGTCGGCATAGACCAGGATCCCATAAATCAGCTTGTATTGATGCTCCAAACTAGTTAATCCTTTAAGTCCAATGCTTTAGTTTAGCAATCTTCTACACTTCCCAGACTAACTAGTCCATCACAAGCAGAGCTTCAAGAGCCAGTGAACACTATTTACAGGTAGAAGTCTCAAGCTCAATTACATTTCAAAGTTCAGCAACCAACTCAACCAACCCCTCTCGCATCTTCTCTAGTAGTATTTATAGAAGAATGAGGAGGTGAGATCTGATAAAAGATATCCAAAGATAATTAATACAGACTTAATGGCTTCTCGGCCTTTGGGGGCCTCAATGAAGAAGCTTACATGTGTTCTGTCTGTATTAATTTTTTACATTTAAGATTAGGCTCGATGGGGGCTCTTATTGACTTTTAAGGCTCTGTGTCATGTTAAAGTAAATCTGCTGATGTTCTGTCATTAATTTTATTTGCAGAATTAACTCTCTGTGCTGTGCTCAGGAAAATATCTGATCTTGATCAATAACTTCGGCCTTCGTTTGAACGCTTTGAGGCACAAGTGGCACTGTGGTAGCTGGGAGGAATCAATTTGCCTCAGATGCGGCGGTGGAGGCCTTCTGTCTGATAAAACACTTTGATTTCCTTTTAAATGTGTCTTAATTGGGAGGATTAGGCTTTTGATAATCAATCTTAGCCGTAATACCCCATAAATCTGTCTTCAATTGTCCATTCTGGTGCGTTCTGTTTTCAACCCTTATACTCTTTGATTTTTGATTCATTTACTATGTTTTATTGGTGCGCAGTGCTGCGCAGGGATTGTGAGGCATCAATGCCTTTGGAGTATTGACAGGGCGTGGAAATTTGAAACCATGGATGGCTTCTCTTTAATAAATCGAAGGCACCAGAATTAAACTCCAACCTTCAACCTTTTACTTCAGCACAACAGAAAAACCATATAATCACCCTTACAAAATAATATATCCGAACTTCAAATTTTGATAAAACCAAGTTGTATAACCATTTCGGGTCACAAAAGGTGTTTTCTGATGTCAGGGTGTTTGTGACCCGAAATTTTTATGAATTCCACCCTATAAAGCTTATCGGGTCCATTTTGGGGCTTGCTGACGTCAGGGTGAGTGTGACTCGAAATTTCTTTCAAATTCGCTTTATAAAGTTCCCCGGGTCCGGATTTCACGACCATGCGAGCAATCAAACAAGATCCGCTCCAATCCGCTGCTGCCACGTGGATGCTGACTACGCGTTGGGACCACCAGTTCTGTGGGACCACTAACTGTTGTGGTGGCCATGGGGACCAGGGCGACTAATTGTGGGTCATCGATCTGTAGATCAGATCGACGACAGAGATGCTTTCATAAATGTGCCGTACCTTAGTTCATCCCCCAAGCTCCTTTTGAGTGTGATTACCGTCCGATGAGCCAGCCTCAGATCGGACGGCGCACGTCAATATCATGTTGAGCCCACAGTCGATATTTAATACGCGATGAGGGCGGTATCTCCAAACCACTCAAGGCCACGTGTCGGCCTGTGGCATTGATCGCATCCAAATGGGGAATATAGCTTTCCTTTCAAAGGCGGTGCGATAAAAACTGCTGGTTTTGTACTGTGATTGGTTGCAGGGTCCACCGGGGCGTTTGATTTGTGGCCATCAATTTGCAGATCAAATCGACAATGGAGAGCGATTTAAGCTTTGCACCAGCGAAAACCTTTTCATACCCTGCAAAAACACAAAAATTAATAAAAACAAAGGTTTCATGGTTCGGGATGGTTTTATATATACAAAGTGGATAGGTGCTCGACTGCGGGGCCTTGGTCTATATGAAATGCAATATGATCTGGGGCTATAATATACAGGGATAATCGGCATCGGGGTTTTTAAACACGGCAAACAGACTTATTCGCTCAGATTTTGCGATGCGATAAGCGCTTTGTGGGTTTAGCACCTGGTTCTAGGATGCGGGCATGTGGAGGGGAAGTTGCTTAAAAATTAGCCCAAGAAGGCTTAAGTTTGTAATACAAAAATGTGTTTTTTATGAAAATTTTCAAATTTTTCAATGGTTGTGAGGGTTTCGATAAGGCACAAAAAGGGTCTTAAACCTTGTCAAAGGGGATTTGATGAAGGGGAAAGGGGAAAAAAATGAAAATGAAGGATTCTTATGGGGAATAAAGGGGAGAAAAATGGAAGTTAGCTTTTCAAGTGAGGAAAAGGGAAAAAGGTAATTTTTGCAGCAGTTTCTTCTTAGGAAATCGACAGAATTCCAGGGTATAAAATGGGCACAGTAGGGAAGATTTTGGACAGAGGCATGAGGCCTTCAAGAGTCTTCAAGCGATAACATCTTTTAGCAATAAAACTTGTTTCTTCAAGGCTTCAAAAATGATTTAGGCACCTTTTGGTACAACAAATTTCATAGGTGGCTAACAACAGGTATTGATTTTCATGCATGATTTCTTCGCTATATATGGCATGCATGGTATTGCATGTGCTTCCTTTCTATCTTGGCATGGGTTTTTTTCTAGGTGTGATATTTTTTTCAGCCTGGCCTTTCCATTTCCGGATAACCTTGATGAGATGGGGTCTCATACTTTAGTTGAGCTAGAGTGTCGGATTGGATTCGAAGCTAAGTGAAGTGTATATATGAATTTATATAACACATGGCCTAGTAACCCCCTGAACCAAACTATGGGTTTTGGTGAAGAATGATATTGTGTTTCCTAGGTGGGCTTTAGAATCCTTGACTTTTGAATGGCGGGATATACGGTAAAGCCTAGAGGTGGTCTTCCTAGGTATAGGGCCTAGTAATCCAAGATGGATTTCTATAAACCTTGAAGGGTGGGTGCTCTATGTGTTGGCCTAGTAGTCCTAGGATGGGATGTACGATAAATACTAGAGCGTATGTCTCATTTTAGGGCCTAGTGATCCTTGATTCAGACTATGGATTACGGTAAATCCTAAGAGACTAGGAGATAGGGAAATTCCTCACATTGTAGGTGGAGAACTCCAATAGCATTCATTCTTGTTTGGTTATTTTTGGTTGGTTTTGAGTCCCACATTCATGCTTGGAACATGGCACAACGGGGATTGGTTGAAGAGAGATTTGGCTTAGCCAATCTATGGTCGGGTGGAACGTGGAAGTCCTGTCTCTAGTTGGTTTTTATATTCATAAATGGGAAAATCATTCCTATGGTATTTGATGTATAAATGTATTGGTTATTATGTGGATTATATTGTTGTTGTATCCACTATATTTCTATTGTTATTATGTTGGTTATAAACATGTACGTTGACAATGATGATATATGGCTCTCTCCATGTTTTTACTTGTAAATGAATGCACACTGTATTTATGGTAAAATAGATTTTATTGCAATTAATGATGTAGGTGAGAAATACTTCTTAGCGATTCTTAGATAATTATGAGTCCCCTTTGCTCTATTATGTTGTTTATACATGCAGCTTTCATGTTTGTTACATGTTTCACAAAGTGTATGTCATGGCTAGGAGGGGTCTCAATGAGTTCTTGTTGATGTGATTACTTTTATATCATTTTCATGTTGTTATTTATCATATCTAAACTTTTCATGAAGTTTTGGGAAGAGCATTGCGTTCTGGGCCTGAAAATGTGGCTCAAATCTCGGGGATAATGACATAGAACAGAGTAATTGGGGTCTTGGATGCTGGAATATTGTATCATGACTATAGCTATAGCCTCTTGGATGTTATCTTGCAAGCATGTTCTTGCATCTATGGATAAAAGAGTTCCAAAGGTCAGTGTGACCTATGGGTAAGAGGCCCGGCTGGTTGGGTTAGCTCCTTGGCATGTCATTTATGATGTACAAGTATGTATGTTGTGTTTCCATCGATTCCACTTCCTTAAGGTCACCTAGGAGGTTGAATATCATTATAGTAGCCTCTCATTACATATTTAGCCTGGTTGGTCGATTACTTGGGTAGATATGGGAGGTGGGCATTCGAGATGAAAGGTACTTGGGATTCACTTGAAAGTAAACCTCAAATTAACCATGTTGAGGAAGTTTCAAGGGGATTGAGATTTGTTTCCCTGCCCTTGCATGTACGTTCGATCAGCAACTTCCCCCCCCCCCAGATTAAATTTATTATAAGTGGTAACTGTTAGCGCTCAAATCTACCTTAGGCTGAAATAAGGTAAAACTCAAGGCTACATCAAACCACGCTCAACCTCGTAGCTAGCCCTACGAGGACAGGAGAGGGCTCTCTCCGGGTCTATCTCGGCAAAAGGTCTTCAAAGGGGCTGAGATGACTTATAACGAATACTGATTTTAGGCTAGTAAAGAGATAGGAATGTTTGATTTTGATTTTTGGGTTTTTTGTTGAAAAAATGGGAAAAGCAATTTTTGGGTCCGGGGATAAGGCCAGATCTTTGCACAATTCGATTTGGGGCAAGGTAGGTAGTAGTCTTGATGTTTTTGATCAAGTGTATGGATGGATCAAAACGACAAGGAGCTGAAGAGGGCAAGGGGGGACATGGATCCTCTCCAAACTGGTGAAAACATGTAAAACTAAACAAATTTAAAGGTAGAGCACTGAAACAATGGATTCAACCTCATTTACTCATTAATTTAGTTTCAGAAGCATAAGAAGGGAATGGCATACATCAAACATGAAATAACTTACAATAAACTGAGAGAAAACACCATCAAGAACTGAAAGCCACAAGAATCCCAACAGGTGCCGCAAAACCTCTGATCTTTCCTTAGCTAAAATATGAAAAATATGTACAATAGTGTGCCAAAAGTTTTCCCAAGAGTCCAACCTATAGAATGTCTCAGAAATTACATCATATAGACCTCATAACCCCTTCCCACACCTCTAGGGGTCAAATTCCTCCTTCTAGGAGCAGTTCCAACTAATTCTAAACAAGGAGCTAGAATATATGCATCCAAACAACTTGCCTCTAGAAGGGAGGAAACTGATTCTTACATTTGATTTTTACTTTTTTAGGAGTGAATCATCTAGAATAGGTAAAAGTGAGTCCAATTTACATGCCAACCATAAAATTACATCAAGATAACTCAAAAATTACATCCACAAGCAAAACTGGTCCAACTGGCCGAAATCCTGAGCTGGAAAATGAAAAATCAGCCAAAAATCTATATGTGTAGCACGCCTGAGCCATATGCGTAGCGCGCATTTTAGCCTACATTTGGGGCACTTCCTGGCATCAAAATTGAGCTCATGATAGCGTGTTGGAAAGCCCTGGATGTTGGCTATCCAACCCAAGTGGAATTTCCCAATTTGGAGCTCATTTTCCCCTCCAAAAATTCATTCTCCCAGAAGTAGTTCCTGCTGGTGCAAAAGGTGGCAGAAAGGTAGTTTTCATGGTGTTTTTGGCCCTTTTGATCATCCAAAACTTGGTGAAATTCTTTGGCCATACTGGAGCATGCATAACTTACCATGAAAAACCCAAAAATATAAATTTTTCCTCCAGAAAGTGTCCCAACCATAAGCGAGCGTGTCGACGCGCTACTCGTATGGCTGAAAAATCTATTTTGAAACCAAAATATTTCAAAATGACAAAAACTTCTTCGAATTTGCTCAAATTCGGAGCGAAGACCCTCCATCATGTATCATGCCCGGCCAACGAAGACTCGGCCAAAATTCGGAGTGGGTCCGGCCTCTTCCGCCGTTTTAGTGCACTGCTCAACCTCCTCTTCAGAATCTTCATTTTTTCCTTGCAGACGTGCATGCGGGCCCAATAATGACCTTTCATGTGACAAAGCATGTATTTGTCTCTATTTTCCTTTGCCAACAATTTCTCCAGATGAATGTTAACATGCGTGAGGCAAGAATCTCGATCAGCCGGTGTCATATCACCAGGTCTCTTCCGGGCCAATTGTCGATCCTCACGGATTCGCCGCAGCTCTAACAGTGTGTGCTTATCCTCTAGCTATTTGTTACGCTGCTCCAGGTATTTTATCACCCACTGAGCCCTCTGTAATTTCTCTTTCAGCATGTCATTCTCGGCCTTTTGCTCCTGGATGATCTCTTTCAATTTCGAGCTAGGAGAGCTCGAATCAACATCGATGAACGTGAAATCAGTGTCCCGGCCTCCTGAAGGGCCCTCATCATGCATGGGCCTCTTGCCTCTGTCCTGAAACTGTACCTGTGCTGAAGAAGAAGGTGAGACCCCTTCCACATCATGTGGAGATAATACTCTCTCTGCTGATGGAGTCAACGAGACCCCTTCCACCCCGGGTGGAGATCGTACTCGTCGTGTAGCTGCAAATAAGGCCCTGTGGCCTCGCTGGTATGTCACATACAATGGAGCACTGATATGCTCGATCTCAGGAATTTCAGGCTGGTGTGAAGGCTCTCCCTCATCATGAACTACCTCGGGAGGTGGCTGTGGCGCTGTGAAGAAGTCACGGGAGATGAAATCCTCCCAAGTAATGCCCTGCTGTGTCAACTGATGAACCACTACGTTCTTGATCAGCGCGTAATGATATATACTTCTATGCTGCTGTGCTGGGGTGTTCTTCTGTACAAAAATTGTCATCCTCTCTATGTTGCGATACATGAAATATGGAATGCTCATCATACGTACCCTCGTGAAATGCATCAACAAACGGACATGGTACACATAGAGACGCGAGAATCTACCCTCGCAACTGAAATACCGAATGATGAGTTTCATCAATGGTGCAAACTCATCCTTCAGGAATCTGAAAGGAAAAACCCTGCTTAGCTGCCTCATAAACCCAGGTTTGATGTATGGCTCATAGTGGAATTTCTCTAACTACTGACGTTTGTTCCATTCTTCTCCTATATTTGGTATCCCGATGGCCTGAGCAATGGTCTCTGGTGATAGAATGAAATCTACTCCGGCGAGGTTTACACGGCCATCATGTAAATGTAGAACGAATAGACGAGCTAGCTCATGATGATGCTGGGTTTTTGAAATCATCTCACAGTATCGGAAACATGACTGATGCTGAAAACAATCCATTGCAAGCGGGCAAGCCTGCAATTGAGCCAAAGAGGTAGGCTCTTGCCTGAGATGCTTACCACTTTTGCCACTTTTGTGAGACCTCCGTGGCACATCACCCTCTGCTGTGGAATCACTGTCATACTCCTGCTCATAATCTGAGTCCGTCTCTGACATGGATTTGAAAACAAGATGTCTGCAATATATATGCTGATATAGGTGTAGTGAAGACAAAAGTTCAGTGTATGCTCAAAACCCAAATATTTCACATATGTATCAAAGTATCATAGGAAAGAAAGCCACAGTGGTAATTGCCAAATGGGTTTGCATGAAAAGTAGTAACTGCTTTGATTATAAAAGGTTTTGACAAATGAGTAAAAAAGATTGTAGTGTAGGGTACAAGCTTTGCAATGGTAGTTTAGATTTGTCAAGGGAGAAGTGGATACGGGACTCCGTTCGTCAATGAAGAATGAGAAACAGTGTGACAATAACCATAGTGAAATAATAGCAATGACAGCAGTGTTTCGACAATGTCAATGGAGGATATGGACAAGTGAAAATGAGACTATGTGAAAACATGAATAATGAGCAGTGCGAAAATAACGATGGCAATCATAGTGAAAACAGTGATGTAATGGCAAAGAAAGGGTGTGAGGATGATGTAAATAATGAGCAGGGATGCCACATACAATATAGGCATGATCATATATATCAACCACACAAGTTTTCAAACCCCCACGCAATCATTATCATTTGCTTCAAAACCCTTAAGAAATGAATTTGGAAATAAACATAGGGTTTACGCATTTCTCCTCATCAAATACTTGTTTCCCCACTTTGAAAACACTATAATCATATCTAAAATTCACTGGGCAATCATGAAAAACCTACTTGCAAGCCGTTTGAGGCGCTTTGGCATGAAACTGGACGCAAGGGAAAAAAATTTTGGTTCTGAGACTATATGCGTAGCGCGCTTGTAAATTTACACAGGCTGGTGAGGCCCAACGCGTAGCGCGCCCCTTGTGCGTAGCGCGCCTTCTCTATGCGTAGCGCGCACCTCCACCTCGGGTCCATAGCTTTGTAAAACACGTTTTTGGCCCTCAACTTCACCAATTCGAACTCTGCCTTGAGAATTTATGCAAATGAGTTGTCTCCAATGCTTTATATGGGTTGTAAAATATCTCATAAAAATCAACTTTGATTTAAATCTGCTCCATAACCCACTTTAATAATGTTTGGCACTTTGTCATTTGATCACTTAATACAACGCTGTCCTTTGGCTTTTTATTATTTTTCTGAATCTTGGACTGATGATACTTGGTTGTCTTTTGCAGGGATTTGGCATTTGGCTTTGGCAAAGATCAGAGGCTGCCTTCAAATTTCTTATGATGAAACAAATTTACAATTATTACAAAAAATAAAATTTGACAATTTCTAGCTCCAAAACAGAGTTTTGGACTAGAAATGTCTTCAAATTTTTTTTGAGAATAAAAATATGGAATGAGAATCCTTTGAAACCAACCTCATGGCCTGCGGGCTTTTATCACATGTATGCAAAGACTAAAAACCCTAGACTCTAGGACTAAGGACCCTTTTTGACGAAACTAATCATTTATGACCATGAATGAAGTGACCTGAACTTCTGTGATATTTTGAGAAATTTTAATTAGCCATGCAGGTACAAGCATGAGGAAACCCAAGATAACCAGACCCCCTCGTCAGTCAATGGCATGCCCCTAGCGAAATGCAACAATGTGGAATGAGCGAGACACCTAAGAATGATATGAAAAAAGCGAACTGATCTCTGACGGAGGGCTGTAAGGACCGACTCTAACATTGGCTCCAATGGGGATGGTGGCTCCAAGGAGATGCCAAGAATGGCAGATCTCTGGGAGAGTCAGACAGTGCCTTCATCCATTGGGTGATGGAGTCATTATTTCAACAGATAACACAAAAACTTTTGACATATTTATTGACTGAAAACTGAGCTGGAAACTGACTGAAACTTGACTAAAAATGACTCAATTTTCAAACTGAAAGGACTGATAAAACTGACTTGACAAAATTTAAACCAACTAACCTCCATCTCCAGAATTATAGCCTTCGCTCCGGGCCCCAGACTGAAGATGAGGGATCAGTACACACTTGCAATAAAACAGAAGTAAAATGATATATACGATGATGATGAAATCAACAGAAAATACTCAGAAATGGTATCGCTTGAGTAGCCGACCATTGATCGGCCCTCCCGGACAATCATCCCCATTCATTTCCTTGAGAAGAAAGGCATTCTGACCACGATACGCTGCTATCTTAAAAGGACCCTTCCATAGGTTTTCAAATTTTCCGTGCTTTCCCTTATCTTCATTTCGAGCATCCCACTTCAAAACTACCTCATCCAGCTGAAACTTATCTGCTTTTTCCTTCCTGTCATAAATCTTCTTTATGCGCTCCTGCAACTTGAAAGTATTTTGAAATACCTCCTCCCGTGTTTGCTGTAGATGAATCATCTGATTAATACTTCGCTGCATGGGATCTTCCTCACTACTAGCTTCCTGAAGCAATTTGACTACCGGGACAGCAAGAGACGTGGGAAAAACCGTGTCTACCCCATACACCAACTAGAAAGGAGACATGCCAATAGACTTTTTCTGACTTACCCTATCAGCCCACAGTGCATTCACTAATTTCTTGTGCCAGCCCTTTTTATTGATTTCCAGCAATTTCTTGATGATATTTACCAAAGACTTATTTGAAGATTCCGCCAAGCCATTTCCTTGCGGATGGTAGGCAGTCGAATGTCCCAAGCTGATGTTGTACTTATAGAAAAATTCAACCATCCTCTTCGACTTGAAGGCCGCTGCATTATCTGTGATTATCTTACTAGGACACCCAAAACGTGACAGAATATTGTTTTCAAGAAAAGAGATAATTACCGCATCCGTGGCTTGTCGAGTGGGAATGGCCTCGATCCACTTCGTGAAGTAATCCGTTGCTGTCAATATCCATCTATGTTGTCCGGAAGATGCCGGATGGATTTCCCCAATGAAATCCAACCCCCACTGCTGAAATGGTGCACTGACTTCAATTGGTTTGAGAGGCAAAGGCTGTAGTTTCTGCTTCCCTTCGAAAATTTGACATTCGTGACAATTCTTAATAGCCTTATATACATCAGAAAACAAAGAAGGCCAATAGTAACCTGCCCTTAGAATCTTATTCGCTGTGGTTTTCCAAAACAGATGGCCCCCGCAGTCTCCTCTATGAAATTCCTCCAAAACTCTTTTGGCTTCCTCCTCTACCAAACAATTCAATAACATTCCACCAGGGTCTTTCCAATACAATGCAGAATTCAGTATGAAAAACTTTGCAGCTCTCAACTTCAATGTTCTACTCTTATTTCTAGGCAATTCTGAAGTACGTATAAAATGTCAGCATACCAAGGGGAAGAAACAAAAATATCAGATACCTGAAATGACGTACTCTCGTCATCTTCATCGGACATGGCAGCGATCAAATTTATATCTAGAGCATGCAGATTTGTTTCAGCCATAAGCTTGGCGAGTCCTTGTCCTTTGATCAGCTTGGTCGGTTTAATCTCCACATCGTATTCTAACAACGCAGCGATCCACTTACCCCGTCTTCCTTCTGGATCTGCCTGTACCAAAACATCTTTAACTGTTGCGTTAGGAACGTATGCTATAATGTGGGAATGCAGTATATACACACGGAAATCTTTCAAGGCCTTTACAAGCGCAAGTGCTTGTTTCTCAATAATGTTGTATTTCAATGCTCCGTCCCTTATAATCCGACTGAAAAAAGAAATGGGCTTCTCAACTCCATCCCTTTTTTGCATTAAAACAGCTGCCAAAGTGTGCTAAGAAGCAAACGAAAACAAAATAAAGTCCTGTGTGTAGTCCAGGCTGATTAAAATAGGGGTTGAAGAAAGAGCTAACTTTACCAAATTGAATGATTTCACTGCCTCTTCTGTCCACTTTACCTGACTGTCCTTTTTCAGCATGTTCGTGATTTCTCTAAGATGCTCAGGAAGATTTGGAATGAAATGACGCAGAAAATTCATTTTACCATTAAATGACTGTATTTCTTTCTTGTTCCGGGGCTGTTCAATCTGCTGGATGGCTTCAACATGTGTAGGGTCAACACGAATGTCGTCTTTCGATATGATGTGGCCAAGTAGCTTGCCTTCATCCATGGCAAATAGGCTCTTTTTCGGATTCAGCGAAATGCCATATTTTCTGCACTTCTGGAAAACAACTTTCAAATGATATAAATGTTCCTCATCAGAATTTGAAAACACAGTTAAATCATCAAGGTAAACAACCAAAAATACATCTTTCTCGTTGGCGAAATCCATGTCCATTGCACGCTGAAAGGTGGCACCTGCATTCTTCAAACCAAACGGCATTTTGGCATAATGAAACGCTCCCCATGGAGTGGTGAACGCAGTCTTGTCACGATCATCTTCATGCACTAAAATTTGATTGTATCCTGAATAGCCGTCGAGTAGTGACATCCTTGATGCTCCAACTACTCGCTGCAATATATGGTCCATTTTTGGCAGCGGATAATTGTCTTTTAATGATACCTTATTCAAATTTCTGAAGTCGATACATAAACGGATCTCGCCTGTTTTCTTTCTCACGGGCACCAAATTTGATATCCAATCTGAAAATCGGATAGGCACAATGATTCCTGACTTATACAACCTGTTTACCTCTTTTTCAATCGATGGTAGCAGCTTTGGATTGATTCTCCTCAACTTTTGATGGAAAGGCTTCTGATTTGGTTTAATGGGGATAGTATGCTGAATGATGTTAGTGTCATATGTTTTTAAATCTGAGTAATCCCACGCAAAAGCATCAGAAAATGAAGACAACAATTTCACATACTCTGCCTTTACCTTTGGTGACAATGACTTTGATAACTTTACCATCTTGGGATTCTCAGTTGTCCCAATATTTACCTCTTCAACACCCTTTTCAGTCGGCCTCAATGTCGGTTTGCGGGCTACATCGTCTTGGTCAAAGAGTTCCTCCAAAGGAATCAACCCCTTAGGAATGATGGTATCTTTAAGTTGCAGTACTTCCATTTGATTTATTTGTATATCATCATTACCATCATCATGTTCTGTATCTATGGAGGTGTCTTTAAACTTACCCTTATTCTGAAGAAAATCACTAATCTCCTCGTCATCCTGAAAGACTTGCCAACATCGCTGATTGTCTGGAACGGTGGGGCGGTGTTTCACATGAATCTCGAACTTGTTGCTGGAATTCATTGGGATTTTTAAATTGCTTGCTGCCTTAGCAAGTCCATCAGCAACACCATTTTGTATGCGAGGCACACATGTCAAGGTATGATCGGAAAATAACTTCAAAATATCTAATACTGCATTACGGTAAGCCCTCATGCAAGGATGCTTGGCTTGAAACTCACCCTTTACCTGCTTTATCACCAACTCTGAATCACCATAGACTGCAATCCTTTTCGCTTTCAGCTTTCTAAGAATCTTAAGGCCAGCAATCAGAGCCTCATATTCTGCTTCATTATTAGAACAGTCAAATGCTAGTTTGTAGGAACATACTCTCACATTGCTTGGAACCTTATCCGGAGCGGAAAACGGACTACGAATCCAAACACCAATTCCAGCACCGTCGCTACCCATTGCGCTATCAAAATCCATGGTCCAAAGACCATCTTCATCGTCCTCTAAATGCTGAAATTGCGCCAGCTCTGTTTTTCCTGTTTGCTGCCCATTGTCTTTAGCTGATTTCTCCACAGTAGCTTGCTTTTCTCTTCTTTCTTTCTGCAGAACTTCCCTAAAATTATCGGTGATTTATGGTATATCTTCTACCTGAACGAATTGACTATCTATATCATTAAAACTATCAACAAACAAAACAAACGATTCTAAGTCGGTATGTACATAATTTACAGGATGATTGATTGGTTTCTCCTTGCTGGTTATCATGTATTTCATCTTCTGCTCTCGATATAGCTTTCTCATTTGACCGAATACTGGAATTGTAGCATAAGAAAAATCTAACTGTAGTGTACCTTTCAACTTTTCTCCCCAAGATCTAGAAAGGAGCATCCCAAATCGCAGAGGAATGTCTGCCACAACCACATCCATCAAGACATTCTTCGCTGGAATTTGATCTAAGCTTACAACCAAATCTTTGATGAGTCTAATACACCTCACACGGCTGGAATCAAATGAATACAAATCATGGTATTTTCTTGTAATGTCTAGTCCCAAATTTTCCATGATCGCCTTTGGCATTAGATTGTGCGAAGCACCCGAATCGAACATGGCATTGTGCAATACATATTCATGCAACCTCAAACTGATATAAAAGGGAGGAACATCACTGTCAGGGGACTCACCATCTAAAGCAGGCCCAAAAATCAATTCTGGCTGATCATCTTCAACATTTACCGTGTCAAACATTGGATCAAAATTCAGAATTTTGGAGACTTGACCTCGGTAGCTGCTGTTCTTCATAATTTCTGTCAAAGGAATAGATACCTTTAATTTGGAAATTTCATTTTCCAAACTAAATGCTGAAACTCTTTCAACCTCTTTGACCGGAATTTCTTTCTTTTCAGCCTTATCCTTCATTATTCTTGACTGATTTTCCTTTTCTGCTGATGATGGTTTACTAGCTGCAGGATCAATTGTCTCTTTGCCTTTCTTCTGTGGTATAGGTGAATTCGTCTTCGGTGCTGAAGCCTCTTTTCTTTTCTGAATTGGATTTATGGGCACATCTTGGTTTCTCAATGAGTACTTCTTCTGTTGAGCGGACAAAGCATTTAGATATCCTCTTTGGTATTCATTTGATTCTTCCTCTAAATCTGCATCGTTTGCTAAAATGAAATCCTCATCTTTCTGAGCAGCTGAACTTTCTCCATATTCTTCATCCTCAGTAATGTAAACAGGCAGATCGTCGGGAGTAAAGAAGTGGTTTTGCTCACCTACTACATCATCGTCATCGTCTGAATCTTGACTCACAAAATTCTGCAAAAGAGGTGTTTTAATCTGCTGCTGGGCTGCCGGCTCTTATACTCTCTGTTCACGCTGCTTAATTCTGAACTGTGGCTGTTGCTGGCCACGGTAGTTGGGATTACGAATCTGCGTTTCTGGCTTATCAAGCGTCATTCTTTTGAACATTTTTTCCATCTCACGAAGCAAGTGCTGTTCTGATGCAGATGTGGAAGCTTCTTCTTTTATGGTCACTCTTTTCTCTGCTTTCAACCGGGCTCTCTTATCATTCAGATTCGCCTCAACACTAACAGCAATCTTCTGCATATCTTCCAAGGTAGGCAGATCTTTGTCACGTAGCGAATAAGCCATCTCCGGATCGAAACCATCCGAGAATTTAAGAAGAGCAGAATTTCTAGACGGTCTTAAGTCATCTGGAATTGCATTATACACTGTATTGAATTTGATAATATAATCCTGAACGGACTCACCAGGATTACGCTTGATGCTGGTATACTCTCAAGTGATCTGCAGCGGATATTTTTTCATCTCCCATCGATCTAAAAATTGTGTCTGAAGCTCTTGTAATGTATTGATACTTGCGGGCTGTAGAGCTCTGAACCATTTACGAACCTCACCTCCAAAATTCTGGGCAAACAACCTCATGGACACATTTTCTTCATCTATTTCATGCAGGTCCAAGAAATCTGTCATTCTGACAATATGCTGCTGAGCGGATATACTCTGTGGTGTGCCATCGAATATGGGAATCTTGCTCTGATAATCAGCAGGCATAGGATCCAAATTTGCAGGTAAAAAAAGAGGTGTGAATCTCGCAGCCATGGCTCTTGGCGTATTTATAAACTGTTGTCTCGGAGAAACAGGAGGAATGAGAGCAGTAGGTGAATGAGGTGTATGCGGTGGAGACAGAGGAGAAACTACTGCTGATCGCTGATCAGAAATATCAGGCTGTACGGGAATGGTAGGGACAAAGGGAGGTTCAGTGGGAATCCGTGAACTAGATGCAATTTCAGATGGTCCAAGAGTTTGTGAAGCAGATTCAATGAATTCGGGAATGTTGGTTGCCACAATGGAATTTTGCAGATTCAGAATATAATTATCAATAGATCTATTTGCTTGCTCAACTTCTAAATACTTGATGAACTTAGGATTGATAACGGTAGAACCAGTGGCACTTTCGGATTTGGTTTCAAACAATGATAACTCAAACTGATCGTCAAACTCAATATCATCAATGTATTCAAAAATAGTGGGGTATGAGTGAGATTTGACCAAAGGAATAATAGGAGCTTCTTGACGGAAAATTCTTGGGATTAGGTTGGGGTTTTCATATACTGGAGGCGGATTTGGATCAGGATTTGATCTGGTATGCCTTCTTGAAGCCAGTGTATTGATCTACTTGGGAAAATTTCAAGGGACACAATCAATTATCTTTAGCCTATCGACTTCTAGACTCAATCATCCAAAGGTATAGAATGAAAAAGTATACTGGGGTGATTTGCAAATCAAGTGCTGCATTCACAAGCTAACCGGAGATCGACTGAAGCAGCGTTTATCTACTTCCTCTAATGCATGGAAAAAGCGTTTCGAAAGCTACCTGGCGTGACTTCAGACTCCGTCTAAGACTCATGAAAAAAACACATCAACAAGCAAACCATTGAGATTTTAGTTTCCCCAGTATGGTCGCCACTATGTTAGCGCTCAAATCTACCTTAGGCTGAAATAAGGTAAAACTCAAGGCTACATCAAACCACGCTCAGCCTCGTAGCTAGCCCTACAAGGACATGAGAGGGCTCTCTCCAGGTCTATCTCGGCAAAAGGTCTTCAAAGTTGCTGATATGACTTATAACGAATACTAATTTTAGGCTAGTAAAGAGATAGGAAAGTTTGATTTTGATTTTTGGGTTTTTTGTTGAAAAAATGGGAAAAACATTTTTTGGGTCCGGGGATAAGGCCAGATCTTTGCAGAATTCAAGTTGGGGCAAGGTAGGAAGTAGTATTGATGTTTTTGATCAGGTGTATGGATGGATCAGAATGACAAGGAGCTGAAGAGGGCAAGGGGGAACATGGATCCTCTCCAAACTGGCGAAAACATGTAAAACTAAACAAATTTAAAGGCATAGCACTGAAACAATGGATTCAACCTCATTTACTCATTCATTTAGTTTTAGAAGCATAAGAAGGGAATGGCATACATCAAACATGAAAGAACTTACAATAAACTGAGAGAAAACACCATCAAGAACTGAAAGCCACAAGAATCCCAACAGGTGCCGCAAAACCTCTGATCTTTCCTTAGCCAAAATATGAAAAATATGTACAATAGTGTGCCAAAAGTTTTCCCAAGAGTCCAACCTGTAGAATGTCTCAGAAATTACATCGTATAGACCTCCTAACCCCTTCCCACACCTATAGGGGTCGAATTCCTCCTTCTAGGAGCAGTTCCAACTAATTCTAAACAAGGAGCTAGAATATAGGCATCCAAACAACTTGCCTCTAGAAGGGAGGAAACTGATTCTTACATTTGATTTTTACTTTTTTAGTAGTGAATCATCTAGAATAGGTAAAAGTGAGTCCAAGTTACATGCAAACCATAAATTTTCATCAAGATAACTCAAAAATTACATCCACAAGCAAAACTGGTCCAACTGGCCGAAATCCTAAGCTGGAAAATGAAAAATCAGCCAAAAATCTATATGCGTAGCGCACCTGAGCCATATGCGTAGCGCGCCTTTCAGCTGCTCCAGGTAGTTTATCACCCACTGAGCCCTCTACAATTTCTCTTTCAGCATGTCATTCTCAGCCTTTTGCTCCTGGATGATCTCTTTCAATTTCGAGCTAGGAGAGCTCGCATCAACATCGATGAACGTGAAATCAGTGTCCCGGCCTCCTGAAGGGCCCTCATCATGCATGGGCCTCTTGCCCCTGTCCTGAAATTGTACCTATGCTGAAGAAGAAGGCGAGACCCCTTCCACATCATGTGGAGATAATACTCGCTCTGCTGATGGAGTCAACAAGACCCCTTCCACCCCGGGTGGAGATAGTACTCGTCGTGTAGCTGCAAATAAGGCCCTGTGGCCTCGCTGGTATGTCACATACAATGGAGCACTGATATGCTCGATCTTAGGAATGTCAGGCTGGTGTGAAGGCTCTCCCTCATCATGAACTACCTCGGGAGGCGGTTGTGGCGCTGTGAAGAAGTCACGGGAGATGAAATCCTCCCAAGTAATGCCCTGCTGTGTCAACTGATGAACCACTACGATCTTGATCAACGCGTAATGATATGTACTTCTATGCTGCTGTGCTGGGGTCTTCTTCTGTTCAAAAATTGTCATCCTCTCTATGTTGCGATACATGAAGTATGGAATTCTCATCATACGTACCCTCGTGAAATGCATCAACAAACGGACATGGTACGCATAGAGATGCGAGAATCTGCCCTCGCAACTCAAATACTGAATGATGAGTTTCATCAATGGTGCAAACTCATCCTTCAGGAATCTGAAAGGAAAAACCCTGCTCAGCTGCCTCATAAACCCAAGTTTGATATATGGCTCATAGTGGAATTTCTCTAACTGCTGACGTTTGTTCCATTCTTCTCCTATATTTGGTATCCCGGTGGCCTGAGCAATGGTCTCTGGTGACATAATGAAATCTACTCCGGCGAGGTTTACACGGCCATCATGTAAATGTAGAACGAATAGACGAGCTAGCTCATGATGATGCTGGGTTTGTGAAATCATCTCACAGTATCGGAAACATGACTGATGCTAAAAACAATCCATTGCAAGCGGGCAAGCCTGCAATTGAGCCAAAGAGGTAGGCTCTTGCCTGAGATGCTTACCACTTTTGCCATTTTTGTGAGACCTCTGTGGCACATCACCCTCTGCTGTGGAATCACTGTCATACTCCTGCTCATAATCTGAGTCCGTCTCTGACATGGCTTTGAAAACAAGATGTCTGCAATATATATGCTGATATAGGTGTAGTGAAGAAAAAAGTTCAGCGTATGCTCAAAACCCAAATATGTCACATATGTATCAAAGTATCATAGGAAAGCAAGCCACAGTGGTAATTTCCAAATGGGTTTTCATGAAAAGTAGTCACTGCTTTGATTATAAAAGGTTTTGACAAATGAGTAGAAAAGATTGTAGTGTAGGGTACAACCTTTGCAATGGTAGTTTAGATTTGTCAAGGGAGAAGTGGATACGGGACTCCGTTCGTCAATGAAGAATGAGAAACAGTGTGACAATAACCATAGTGAAATAATAGCAATGACAACAGTGTTTCGACAATGTCAATGGAGGAGATGGACAAGTGAAAATGAGACTATGTGAAAACATGAATAATGAGCAGTGCTAAAATAACGATGGCAATCATAGTGAAAACAGTGATGTAATGGCAAAGAAAGGGTGTGAGGATGATGTAAATAATGAGCAGGGACGCCACAGACAATATAGGCATGAGAATATATATCAACCACACAAGTTTGCAAACCCCCACGCAATCATTATCATTTGCTTCAAAACCCTTAAGAAATGAATTTGGAAATAAACATAGGGTTTATGCATTTCTCCTCATCAAATACTTGTTTCCCCACTTTGAAAACACCATAATCATTTCTAAAATTCACTGGGAAATCATGAAAAACCTACTTGCAAGCCATTTGAGGCGCTTTGGCATGAAATTGGACGCAAGGGAAAATTTTTTTGGTTCTGAGACTATATACGTAGCGCGCTTACCCAGTGCGTAGCGCGCTGCATGTGCGTAGCGCGCTTGTAAATTTACACAGGCTGGTGAGGCCCAACACGTAGCGCGCCCCTTGTGCGTAGCGCGCCTTCTCTATGCGTAGCGCGCACCTCCACCTCCGGTCCACAGCTTTGTAAAACATGTTTTCGGCCCTCAACTTCACCAATTCGAACTCTGCCTTGAGAATTTATGCAAATGAGTTGTCTCCAATGCTTTATATGGGTTGTAAAATATCTCATAAAAATCAACTTTGATTTAAATCTGCTCCATAACCCACTTTAATAATGTTTGGCACTTTGTCATTTGATCACTTAATACAATGCTGTCCTTTGGCTTTTTATTATTTTTTTGAATCTTGTACTGATGATACTTGGTTGTCTTTTGCAGGGATTTGGCATTTGGCTTTGGCAAAGATCAGAGGCTGCCTTCAAATTTCTTATGATGAAACAAATTTACAATTATTACAAAAAATAAAATTTGACAATTTCTAGCTCCAAAACAGAGTTTTGGACTAGAAATGTCTTCAAATGTTTTTTGAGAATAAAAATATGAAATGAGAATCCTTTGAAACCAACCTCATGGCCCGCGGGCTTTTATCACATGTATGCAAAGACTAAAAACCCTAGACTCTAGGACTAAGGACCCTTTTGTACGAAACTAATCATTTATGACCATGAATGAAGTGACCTGAACTTCAATGATTTTTTGAGAAATTTTAATTAGCCCTGCAGGTACAAGCATGAGGAAACCCAAGATAACCAGACCCCCTCGTCAGTCAATGGCATGCCCCTAGCGAAATGCAACAATGTGGAACGAGCGAGACACCTAAGAATGATATGCAAAAAGCGAACTGATCTTTGACGGAGGGCTGTAAGGACCGACTCTAACAGTAACCTTAGAGATCATAATCTCAAGGCTACTACTCAAGATGACAGCAGAGGGGAAGTCTCTACCGTACCTGGAAAAAACATTGACTAGACTCACGTGGACCCTTCTTGAGGGTATTCTTCACTTTTGGGTGCTTAATGGCAAAATTAAATTCACTCAAAAAGGTTGTCCACCTGGATTTTTGTGCATTAATATTAGGTTGTTTAAATAATTTGGTTAGGCGGCTATGGTCAGTCATTAAAACAAATATTTTTTCCAAAAGATGATGTATCCACATCTTTAAATTGTGTACAATCGCATTTAATTCTAAGTCATAGGAAGAATATATCTTATCATGTTATTTTATTTTTCGGGACTCATATGCAATAACTTTACCTCCTTGCATTAGTACCCCTCTTACTCCTTCCTGACATGCATCAGTGAAAAAAATGAACTCATTCTCAAGGTTTGTTATTTTTAACAGTGGAGTTGTGGTTAATAAATGTTTTAGTAATTCAAAACTACACTAACAATCATCAGTCCACTTGAAAATTTTTCCTTTATTTTAAAAGGAGGTGATAGGATAGGCTATTCTGGAGAACCCTTCAACAAAAAAATGGTAGTATCCTGCTAGACCAATGAAAGATCGGATGTGAGCAACATTGGTGGGAACATTCCATCCCATAATGGTTTTCATTTTCTCTAGATCAACAACTATCCCTTCCGCAAAGATGATATGTCCTAAATATTGAATATTATCCCTAAAGAAATCCCACTTACTGTATTTAACATACATTTGATGTTCTTGTAATGTTTCTAAAATTATTTGTGAATTCTTCTTATGTTCCTATAAATTATTTGAGTATGTAAGAATGCCATCAAGAGATATTAGGACAAACTTGTCAAGATAGGGATGAAATACACCATTCATAAAATTCATAAATGTTTTTGGAACGTTGGTTAGGCCAAAGGGAGGAACCACAAATTCATAATGTCCATAATGGCTTCGTAAATTGGTTTTAGGAATGTCCTCATCCCTCACCCTTATCTGATGGTACCCTGACTACAAATCTATCCTAGAAAACATCGTAGCTCCTTTTCCTGATCGAATAAATCATCAATATTGGATAAGAGATTCTTATTCTTAATTGTCAGCTTGTTAACTTGTGGATAATCGATGCATAGTCTCATAGTACCAGCCCCATTTCCTGAAAAACATGACAGGAACTCCCCACAGGGATGCGCTTGGGACGATGTAGCCCTTGTCGAGTAATTATTGCAACTACATTTTAAGCTCATTTAATGTAGGAATACTCATTCAGTAAGGAGTTTCTGACACATGTGCATCCTCAATAATCAATTTTATTGTGAAATCGATATATCGCTTAGGATATAGCCTTAGAATTTCTTCGGGAAGCACATCATCAAAATGTTGAATGATTGGTGAGCTTTCCAAAGAGACTATCTTATTTTTAGAATTAGTAAAATTCACTTTCATCACATATATTTTACATCCCTTCCTAATGCATTTACTGAATTAGGAGGCAGTAATTGGTCACATTTTTATGGGTATATTTACCCCTTGAATCTCCTATCTTACACCCTCTTTATTGAGATAATTGATACTCTTGTCTTTACAATTGACTAACTACTAATGTTTTTCAAACCAGTCCATTATGATTAAAACATCATAAGACCCCAAAGGTAACACATTCAAATTTATATTAATTTGTTGATCTGTTATTTCAGTAGGGATATCAACTATTCTGGTTGTCACTCTTCCTTTTACCTGTTGAGATTCAACAAGATGATGAGCTTAGTGAAAATTAGTCACCTTCACTAAGTGGGCTCGCAGGCTATTTTTAGGTGTAAGTCTATTTTTAGACATGGTGATCATATTTTAGAAGTTGCAGGATGCTATTTGTGGATGGCTGGTCAAGTTTGAAAAATGCATGAAATTCTATTTTTAGAATATTGGGTGAAGTCTATTTATAGATCCTATATCTAAAAATAGAAGTGTCGATTATTATTAGCCCTTAATGATAATCAGACTCTAAATATCAACTCATTTTCTTGGAGCACTTAATTTCAGTGTACAAATTTGGAAAATAAGTGGGCGGAATGAATTATGTAATTCCTAGGGTTTACTAGTGGTTTATGCATGGAGGAATCAGTTAGAACTGAAGTGGGAAAGTTATGACAAAGTTGGAAGAGTATTTCATGGAGTTGTTATTTAGTTTAAGTTAGTTAATGGATTTAAACTCAGTTGAGCTAGTTGTATCAAGTCTAACTGAATGATACACTAGTGAGAGTGGAGTGAAATAATTAGTTAATTAATTCAAAAATAATAACTCACTAATCAACTGAACAAATATAGAAGTTAACTACAGTGCATGTCAGTTCCAGTGGAGACCCAGTGGATAGATAGGTGAAAGGGTGAGATGGACTATCTATTGTGACTATAGTGATGCATTGATTGCATCACACACACATTGGAGTTTCCAATGAGGATTGCGCAGTCAAGGCAAGGGTAATTCAAATTCATTCAGATCTATTCTTTAGCAAGGATTGGGCAGTGGAGGCAGGCTATCAAGTGGCAAGAAATCAGTGCATGGATTTGCAGATTTCTTCTATGTTAGTGTGTGACTATTGATTGTACTGAGAGCTTGACGTACTAAGCTTTGTATGAGATGTTTACATGATATCTTTGATACATAATGTATGATAGTTGGGGTTTTTAGTTTCAGGATTTCCCTTTAAACAACTGTGTTATGTGTGATTGTTTTTATTGCTTCATGTGTTTGCAATTGAGTTTAAATTTCCGGAAAAGATTAACAGTGGAAGGATTCTATATTTAGCAAGAAGATAAATATTGTTATATCAGGAGAATCTGGATATATACATGCATCTTGTGTATAATTTATACATGGTATCGGAGTAGTGTTAATTCTTGAATATTGCAATTGCGAATAATTTTTGTGTTTGTACTGGTGGACAATTCAAATTTTCTGTAGAAAATTCTTGGTGCGACATTTGAGTATACATTGAAATGTCTTTCAATGGGTTGCGACTGGAGTATGTCCTTGATGGAAACTCGAATTAAATAGTCTGAAAGGATAGGATGGAGGTGGTGCTGGAGGATAATGGACTGAAGTAGTTCATCGATAGTGATGTTCCTAAGCTAGGATCTAGCGATGCTACATTACTTGACGCATGGCAAAAGAAGGTAGCAAAGACAAGAAGAATTTTGTTGGAAGGTGTGAAATCCACTCCATTGTGTCCAGCCTTCATGGGAAATCCACTCGATTTGAAATGTGGAAGGCTTTGACATATTTGTTCAAAAGCAGCAACAACCAGAGGAAGTTGTGACTGAAAGATAAGCTCAGAAAAATAAAAATGGAGAAGGGCGATAATATTCCAAAATATCTCACAAAGTTTGTCCACTGTAGGGATGAACTGGGAAGTGTGGGGATTACTATTGATGATGAAGAATTGGTGAGCTTGGCTCTCCTTGGGCTTCCGAAGAGTTGGCATAGCTACGAAGACTCTGTCAATGGACAAAGAAACTGCCGAGATGGGAGTGACTTTGGACGGATCTTGTGCAGGAGGACATAAGGTGAAGTACCAGGGATGGCTCTTCATTGAAGAATGAAGATGAAGAGAATTTTGATTTGGATGAAAAAGCAAGGAAAGGGAAGGGGAAGAAATTTCCTTCAAAATCTGAAGCTAAAGGCAAGAAGTAGGATTTGTCCAAGGTGAAGTGTTTTTAGTGTCACGAACATGGGCATTTCGCCACTAACTACCCACAGAAGAAGAAGAACAAGAAGGTTACTGGAGAGGCCTTAGCCTCACAATTTGAACTGGATTTCTCTTTGATCGCGTGCTTGGTTTCAAGCGCAATGGGATCGATGTGGTATCTTGATAGTGGTGCGTCTTTCCATATGATGGGAAACAAGGAGTTGTTTAGTGACTTGGAGGAGAAGGATCTCCAAATGCATATAGATATGGGCAATGATGGTCGATACAGTGTGACTGGAATTGGGACCATTACCTTTGAGAGGGATTTAGGTAATCCATTTCTATTGAAAGATGATATGCATGTTGCAGGTCTGAAGAAGAACTTGGTCTCGGGCGCAATGTTGGAAGACAGAGGTTATGACATTTTTTTAGCGAGGGAAAAAAATTCCTGGGACAGAAAAACATGGATCAAACCAAGAGGATAGGGATTCGAGTTAAGAATCTCTATAAGCTGGAGGTAGATGGATGCGCTACAATGATGGGAAAAGCAGAAGAAGTGGTGAGCCGGGATGAGGGTGAATTATGGCACAGGATATTTGGCCATCTTCACCATGGCGCCTTGAAGATTTTGTAGTAGATTTCTACTGGACTTCCCAAGGGTACTCTTGCATAGTCAGATCAGTGCCAGGGATGTACTATGGGTAAGTTTGTGAAGACCACCTTTCATGAGAAAGAGAACCATGCTTCGGTGATCCTGGAGAGAATTCACACAGACATGTGTGGATCTTTCTTGGTTGCTTCAACAAAAAAACACAGGTATTATGTTATTTTTGTTAATGACTATTCTCGTAGATGCTGGATCTTCTTCATGCAGAAGAAGAGCAAAAAATTTTCAAAGTTCTGTGAGTTTAAATCATTGGTGGGGAAGGAGTCGAGGAAGCAAGTGAAGGCTCTATGGAGCGATAATGGTGGTGAATATATCTTGAACTAATTCAAAGACTTCTCTAGCAAAGAATGAATTTGAAGAGAACTCATGGCCCTTCATAACCGACAACAGAACAATCGTGGGTGCTGCATGAGCTATGCTACAAGACCAGGGCCTACTGATGCACTTGTGGGTGGAAGCATGCAACACTGCGGTTTATGTGCAAAACCATTGCCCTCATAGAGTACTTGGCACGAGTACACCTGAAGAAGTTTTTACTGGTAAGAAGCCTAATATTACTCATTTGAAGATTTTTGGCTCATATGTTTACATTCATGTGACAAAGGATGCCAGGAAGAAGCTGGAGCCGACTATAGAAGTTGGGATATTAGTGGAGTACACAGAAACACCCCATAATTGTCATGTGTATTTTCCAGACAGTCGGACCACTGTGGTGCAACGGGATATAAAATATAATGAGGTGAAAGCCATGAAGTTGTCGCTTGAGAGGGAGCTACACTTGCATGCAGAGGAGGAAGTTCTTGTTCCAAAAGATGAGCCTCTAGATGGGGATCAGTCATAGGAGGAGATTCATGGAGTGGAGGAGTCCACTCATGCAGAACCAAAAATCAGAACATGTAGAAATCGTACCACATAAGCTGAGAGACTGAAACTTGATGTGGCACAAAATGTAGGAGTTATTACATCACAGCGCAGACAGAGAGAGTCACCTGACTGATTTACTAAATACATGGCTCTTATTAGCAAGTGTATCGTGACAGAGCCATCTTCTTTTGAAGAAGCGGTGTAGGAGCCAACATGGGTAGATGCCATGGTGGAGTAGTATGATTACATTGTCAGAAACAGTGGAGGAGCCCACATGGGTAGATGCCATGGTGGAGGAGTATGACTCCATGATAAATCAGTTGTAGGATCAAGATGGATCTACAAGGTAAAGCAAGCTACCGATGGGAGCGTTGAGAAGTATGAGGCAATGTTTGTTGCTCGGGGCTTCTCACAGATTGAGGGGATTGATTATGAAGAAACCTTTGCACCTATCGCATGATATTCTTCCATAAGGACCATCCTTGCTCTCTCAGTGTAGATAGATTGGCACATTCATCAGATGGATGTGAAGACTATGTTACTTAATGGGATCATTGAGGAAGAGGTGTACATTGAGCACCTGAAGGATTTTAGATCTTTAGCAGTGAGTCGCATGTGTGCAGGCTCAAAAGAGTGTTGTATGGGCTAAAGCAAGCACCTCGTGCTTGGTACACACGGATCAATAGCTGTTTCACTGGACATGGCTTCACTAAGAGTGAGGCAGATGCAAACCTGTGCCAAATTGTGGTGGAGGGTAATATTTTAATCATTTTTCTTTATGTTGATGATTTAATACTAACGGGTCATGAGCAGTTGATACACTCATTCAAGTTAGATCTTGCAAAGCAGTTTGAGATGAAGGATTTAGGCCTTCTTCATTATTTCCTTGGATTGGAAATATGGCAGCGGGAAAGTGAACTGTTTGTGTCTCAAGGCAGGTATGCCCACCAGATACTGGAGAAGTTTCACATGCAAGGCTGCAAGCCTCTTGACACTCCTCTTCCAAGAAATTGGAGGAAAGAGGATGCTACATCGGCAGAGGTTGTGGATGCTAGTGTTTATCGACAGTTGGTGGGTTCGCTCATGTATTTAGCTAATACAAGACCGGACATATGCTATGCAATGAACCAACTTTCACAAGTGATGGTTAAGCCTATGAAGATCTTTTGGAATGTAGGCAAGCATGTCCTAAGGTATCTTAGGGGCACACCTGAGTATGGCTTATGGTATAGACAGACGAATAAGGTGAAGTTTCATGGCTTCACAGATGCAGATTGGGTAGGCAGCCCAATAGACAGAAAGAGCACATTAGGAGGGGTTTTTAGTATTGGATATACAACAGTTTCTTGGTACAGCAAGAAACATAGATCCGTGGCACTCAGTTCAGCGGAAGCAGAATACATGGCGGAAAGTCAAGCTGCATGTGAGGCTATCTGGATGAGGAAGATCCTGGTCGGTTTTCTCAGTTCACATTTAGATCCTACAATGATACAATGTGATAATCATAGTTGCATTAAACTCTCGATTAATCCTATGTTTCATGATAGTTCTAAACATATTGATATCCAATATCATCATATCACAGATTGTGTGCAACGGAAGATCATGTTGCTTCAGTACATTCCTATGGAGGATCAAGATGTAGACATTATGACGAAGGCACTCACCAGGAGCAAATTCGAATACCATAGAGGAAGGATCTAGGTGAAGGATAATCCCTATCTTGTTGAGAGGGAGTTTTGAGATTCAACAAGATGATGAGCTTAGTGAAAACAAGTCACCTTCACTAAATGGGCTCGCAGGCTATTTTTAGGTCTAAGTCTATTTTTAGACATGGTGATCATATTTCAGAAGTTGCATGATGCTATTTGTGGATGGGTGGTCAAGTTGGAAAAATATATGAAATTCTATTTTTAGAATATTGGGCGAAGTCTATTTATAGATCGTCGATCTAAAAATAGAAGTGTCAATTATTATTAGCCCTTAATAATAATCAGACTCTAAATATCAACTTATTCTCTTGGAGAACTTAATTTCAGTGTACATATTTGGAAAATTAGTGGGCTAAGGGAATAACACAATTACTAGGGTTTACTAGTGGTTCATGCATGGAGGGCTCAGTTAGAACTCAAGTTGCAAAGTTATGACAGAGTTGGAAGAGTATTTCATGGAGTTGTTATTCAGTTTAACTCAGTTGAGCTAGTTGTATCTACTCTAACTGAATGATACACTAGTGAGAGTGGAGTGAATTAATTAGTTATTTAATTCACAAATAATAACTCACTAATCAACTAAACAAATACAATAGTTAACTACAGTGCATGTTAGTTCCAATGGAGACCCAGTGGAGAGATACGTGAAATGGTGAGATGGACTACCTGTTGTGACTATAGTGATGCATTGATTGCATCAGACACACATTGGAGTTTCCAATGAGGATTGTGCAGTCAAGACAAGGGTAATTCTAATTCATTTGGAGCTATTCTTCAGTAGGGATTGCGCAGTAGAGGCAAGCTATTAGGTGGCAAGAAATCAGTGCATGGATTTGCAAATTTCTTCCATGTTAGTGTGTGACTATTGATTGTACTGAGATCTTGATGTACTAAGATTTGTATGAGATTGTTATAGGATTTCCATGATACATAATATATGATAATTGGTGTTTTTAGCTTCAGGCTTTCCCGTTAAACAACTGTGTTATGTTCGATTGTTTTTATTGCTTCATTTGTTTGCAATTGAGTTTAAATTTCCGCAAAATATTAAGAGTGGAAGGACTCTTTATTTAGCAAGAAGATACATATTGTTAGATCTGGAGAATCTGGATATATACATGCATCTTGTATATAATTTCTATATTACCCTAGTGGGCAGTTGCACTAGCTAGGGGTTCTTAATTTTACAGGTTTTTAAATGATAATTTTTAATGAACTTAGGGTTGACATAACTTAAACTCACTCCTGTGACTATGAAAATTGACACAATACGTTTATATATATTAACTTCAAGTTTGATCATAGAGGGTTGGTATTAATATTGATGATCATCTAAAGCCACATTAATCTTTGGTATGTTTCATGCCACCTCACCAACCCTGGAGGCCTCTTGAATGTTCGTAGTTTGTTCGGTACTAGTGCGTTGAGGGAAGTTTTTGTAAATGAGGCTCCCCAAAGCCCCAACACTATAATGGGGGTTTCTACTATTGACTGAACTTAGGTTTACTAGAGACTTCCACTTGTGTTCATTCTCCTTGAGATTTTATTTTCTGTTGATTCCTTCCAGGAGGTTTGTTGTACCTATTTTTGAGCAGACTTTTGGTGCCTCCAATTTTAATATTTTTCATGTTCTGAGAATTTTTCTGTAAATTTTTACTATCCCAACTCTTACTGCCTTCTCCTTTTCACTTAATCTATTGTTAACGGATTCACGCTTTTCAAATGGCCTCATCCATGGTTATGGGGTTATCAAATTTCAAACATTCTTTCATGAGTGCTGGTAGACTTCTCATAAAAATTTGAAACTTGGCCTTCTCCTCCTGAATGTATGGTACATACCTCAACAAGGATGTGAATTTGGTCACAAACTCATCCATGGAAATTTGTCCCAGTCGAAGGTCATGGAATTATTTTTCCTTATCATCGTAAAATCACTCAGTTACTATACTTCTCCTTAAAGTGTTTATGAAAGTCTCCCCAAGTCACCCCCTTCTCATTAATTACATGAACATCCTTAACCTCCTCCAACCACAATGTAGCCTTTCCCTGAAGTTGGTAAATGGCTAGTCTCACCTTTAGGTTGTCATCATATTGATATATTTGGAAGTATTTATTAATATTAATCAACCATGCCTTAGTATCTTCTTCCATTTCCCTATCAAAGGTTGGGGGCTTAATCATTTTAAACTCTCCTTTTAAATTTTTCCTCTACTTCCTATTTTTTTAGTGGTATAACACATTGTCATATTCTTCTTAATTCCCACCCTTATCTCCTTCGATTGTTGGGTGTGACTTCTTTCATGAGAATTTTCACATGTTTGTCTTTACTCCTCATACCTCCCATCGTTTACAGATGTTGGTACAGAGTTTTGATGACTTTGGTAATCAAAAATATTTTTTAGTATCTTTTTATGATCTCACATCAATCTCTCATTGTCTACCCACGACCTATCGATTTCAGTTCTTACATGTTAAATAGTTTCCAAGATCATGACAGCGGGGTTTTGGTGTCCACCATCCAATTGTACCCACATTACTAGGTTAACCGCTAAAGTAGGTATACTTCCAGCTCCCGCCCCCCGCATTATGTCGCAACTCTATGTTCACAACATATATAAGTATTTATTAACCAATTTCTCAAATAGGCCTCAGTATAGGAACATAACACTTTGATACCACTTGTAACAATCTTCACAACTAAACTATATAAATTACCCATACCATAAAACAAATTTATGTACCTATATACAAGAATTGATAATTTTATAATGGATATCCAATGGAATTATTACTTTCAAAAACATACTCTTAACTTTAATTCATATGTTGATTATTTATATGGTTCACCCCTTAATACACATACCTATTTCATGGTTGCATTGTGATTAAATATATCTATTTAATCATATGTTACAAACCTATGTTATGGAGCCTTAGTTTTGTGTCTCAGGTCAAGAGTAAACTCTAGAAGGGTTAGGAACTCTCTAGAGACAAATTTTCTTCGGAAACAAAGCGATGGTTTCTTTACAGGTGTGATGATCTACACTGTGCACGCACTAAGGTTTTCATCGAATGACTTAGGTTGTTGAGGGGTATTTAATGGTAAGTGTCCCTTCCCCTCGATCCCTCAATGGAACCACCATTATTCCTCTCAATGTTTCACCTCTGCAACAACTACTCCACAGGGTTCTCAGTTTCGGCTCTGGTCATTGTCCATTACTAAGTTAACATTCTCAGTTTTCGCTTGTGACAGTCTTCATGGTGCCATTTCCTTCTCTTGATTTTATGATACATCATTATTCTTTGTTATGTCACACTCAGGTGAAATCAACGGCTTTAATTTGGCCCTGGAACGTTTCGTCCAAGTGCGTAGATCCACCTTCACCTTTCCAGGTAAGGGGAAATTACTATGAATTTTTTGTTACTCAATTTTTTTCTGGCGAGGTTTGGGTTGAACCCTGTCACCTCAAGAAGTTATATTTTTTATTTTTACTTTAGTGTCAAGGTCATCATCTGCAACCAGTCTATAAACGATTAATCAAGGTAATAATTCCTTCATACTACTACTATTCGAGTTAGGCTTTTTCATTCATATTAGATAACATGATTGACTACAGCAATATACCACGATTATAAATCTCATGAGATCTTTGTTCAATTGCATGTATGAAATTTGGGAATTCGTTATATTTATATTTGTTATGCTGTCGACTCTTGGACTTGAGCTTTGAGGTTCTGAAGCTTCTTCTAAAATGGATGCTATTGTATGAAGTTCTTATAAGTTTCTGTGATCTCCCTTAACATGAGGCCCCAAGTTAGGGTTACTTGTTTTTTATTATACCTAGGGTTGTAACTATTTTCCTTCAAAATTTTGTGTCAAATTTCCCAAGTTGAGAAACTTGTAATAGTTCTTTTGGACAACATCTGGCATAAATATTTTCTCACATACTAGGGTCTCTTTGTAAACAATGTCCTTTGTTCATTTAAATTAATACAGGGGTTTTCCCCATGACTTAACTATTCCTTGTAATTTATTGCTCTGGTATACCTTTATTGTTAATATTTCGATAGTTATCAACATGGGTTCTTGTTATTTTTTAAATTTGTTGTTCTTATACCTTGAACGAGGTTATCAAAATGACTTTTCATGGGTGTCGTGGGTGTTTCGTATATTAGAATTTGATTTTGTTTATATTTCATCTTTGTTATCATTGTTAGGCTTATAATAAATATTCTTGTAATTTCTATTGTTCACCATTCATATCATTACTATTTGGATTTGTGAACTTTATTTGTTTTAGATATAGACTACAAGTTATGTTTCTAATAATTCCTCCTTTGAAATAAAACAGTTAATGTTTATTAATGGTTTTTTTTACTGGTTACCCACAACACCTACAGGGGTGCGACTTCTAGCCGCAAAGTTTTTATCCCCTTCCTGGGAGAAGGATTGTTTCCTAGTGGCTCACAGGCTTGGAGGAATAACTAAAATATCGCGCATTATTATAAATATTCCACTAATTAATTTCCCATTACTTCCTTTACTTCACCTAAAATCTAATAACTCATTTGAATTTTTTCGAGTGGCCCTCAGGCTTGCAAATATAACTAACCTATCTTGCATTGTTATAAATATTCCACTAATTAATCTACCCATTACATCCTTTACTTTACTTAATAGCTAACAACTCATTTGACCCATCTTCTCATGCACAAAATATTTATGGCAAGTCCTTTTAATTTTTAGTAATAATTTCCACATTCTTCTTCTAGTACCTGGATAGGGTTGGTTATGGTTTCTCCTTGGGCCCACACATTTTTTAAAATGTTCCACACATAAGATATTAATTCAAGAGACCCTTATGCAAAGCCATTTGTGATATACACAACAGTAAAAAATTATATTCAATTACTGAGATATTTTTCAATATTTTCTTTCCATAATGACTATTTAATATTGAGTTCATATGCCTATCCATAGTAATACAAATTTTAGTCTAGAAAATAAAATCAACAAGGAGTTTCTCTAGTTTATTCAGAGTCCCAAATTCTTTCTAAGTAAAAATCTCGTAAATCAAAGCAGTGCAGTTCTATTAACACTATACTTATATGTCTGGTTAGCTCTACTAGAAAATCAGACCATAAGAGACTTATTTTATCCATGCAACCTATGAGGCTGGAAATGACCTTGAGACGTTCCCCTCGGCCTCTTCGTCTCTAGAGTAGTCTCAGACAACAATCATTCCAGAGCCTCAAGACCATCGGTCTAACCCAAAATTCATTCATTTCAAGGGTTTCCACTTGCTACCACCAGTGCAAGAAGACCCTACAACAATATAACTACTTCATAGAATCCTGTCAATTCTCTTCTTTTTTCCCTCTTAATTCCTTCATTAGCCACTCTAGGCCTTTCCCATATGATATTATTCCTTTTAATCTCCCTGGGAAGGAAGTAACTATCTAACTGTCTGGAAACTCAAGATATATTTTTTTAACTCTTTTCTCATATTTTCTCTGAGCAATCTAACATTTTCAAATAATTGATAATAACTACATATTTAATTTTTAAATAATTTCACCACATTCATTAGACCAAAAAACCAAGTTTTACATAATAACAAAAGAAACCCTAAAATAAAATTCTTTTCTGGACCAGGGGTGTTAGAGTATCAACTTCAATTTATGGGATGACATAATGGAGTAGTGAGTAAATCCTCCAGTAAAAAACAAATCCACGACAGAAATGTGATAATTTAATCATAGGGTAACATTTTTTAGTACCTGATCGAAGGTTGAGCACATCTGCAACCTTCAAGCTTGAAATTTCGGCACAAAGTTACAAAACCCAACTGCTTCGCCCTTCCAGAATGAATGAATGGAACTAGTGACCATGACTAGAGGGTTTCGTTACCCTAACTTCCGAAGAGCGAAACACCACCATCCGATGGGAGGTCATGACATCCATGGTGATGATTTCCCCAAGTTTCCACTCAGAAACCAGCATTTGCACTTGCTAGGACCATACAAAAGGTTCTGGAGATGGATTATCCTACTAATGGTTAACCGGTTAAGAAGGTTGAAACCCAGATGCACTCACTAGATTTTGTAAATGAAAGGGTGTGTGGTAATTAATTCCAGTACTACAAGGTACAACATATTAACACCAAATTCAATTAAGACATATGTAATAACATAAAGTTAAATTAAACCATAACGTGTATGAACAAATGGGTCTCATGCGAAGTGATATTAATCCATAGAGATTTAATTAACCATAATAATAACTTTAGAAAATATATATGTGATAAATTATTTATTAATTTGACTATGTCATTTCATAGAGTTTACTATCATGGATATTTAGTGTTGAACATGTTACAAGTGGTATAATTAGGGCTATAGGTTGCAACAGTGTTGCCTTATGGGAAAAAAAAATTGTAAATAACCAGTGTGTTTAAAATGCACAGAGAAGGAGAAAAGGAAGTGGTTGAAGCAGTATCGGGAGGGGAGTAAGAGATTCCCCACTTGGGGGACCCTTTGTTGGCACTAGATCCAACGTAGATATGTGGGTACAATTAGTATAAGGTGTGATGGATTTTAATGAAATGTTGCTAGAGACTGTCCAACAGTTGCAGGAAGAAATGAAAAACTTGAGGGATGATAATGAAAGACTAAGATTGGATAAGGAATGGATCATGAAAATTATCTCGGATAAACAAAACTAGAGAAAACATGATCCCATTCCAGGCCAAGAGTGTAGGGAGGAGATGCGGGAACAACAGGGGGAGCATCCAAAAAGTGAGGGAGCTCGGATGGATAACAAAGAAGAATCTGGAAATACCTCTGGTGGTAGGATGGTCAAGAAGCCAAGAACTAAATTGCAAGGGGAATTAAAAAACATGAAACCACCACTATTCGATGGAGAATCATAAGAAGTTGTTGAATCTTGGTTTATTAATATGAATAAGTATTTTCATATTTACGAATATGATGATAATCTAAAGGCCAGGTTAGGATTTTATCAGTTGCAGGGTAAATCCACATTATGGTGGGAATAAATTAAAACATTCCGCAACATTGACGAAGAACAATTGATTTGGGATAGTTTCCAAAAACATTTTAAGGAAAAATATTTGACTAAGAGGTTTTACGATGAAAAGGAAAATAATTCCACGACTTAAAACTGGGACAATAGTCCATAGATAAGTTTCTAACTCCTAATAGGTTTTACGATGAAGGAAAAATAATTTCGTGACTTAAAACTGGGACATCAGTCCATATATGAGTTTGTAACGAAATTTACCTCCCTGCTTGACTATGTCCCTTATATACGAGAAGAGAAGGAAAAGGTGCAGCGTTTTGTAAGCATTCGCCCAACTTATATGAAGGAGAGGGTGGAGTTCGATAACCCCAAGAAAATGGACAATACCATATCGAAGGCTCGAATTTGATATTCGTAGATGCGATAAAAATGAGAAAACAATAAATGTTTGACTAGTAAAAAGGGAAAAATAAGTTTCTCGAATCATATTAAAAGCATCTGGTCTGCCAGTATAAAATTTGTACCCAGAAAAAATGGGAGGAACTTGAGAAAAAGGTCAACCAAGAACCAGGCTTTCATAAGAATATAAACAAACTGAAGCATAAAATAAGATAGAATCAAGGAAATCATAGAAACCTACCTTACAATGTTGGGGTTGTGGATAAGCCCACTATTATAAGAAATTCCCTCGCAACTGCTATATCAAAACCAATTGCAGGCGTTCAAGATGATTCTATAGTAGGAAAGGTAGCTAGAAACATACCCAGAATTAATGCTGCTCTCGAGGATCGTCAAGAAGAATACCAACCTACGATGGTGGAAGTTCAAGGTAAGATAACTAACTGTCATATTTTTATGTTAATTGACCCATGGGCAAGTCTTAGCTATTTTAGTCTGAATATTATTGAAATGTGTCACTTTCAAAGTGTCAAATTTAAAAATTCTTGACTAGTTCAATTAACCACGGGGCCTAAATGGAAGATGACCTTGAAAGTGGAAAATTTCCCAATAGAAATTGGAGGAAAAAAAATTTAGATTTAAATGTGTTACCTCTAGGATCCTATGATGTGTTGATTGGAATGGAATGCTTGGAAGAACAACGGTCCTTAATAAATTGTAAAGGAAATATTGTTAGTTTCCTCACAGAAGGAGGAAATAGGTTGGATATTCAAGGAATCAAAAGGAATATTAGTTTATGATCTATTACAGCTAGTTAGCTGAAGAATTGTAGAAGAAAAGGTTTCCAAATTTTTATTCTATAGGTAGGTGTTGGGTCCCAGATTTTTCCTTGAAAGGACATCCACTTTCACGATCATGTCCATTATATCACCTCCATTTCACTACCATGTCACTAAATTTATCTCATTTTCATCGTCATTTGGGTTACCCTTGCATTTTCGAAACATTATTAATTTCTAGTGTTTTTAAGTGAATTTGTGATCAAAAGTTAGGAAATAATATTCAAATGCTTATACCTTAAAAGTGGAAAGAGTTTTGTGACATGTGTAGGTTCATTGGAAGCTTCCAAGGTCCTCTTGTGTGGCTCCCAAAGATCAAATTCAAAATTATATTCATGATATGAAGGAGATTCGAAGGAGGGATATAAGGCATGTGGTTAGCAAATTGGTTGAGAATATTATGGATCAAAGGAGAGGAAGAGGGATCCTCATTTATGAGGAGGTTTATTATGAATTTTTATAAATAGAAGACCTCTCTCTTTTATCTGTATTGAACTCTTGTTACTTTAACTTGTCATCTTGTTTACTTTGTAATTTTCGAGAACTTGAATAAAGCTTTGAGGTTCCAAGCATGGAGGGAGATGTGAAGTAGAAGATATCATGGAGCATATTAAAATGTAAGGTAGAGTAGTTTTTATTTTGTAATTTTGTTTTGATATTAGTTTTTATTTCAGTCAATTATGTAATTTCATTTTAATTGTTATGTTATTTTCATTTCATTGGAAGTTTGATGGTTTATATTTCCAATTCATGCAAGTGTGTTCGATCAGTCGATTATTGATTTACTTTTCATGTAAAAGTGTTCTTTTTTGAATTCATGGACTATGCTAGATTAAATTTTATTTACACATGTGTGAATTCATGAAAAATGCTAGATTAGATTTGATTTATGCATGTGTGTTAGATTAGTTTTCAATTTTTCAACCATAGTTTTTTGACTTTGAATTATGCAAGTAGAATAAATTTGATTTATTCAAATTTGATTAGATTAGTTTTGAATTTTGCAAGTAGATTACAATTCAAGTATTGAAGCTTATTAAATTTTTATTCCTAAATGAAGAATATATTTTCAATTTATTATACGAATGGTGTGATTAGGTTAGTTTTTAGTTTTCATAAAATGGTCCCTAGCATATATTATGCACATATGTCTCACAAGTCCTACGGATCCCGGATTGATAATTTATGTTAGTAATTTAATACAAATTATTTTTCTCAACATTAGGTTATACCAAGATCAAGGATATGCTAGCGTTTGTGGAAAATATGCCTATTCTTTAGGACTTTGTGGATGTATTTCCACAGGATATACTAGGTCTACCACCAAAAAGGAATATTGACTTCACCATAGAACTCGTTCCTGGAGAAACCCCGGAGGCAAAGGCTCCATACCCTATAAGTATACCTGAATTAACTGAACTCAAAATGCGATTACAAGAATTACTCAATGAGGGTTACATTCGCCCAAGTGTGCCCCCCTGGGGGGAACTTGTGCTATATGTAAGAAAAAAGGATGGTACACTATGTTTATGCATTGATTATCGACACTTGAATAGGTTAATTGTCAAAATAAAGTACCCCTTACCGAGAATTGATGAATTATTTGATAAAGTTAATGGTACCTCAGTGTTTTCAAAAATTGATCTAACGTCTCGCTATCAGAAAATAAGGATCAAGGATGAAGATGTTTGCAAGCTAGCGTTTAGAATTTGCTATGGTCACTATGAGTTCATTGTGCTATTGTTTGGAATCACTAATGCCCCTACGACCTTTATAAGTCTAATATTTTTTCAACCTTATTTAGACATCTTTGTCCTAAATTTTATCAAAGACATCTTCATCACTCGAAGAATTTCGAGCAACATAAGGAACATTTGAAAATAGTGTTGGAGACTTTAAGGGGGAACATAATTTACACCAAATTCAATAAATGTGATTTCTTTAAAGATTGAATTCAATATTTGGGCATGTGATATCTGCGGAAGGTATAACTATTGACCCATAAAAAGGAATAGAACTATTATGGATTAACTTCTGCCTAGGAATGTTACATACATTCAGTGTTTTATGGGACTGCCTAGCTATTATCGCAAATTTATCAAAGGATTTTACAAAATTTCGTATCCCATAACATCAATTTTGATGAAAGGAAGGATATTCAAGTGGACACCTTAGTGCCAACATAGTTTCGAATGACTAAAATACTTGTTGACCTCAGCTCAAGTGCTAAAAGTTGCAGATTTGGAAAAGGTATTTGTAGTGTGCACTCATGCTTGTCAGGATGGAGCAGGAGGAGTTTTAATACAAGAAGGTAAGGTGATATATTATGAGTCCCATAAGTTAAAGGAACATGAGAAAAAATACTCAAATTATGATTTCGAGCTCACTGTTGTGGTGTACGCCTTAACGGTATGACATCATTACCTTCTAGGAAATAAATTTTTATTAATGACATACCACAATAGTTTAAGTAACTTATTAAAGAATCCCATCTTAAATGCATGGCAAGCGAGATGGAGTGCATTTTTGAGTGAATTTTACTTTGATATAATACACCTTAAAAGGAAGGAAAACCAGGTGGAGGATGCCTTAAGTAGGAAGGTGCAGTGTGTTTATTAAATTTGGTACAGTCAGATTCAATGTGATGTATCAGAGTTACTTGGTGAAGTTTCTCTCAAGGATCTAGAATATGGATTCTTATGGAAACAAACCAAACAGTTACAAACTTCTGGACAACAAACTTAATATGGAGTAAATGATAAAAAATTGTTAAATTATAGGGGAAGAGTTTATTTTACTAACCAAATGTTAATTAAACATAAATAGTTGGATGAATACCACTGTAGTCCCTATGTTGCTCACCCGAGTTACCATAAATGATTTTCTACAATTAAAAAATGGTATATTTGGCCTGGTATGAGGAAATATATTGATGATTACCTAGCTAAATGTTTATAATTCCAACAGGTAAGGGATGAGCATCAACATCCCGCATGCCTACTCAGTTCTCTCCCTATTCCTGAATGGAAATGGGAGATGATCACATTGTATTTTATAACTGGGTTGCCAAAAACCAAGAAACAACATGACTCAATCATGGTAGTGGTGGACAAGTTAAGTAAATCCTCTCATTTCATTCTCATGAAATCTACTTAAACTATGGTATAAATTGAAGACATTTTTATGAAGGAAATATTCTGTCGACTACAATAAGCTCAGTGGTCCTATTCCAGTGGAGATGGGCATGCTACAGAAGCTACAGTTCCTGCATCTAAGACACAACTACTTCTCAGGCAGAATTCCATGTGAATTGGGTAATTTGACACAACTTTCAGAACTAAGCATTTCTAGCCTTAATATTTATGGTTCTATTCCTTCCCCTCGACTTTCTCGGTCTTAGTTTTAACCTCACAGGGACGATACCCTAATCCATTGCCAATTTGACCAGGTTGACTTCTTTATATCTTCATGAAATTGAACTCACTAACATATGTGAAGGCATTACCAATTTGACCAAGTTGACGGATTTAGGTCTCTATGGTAACCAACTCACTACCATACCGGAAGGTATTGCCAATTTGGTTAAGTTGACAACTTTACATATCTCCGATAACAAACTTAGTCTTAACACATCTAAAAGCATTTTCACTTTGAGTAATTTGATCGAATTAGATCTATCTCAAAATAAATTCATAAGTCCAATTACTAAAGCCATTGCCAATTTAAAGAACCTTGAACAATTATATCTCTCAAACAACAACCTCAAACGAAGAATTCCAAGAAATATACTAGAGCTTCGATCTTTACAAATATTAGACTTTTCAAACAACAATCTTGAAGGAACAATTTCAAGAGCTATAACAAAACTCCATTCCTTGAATGAATTACATTTAGGTTCAAATAATTTTATTGGGAAGATTCCTAATACTATTAATAATTTGATTTCACTTTGGATATTAGATTTATCATAAAATAATTTGGAGGGACCTATTCCTACTATGTGCACCTATAATTCCACTTCTTTAGCTATATTCTCTGCTCATTCTAACAATTTCTCAGGGACTCTAACCTCATCTTTTATTAATTGCACTCAGCTTGTAATATTGGATTTAAGGAATTGTGGATTTATTGGTGAACTTCCTTCAACCCCTATAAATCTGGATAAGTTGGGAGTTTTAAGCATTAGTTATAATAATCTTCATGGTACTATTCCCCAATGGATCACAAACTTCGCCAACTTGTTTTTGTTGGATTTATCCAACAATAATTTCAATGGAAGAATACCATATGATCTTGAAAGGCTCCAAGGATTTGCAGTAAATGAATCTAATTGGCAACTGTATCCTTTTAACATGGAGGAATACATAAAAGGGATTAAATATAATGTGTCAAGTGTCTTGACTACAAACATTATACTTGATTTTTCTAAGAATAATCTTATAGGAGAAATCCCTATAAGCATAGGAAATATGAGAAGCTTGAGGTTACTAAATTTCTCTAGGAACCAATTGGAAGGAAAAATACCTGCATCTTTTAGCATGATATCTACTTTGGAGCAGTTGGACTTGTCCAAAAATCATTTGAGTGGAGCAACTCCTCAAGAACTCTCTCAATTATCAATGTTGGCTTACCTAGATGTTTCATCTAATAACATTTGTGGGAAAATTCCAATACAGACACAATTTTACACCTTTAATGAGTCTTCATTTCAAAAGAATAAGTGCTTATGTGGATATCCTCTATCACAATGCAATAAAAGCTATACAGAAGCACCCATTGGAGACAATGGCAGTCAAAGTAACATTAAAAGAAAATCACTGAGCTATGTAGATGAAAACATGTCTTTGATAGCTTTAGCCATGGGAATTGGGATAGGATTTTGGGGAGTTCTTGCTATGTTCATTGTTTGGGAGAAAACAAGGTATTGGGTTCTCGGTTTGCCTCCCACTAGCACAAGAAGACGCTCTTATGGCTTGCATAGATTCCCTACATAGCTCAATAAATCTTGTCCATGTACATCACTATCTTAATATATGTAATTCCACTTAATGATATGGTTTGAATGTATTTTATCCATATACTTTGTTGTTTTAGTATGTGTACATAATGGTGTTTGAATTTGGATAAAAATTACCTACTTTTGTGGAAAAATTAAAATAGAGTTCAAATAATTTCTTTCAATTGTTGTTAATGATTAATATACAGACACACTGGAGTAAAATAGATAATAATTTTAAGTTTATGTTATATTCCTTGAAAGTTATTATTGATTATTGAGAAACTAAAATAGATAGATGAATCTACGCTAATTTAAAATTAACAAAATAAAAATTTCCATTTTTTTTGTTATTAATAATAAAAAGCATGAATGATATATATATATATATATATATATATATATATATATATATATATATATATATATATATATATATATATATATATATATATATATATATATATATATATATATATCCCATATTTATTAATTGTGCCCAGAGATAAAAACATGTTACATTTAACTATTCAATGTTGTTGAAATGTTGATTAAATTTGAAATGTTGATTAAATTATATCGAAATTTCAAAACTAGTTTTATATGATTATATGATTAGATTTAGATTAGTATTGATGTATTACAAAATTTGAATATTTTAATATTCAATAAAATATTTAAAATAAAACATAATTATTAATATTATTAAATAAAAAAAATTATTATGACTAATTATAATTAAATATAAGCTATATAAATGTAAAAAAAAATCATTATAAATTATAAAAATTAATGTTAAATTTGATTTCTTATTTTTGTTAGTAAACATGAAATTGTTAATTTAAAATTTTAATTAAATAAAATTTTGAATAACAAACTTGTTGAGAGCAATGCATATGGAATTTTATGATTTTTGATAAACATTGTCATTAATGGTAAACATGTTTTAGTTAACTTTAAATATGTCTTTCTGATATATTATTTTTATGAAATGTTTTTATTAAATTTAATCGAAAAAATATTTTCTTAATTTATAAAATTTAGGAAAAAAAAATATAACTTGTATTATTTTATAATTTTATTTATATATTCAACTTTATAAATAAAATATTAAAAGAAACAAAATTTTATCGTTTAAAGAAATATGATACGAATAGAACATTGTCCTTTCAAATTTTGTATAAGTTAGTGTTAAGTAGTTGGGAAAAATCAAAATGTTTAATAAAGTTAAAAAATTGTGCGATAATTTAAAAAGAACGGTTATACTTAATTTACAGAATGTTTATTAAATGGAAATAAAATTGAAAATACTCAGTTTGTTGAATGTTTATTATATGGAAATAAAATTAAAAATATATAGAGAATTAGTTTTCAATACTTTTATAAAAATTCAAGTGGAAAAATAACAATATCTATATAAGATTTGTTATTTTTCTATATTGAATTGATTTTAAGACCATTATGATTAGCTACATTTTAGTGAAGTTGTATGAACTTATTTTGGGGAAAAATATTAGCCTTTGGATTGAAAGCCATGGTAAAAGGGTGAAATGACAAGATGGGTTTAGGAAACATCACTTAAGTGTGGATCATCCTCTTACTATTAGGATCATTGTAGGGGAATTGCAAATAGTAAAATTGATCTCATTTCATTTATGATCACCTATGATAATTTCATTTATCATAATAACTAATTGGAGAAATTTCCTTCATACACATATCAGGATATTACTATGGGCTTGAAAAAAATTGTAAGTTAGGATATTTTTTGATTTGGAATTAAAAAAAACTCCTCTTTGAGACACTTGTCACCCTTGTAATCATATATGGATGTGAGGTTTGGAGTTGCAGTAAATCTAGAGAGTACTAGAAGAATATTGAGTAGACCAAAAAATAATTTATAACATACAACCTCAAGTTTAAAGGAAATACTCCCTACCTTATCCTCTTCATTGATGGTACCATTTTCCCCATTGAAAGCATGGTTATAACAAGGTATCTCATGTATAAGAAGAAGTTATTCAATGTGGAAGCCATGAGGTTTCCTAGAAAATTTCCTCAAACTGTAGCCAAAACCCCCACCTTCGACTCAAGCGAGGATGGAATAAGGATGGCCAGTCTCAGCTAGACCATTGGGGGAGAAAGGAGGAGATAATATTCAAGGATAATGATAATATTAAATTTGTGGGGTTGTTTGGTCAATTTAATTGTCTTAAATTGATTACATAAATTATCCACTGGAGTTGGTAAACTTGTGAAGTGCAAGTGCACAATATATGCTAGAAGCCTCTTTTATTCATCTCTTTTATTCATTTATTTTATTGGTGTGATGATTGGATTTGTATAGATTACTTCTAAGGATGTGTTTATTCTTATGTTCCTAATGAAATTAATAAATTTAAATTACAACTAAGTTCTAAAAATCAATATGCTTTCTACTCTGTGAAAAATGAAACAAACTTTCTCTATATTATGAATAAATCTTAACTAATTTATTTTTTAGTCTCTAAAAATTCTTATTCCCTAACAATATTGTGCATGAAGATAAAATCGAATTGAACTTATACATTTTTATATTTTTGAAATGAAATGTTATGGCAATGAAACTTGTAAAGAAATCACTATAACTCTTGAAAAGAAATGACTCATGAACCGAAAATAACGCACTCATAGGCTGCAAGGAAATCACTGAATCACTATTGTTTTGAAAATAAATCACTCATGTTCTTGAAATAAACAACTCACGAACTTGTAAAACTACTCTAAAATAAATAACTCCACGCTGCTCTAGAAGTAAAACTATGAATCCTCTTCAATTTGACAATTCGAAAGGAAAGGTTGATGAATCTACATCAAATGATAAAAAAAGACTTATGAAAGCATCTACATCAAATAACAAAATGGAATTATGGAAATAACTAAAACAAATGAATAATTGGAATTCTGGAAACAACTACGTCAAATGACAAATTGGAATTCTAAAATTAACTACATCAAACGATAAAATGAAAACACGAAAAGAACTACATTAAAAACATAAAATACATAACCTTCACTGTTTGCAGGGGCCCCCCACAAACACTCTATCAAATCTTTACTCAAACGGTTAGCTGTGCATCAAGTCTTCAAGGTACTTCTTCATTAAAAATGAATGAAAATAATAATTTTAAAACTTCACAATATGCTTCACAAAATTAAATTTAGTATGTCTAATAAATGGTCAAAAATTTAGTTGGTTAATTAATTATTCTTAATTTTTTGAAGTATATTTCATTTTCTTCTTAAAATTATGAACACCACATACATAATTTTCTGCTAGACCACTAATAAGGATAAGACTTGCTTTTTTTTTTTACTTCTCTTTTGCCACGAAGACCAATGTGATGGAATTTTCTGAGTAATTTTAACACAGAAAGGAATAAAATTCCTCAATTAAACACAGATATTTGACTGTAAAAATTCTGGATAGAGATGCATAAAACTTCTATTTCATTAAGCATAGGAAATCTATTACAAAATGAAGATCTATTTCCTCTGAATCTTCAATCCAGGATTACAAAATAAATTTCACTTCTTGACTATGACAAACACAATGCTAACAATACTCTGTTTTTCTTCTCTCTGTTTTTTTTTAATTCTGCCTTCTGACTTTTTCAAAAAAAATGCACTACCACTATGCTCTTCTCAACATATATGTAAAAACACAGTTAATATATACTCTCTACCTTTCTATTTCTTTTTTCCTTCAAGCATACATTTTCTGTTACATTGCTCTCGGCATATTATATTAACACACTGTGTTTTTTTTCTTAATAATACACAACACTGTCACTTTAAAAAGAAAATACACAGTGCCTTACTTGCCTTCGGGCCTTTTCATTTTTTTACAACACACTTTTACTGTCTTTACATATATATTATAAACATATAAAATTTTTATAATATATATTGTCAGACTTATATAATATATATAACCCAAGGTTTAAACTATAACCAAAACAAACTATGTTGCGTGCATTTTAATACAAAACACAAAACATTAAAAACCTAAGTCTAAGGTTTAAAAACCTTTATGAAACTTTATCGCGTACTTTAAAACTTAAAAGCGAAACTCCTTTTAATAAAGTTATCGCATCGAAATTTTGACCTGCTGATGTAGGATTTCGAATTTACGATAAACACTTCATTGGTTTATAATTACTTATCGCATCCATTTCTTCATTGGATGACTGGGCTTTGGAGTTGTGTGTGATAAGACATTGATTGGTTCACGGTGGAGTTCACTCAGACTATGGGCTCCACAAACATTACATGGCCCATTCAAAACAATTCAAAGCACAGACTATGGGCTCCACAAACATTACATGGCCCATTCAAAACAATTCAAAGCACAGTAAAAGCAGTGGTTTCTGCAAGGTTTTAAACAATTAGGTTCAAAAAATTTTATTGGGAAGATTCCTAATACTATTAATAATTTGGTTTCACTTTGGATAGTATATTTATCAGAAAACAATTTGGAGGGACCTATTCCTACTATGTGCATCCATAATTCTACTTTTTTAACTATATTCTCCGCTCATTCTAATAGTCTCTCTCAGACTCTAACCTCATCTTTTATTAATTGCACTGAGCTTGTAATATTGGATTTAAGGAAGTGTGCATTTACTGGTGAGCTTCCTTCGACCCTTGCAAATCTGGATAAAGTGGGAGTTTTAAGTATTGGTTATAATTATCTTCATGTTAGTATTCCCTAATGGATCACAAACCTCACCAAGTTGTTTTTGTTGGATTTATCTAACAATAATTTCAATGGAAGAATACCATATGATCTTGAAATGCTCCAAGGATTTGTAGAAAATGAATCTAATTGGCTTGACTATCCTTTTAACATGGAGGAATGCATAAAAGGGACTGAGTATAATGTGTCAATCGTCTTGACTACAAACATTATAATTGATTTCTCTAAGAATAATATTACACGAGAAATCACTACAGGCATAGGCCATATGAGAAGCTTGAGGTTACTAAATTTCTGTGGGAAAAAACTGGAAGGAAAAATACCTGCATCTTTTAGTGAGATATCTACTTTGGAGGAATTGGAATGGTCCAAAAATAATTTGAGTGGAGAAAATCCTCAAGCACTCCCTCAATTATCAATGTTGGCTTACCTAGATGTTTCATCTAATGGCCTTTGTGGGAAAATTCCAATAGGGACACCATTTTACACCTTTAATGAGTATTCATTTCAAAAGAATAAGTGCTTATGTGGATATCCTCTACCACAATGCAATCAAAGATATACATAAAAACCCAGTGGAGACAATGGAAGTCAAAGTAACATTAAAAGAAAATGGCTCAACTATGTATATGAAAAAATGTCTTTGAAAGCATCAGCCATGGGAATTGGGATAGGATTTTGGGAAGTTCTTTCTATTTTCATTGTTTGGGACAAAGCAAGGTATTGATTTCTAGGTTTTCCTCCCACTAGCACAAGAAGACCCTCTTATGGCTTGTATAGATTTTCTGCATAGCTCAATAAATCTTGTCCATGTACATGTCTATCCTAATATATGTAATTCCACTTAATGATATGGTTTTAATGTTTTTTATCCATATAACTTGTTGTTTTAGTAAGTGTACATAATGGTGTTTGAGTTTGGATAAAGATTACCTACGTTTGTGGAAAAATGTAAAATAGAGTTCAAGTAATTTCTTTCAATTGTTGTTAATTATTAATATACAAAAACAGTCGATAATTTTAAGTTTATGTTATATTTTTTTTAAGTCATTATTTATTATTGGGAAACTGAAATAGATCAATGGATCTACATTAATTTAAAATTAACAAAATAAAAGATTCAACATTATTTTTTTTTGTTATTAATAGTTTAATATTTTTAAAAATTGTCGTGATTTTTAATACAATCATTTTAAAATAAATAAAACAAAATTTATTGATAATGAAAACCATGGAAGATTAATATATATAACAATCAATAAATCTATAACTTTTAATAAATTTCCCTTAATCAAGAAATAAAAATCTGTATATTTAACTATTCAATATTGTTGAAAATGTTGATTAAATTACATGGAAATTTCAAAACATACTATGACAAAATTCAAATTATATGATTAAATTTCAGTTAGTATCAATGATATTAGAAAATATGAATATTTTAATTAAAAAGTTAAAATTTAAAATAATACATGATTATTAATATCATTAAATTAAAAAATATTATAATTAATTATAATTTAATATAAATTATATAAATGCAAAAAGAATTCAATATAAATTATAATAATTAATGATAATTTTGATTTCTTATATTGGTTAGTAGCAAAGTTTTTAATTTAAAATTTTAATTAAATAAAATTTTGAGTAACAAATGATATATGTCTATGTTTTAACTTGTTGAGTGCAACACAACTTTAGGATTTTTGATAAACATTATCATTAATGATAAACAATGTTTTAGTTAACTTTAAATACATTATTATTATTTAATAAGTAAAAGTGTATTACATTTTGATATATTATTTTTATTTTTATATATTATTTTATGAAACATTTTCATTGAATTTAACTTATTCAATGAATACAAAATGTTCCGAAATGTTCCAATTATCACATTTTACCTATTATTTCAACTTTTTTCAGAACATTTTGTATTTACTTATAAACAAAATATTAAAAGAAACAAATTTTTATGGTTTAAATAAATAAGATACAAAGACAACATTTTACTTTCAAATTTTGTATAAGTTAGTGTCAATAAGTTGGGAAAAATAAAAATGATTAATGAAGTAAAAAAATTGTGTTGAGAATGTAAAATAGAGTTCAAATAATATCTTTCAATTGCTGTTAATTATTAATATAAAAACAATATGAGAATGAAATGGAGAATAAAACTACATGATGTTATGATCCATCATACACAGATCACAACAAACTTAGAGAAGATCCCTACCAATTCATTAACTCATCTTTCATTATCTTGATGCTGGATAGAATCACTAGGTTGATCGAGACATACTCGAGGTTGGGCCCTCATATCGACATATTGCAGTTCTTAAAGAGTATTGAGAGGCATGAGTTTAGAGGCATAGATTCTTAGGAGGTCATGAAAGAGGCCACCAAGGAAATTGATGTCCATGGGGAGTTGTTCGACATAAATTCCTAATTCCACTCAAATATTTTAGTAATGTTCATGCATCCCCTTTCATGTATGATAGATTTGTTGGAGCTTGGGGCTAGTTCCATTTATTTTTCTCAGCATTTATATGCAAATTTTGTGCTACATATGAGGCTGGATTAAACTAATACCAAATCTAATTATTATGAGGCTGACTTGGGATGCACTTATCAGCACGAGGGGGCTCGTAAAAACCCTGGGCATGTACTAGCACCTCTGATATTCTTGCCACTACCATCTCGGAGCTTGGTATTATCGAAAGAGTTGGAGTTATTGCAACTTGGTGGTGAGGCATGGGAGAGTATTACAAACAACATGTAGATGTTATTGGCTACTGTGCATGTTGCATTGAATGGAGAGATTAGGATACCACCACCAGTGCCTCGTGACCCACCAATGCCCTTATATGATGATGCATTTCTCATGATTTTACCCTTTAACCAACTTTTGAAACATACATGTATGTATCATGACGCCATCAGTGACGCTTGGAGGGTGCACAACCTGCATGACACATACTATATATATATATGAAATTTTTGACTTTTATTTTTTAATTATGTATAATTATTTATATTAAAATTTCTATTTCGTATTATATTGAATTTATATTAATAAGTTCATGATAAATGTAAACACATCCTAGCGACATGGATGACCTTATGAGGTCATCTGAGGGGGCAATTGATCTACTAGGCCATCCTAGACCATAACATGTTTCCATGGATTTTCCTCCACCTCCACCTCCACCTTATATGTTCACTAATGTGGAGAAGAGTCACTATGTACAATCACATGGACCAGCAGTTGAGGTAAACTTTTTAATTTGTAAGATTTCAATATTTTATTTTTCTAAGTTGTACACATATATGCTAATTAATTAGTAGACTAATTATAATTTGTCCTTGCGATTATGTACAAATGCCCATGGGCATAGTGTCTTTGATGTCGCTAGTATGTTGAGACATGAGTGGGATGCTGGTTTTAGAGGAACTGAGGATGTGTGTCCATCGATGCAGACCCTAATCATTGAGCCACAGTTAGGGGAGCATCAAACCTAGATTCATGATTAGACCCCCATCCTATCTGACTTGCATTTGGACTCAACTAATGATAGTAAAATAAATGTATATGTAATTAAACATGTGTTTAAATATCATTTATTTCCATATTATTTATTTTGTACAAATAATATTATAATTAGTATGAATTTGAATATGTTATATTGCAATACCAGCTTATAAGCATACACTTTCCGCGACATAACTCAGAAATGAGTTCCAATGGTACTTAGAGTGTCATAGTTTGTAGATTCGCAGGCCCATTTCATAGGGCATATTCACATGTGTGATAAAAAAATTGTATATTTTTATACATGGAAAATCTATGGATTTACATCATGGAAATTATTTTAGTTTATGGATGCTTATTATTTCAGTTTATGGATGTTCATGTGATATCTGTAATTTGTATATATTTTCTAATGGATAGTTTATTGATACATGTATTAACTATTTTATTTTATGGATTTGTATTAATAATTTTTATGGATGCTCATTATTTTTTTAAGTTTATGGATATGTTAAAATTATTTCGCTAAATTAATATTTTTCTATATACTATAACTTTTATTAGTAGAATATATGTTAAATTTTGATTTCCAATTTTATAGACTAAGAAAATAGGTACAATCTTAAGCTATGATTCAAGTCACTTTGATACTTAAAATGAACTAAAATATATCATATATCAATTTAATATTGAACATGTAAATAATTCAAATAATGATAAATATTGGCTTCTACAAAGTGTCTTTTAGTGCAATCAACATATATGGTATTACAATTCAATTTTAAAAATAAATTTTTTGAATTATATGTAATTAAACATTTGTTTAAATATCATGGACAAGTAGGACTTCTATGTAAGTGGTATAAGAAGATAATTAGTTATTCTTATGTTTGGGATAAAGTTTCTGACTATGAACATTTCCATAGATTTTACATGTCACATGTACTTAAATTGTTGTTGAACGAAGTAAATAAAATGTTGTGAACTTAAATACAAGGAAAATAATTGTGCTACAATAACACAATGAGTATGATACGGTCGATATGTATACAAGCACAAAAGGCAGAAATCCCCTTATTGTACTCAGAAGTGGAATTATGCATAACCTTCAACAACAACCTGTAATGCAAAATGAAAATGGGCCGAAATTGAAGAAATGTTGAAAAGTGGTTTTTGGGTTGCGTAAAAAGGAAATATCAAAGCAGCCCGGGATGAGTATAGCTAAGTTACTTAGACAAATAGAAAACTATTTAGTTGCCTTGAACATAGTAGGAAGAGGAAGTTACCCTAAATTTTAACTCATTTATTACTAACTTGTATGTAACATTTGAACTAATATAATAGCATAATAATGCTACTTGGTAAACTAGTTGCGTTCTATCATAAAAGGTCAAAAATAGTGAATGGCTTCTGAAATGTTATTATCATTATGTAGGGAGTGAAAATGGAATTGGTAATTTTATAACCTAAAATCTATAGTAGGTCCAGATTATGGGGTCTTGGTCAATTGGACTAACCACTAGGGAAAAAAGGAGGGGGGGGGGGTGCTTTAGTGTTATTGCTGATAACTTTACAATGATGTTATTAAATCTTAGTGAGTGATGGATATTAACCCTTGGTGGGTTGTGCTACATGTTGATGACCCATGTCTGATATATAAATAAAAATTCGAGGTGTCTGTGATAAGTGGGAAAACATATATAAATATAGGTCAAACCAGATGAATTATTCTTGGTCGAGCCTTGGCGTATTCACGATCAGAGGAAAGTTGTTAGGTCCATATAATACTAGTGTATCCCCTTATTGTTATTGGTGTACCCATGTAGTCCCAATATTTTTATTATTGTGCCCCATAGAAGCTGAATATTATTATTGTTATGCCCTTACATTATTATTATTATGTTGGCCCTGATTATCTTGTGACCCCTTAGACTCCTATATATAGAAATGAGGTTTTTTCAATTGAATCATCGAAGAATTGTTCATTTATGTAATGTAAAAGAGGTCCCCCCCCCTTGAAGAGAATATTTTTTAAGTCTTTGATCTACTATTCTGATTGTTTTGTGAGTTGGTTGCATAACATTCGGAATCAAAGCTTTGGATTATAGGTTTTTGTTGCTAAAAACAGGTGATCTCGGAATTTTTGCTATGACTTTTTTTATACGAAGGTTTAGAAGTTGAAATTTTTACCATGAGGAGCTAAAATCCTTATGAACGTCCTATAACAATTCCAGAGCTTGGTTCAATATATTTTCGAAGATATGACCTGAATAAGTTATGTTTTTTTCATGCTCCAGAAATAAATCTCAAACAAGTGACCGTGGGAAAATCATCATAACTTCCTCTATAAACATTGAATTTAAATTTTGTAAGAAGTGACCAAAATTACATAAATTGTAGTATCTTGTATATAATTTTTAGGGTTGAGGGTGGAAACAGAGACACGTGGAACGACGTACAAGTTCGCTCTACTGAACAAGTCATTAATTAGGTGATCATGGTATATTGGGCATTACTTTATCTTGAGGAATCCAAATTTGGTCAGACCTGTGGCATTGGAAATAAGACTTGGAGGGATATAACATGACCCAATTTTATATCTTAGCGATCTGAAATCATAGAGATATAACAATTTCAATATCCAGCTCCTAAAAAGAAAAAATAAATGTGTGTATTTTATAATTTTTCATAAATTTTGTTTGAAAAATAAGCTTGAACTGATTTAAAGGGAATATTGAAGCATAGATATCTGTATTTGGTTCTAATATGCCTCACAAACAAAAAATATTTAATCCGCTTGAACTGATTTAAAGGGAATATTGAAGCATAGATATCTGTATTTGGTTCTAATATGCCTCACAAACAAAAAATATTTAATCCCATTAAGTCCCCAGAGAGCTCTACTACGACGCATGACGAGGAAGAAATGCAACACGATATATCTAAATTAGGAGACCAAGTGCAACAAATTTCGCTCTCGCAAAGAGTAACCAAAAATGAAATGGAAGCTAAGATGGATGGTGTAGAAGAAAAAAATCGAAGACAACATGGAAAATTTGAAGAATGGTATAGAAGAAAAAATGAAAAGCAACATGGAAGATTTGAAGAATGGTTTAAAAGCGGACATGGAAGGTTTGACAAAGTTACTACAAGAAATGCTTCCTAATGAAGAAAAGGTATTAGATGAAACACATGATGAGAAGAAAATACTTGTTAATTATGATTTCATAGACTATCATGTTGGATTTAAGACCCACCATATTCCAAAAATCGATATGAGGAAGTTTTATAGAAAGGATCCGGTAACATGGATACTATAGATGAAGCAATATTTTGATCTCCATAATGTGCAACATACAGAAAAGGTACGTATTATAACTTCATATTTAGAACCAAATAAATTTGTATGGTATCCATGAATTAGTTCTTATAAACCACTTTTCACTTGGTTAATTTTTATGGAGGAAATTATAGCGCATTGTGAGGATATAAAGAGCAACACTTTCTTTAGCCAATTCATAAATATCAAACGAAAGGGTTCAATAGTGGAGCACACTGAGAACTTCCAAAAATTCAATATCATGGTAAATGATATTCCAAAGGAGCATAATATTGATGCCTTCATAGTGACCTTAAAAAATAACATCCAACATGAGGTTCTTCTTTGGGAACTTGATTCATTGGAGAAGGCATTCAGGGTGGAAATAAAGGTTGAAAGAAAAATTATGGCAAGAAGGAATTCTACCACTCACAACTATAAACATGGAAGTGTTGCTTCTCCTAGCCTTCCAAAACCTACAAGGTTGACACCAAATGCATTGGAGGAAAAAATAGGAAAAGGGAATTTTTACAATTGTGATAGAAAATATACTAAAGGTCATAAGTGTGATGAGAAGAAATTACTTTACATAGACTGTGAAAAGGAAGAAGAAAAGGAAGAAGAAACGTCAAAAGAAGAGGATATAAACCAAGAACCAATCCCAGAGAAAGAATAAATGAATCTTACCATATCTTGTAATGCATTGGAAGGAATTAAAACTCCTCAAACTCTTAATATAGAAGGATATATGAATATGAAAATGGTAATAATGTTTATTTATTCAGGTATTAGCCATAACTTTATTCATTGTAAGATTTCTTCCTATATTCAAAAATAGAGTATCAAGTAACGGTTGCAAATGGAGGAACTATAAATTTCTCACGAAAGTGCCATAATATCAAGCTATCAATGGTAGTATATGTATTGAATAGGCCAATTCTGTCCATTACAATGGGTGGTGTTGATGTCGTACTAGGAGTTCAATGGTTACAATTTTTCAGTACGATAAATTTTAATTTTCAAGAACTTTTCTTGAATTTTTTGGGGAAGGAAAGGAAGTTTAATTAAGGGGTATTGTAGGGAAACTAGGAAATATAATTAAATCTAATGGAATGAAAAATATTCTAAAGAAATAATAACAAGGCGTAATTGCACAATTATGTTCACTAGAGGTTCAAACATCAAAATATTCTCGTTCTTCAAATCTCCAAAAAATATTGGACAATCATTCCAAGATATTTGAGACTCCGAAAGGAATCCCACCAATTCGTGATCATGATAATTCTATTCATTTGACGCCATAAAGTGTTCCTCCAAACATCAGGCCTTACAGATACCCCTATCCCCGAAAGAGTTAAATTGAATGTATGGTTGCAAAAATGCTAGAGGTTGGTATAATTCAACCTAGTCAAATTTATTTCTCTACTCTAGTCGTATTGATGCACAAGAAGTATGGATCATGGTCCATGTGTCCAAATTATAGGGATCTCAACAAACTCACTATTAAATATATGTTTCCCATTCTTGTCATTGATGAATTTTTGGATGAATCACATGGAGCAAGTTACTTCAGCAATTTGGAGCTTCATTCAGGATATCATCAAATAAGAATGAAGATTGAAGACATTCTGAAAATAACATTTAGAACTCATGAGGGTCATTATGAATTTTTGGTGACGCCTTTTCCCCTTACCAATGCACCTTCTACATTTCAAGGTTTCAATAATTCCATTTTCAAACTCTTCCTTAAAAAAATTGTGTTAGTATTTTTTGATGATATACTAATCTACAACCATTCTTGGAAGGATCATGTTCAACATGTTGACAGGGTGCTCAAACTGTTGGAGGAGAAACAATTATATGAAAAACCCTCCAAATGTTACTTTGGAGTGAAAGAGGTGGAATATATGGGCCATATTATATCTCATGACGGTGTTAAGATATACCCTAACAAAATTAAAGCCATTAATGAATGGAAAATCCCCACAAACATAAAGAATCTACAATGATTTCTCAAGTTGACACGGTATTATCGCAAGGTTGTTAAGAATTATGGGAGAATAGTAGCACCTCTAACAACATTACTGAATAAAGATGCATTTTCTTCGACTCCATAAGAAACTAAGGCCTTTGAATGTATTAAAGAGGCAATGTGCCATGCACCAGCGTTATATATGTCACACTTCAGAAAAACCTTTATTGTGGAATGTGATGCCTCAAGAAATGGAATTGGTGTTGTTTTAATGCAAGAAGGAAGACCCATTTCCTTTTAAAGTCATCCAATCAAAGGAAAGTATTTACAAAAAGCTATTTATGAGAAGGAAATGTTGGAAATACTACATGCACTTAAAAAATGGAAACCTTACCTAATGGGGAGACACTTAAAGTAAAAACATATCATGTTAGTCTTAAATACATTTTAGAAAAAATATTATATTCAGAAGAGTTGGAAAATGGGTCAGAAAAATGTTGGGGTATGACTTTGAAATCATTTAAAAAAAGGGGAAGCAAAATGTTGTTGCAAATTAACTCTCAATAGAGGATGAGGATGTGGAAGCATTGCTTTGTGGCATTTATATTATCCACCCAAATTGGATAATTGAAGCAAGCGATGAATGGAAGAATGATGAAGATGTGTGGGCCCTCATTCAAAATTTGAAGCAATATCCGAGTACTGAAAATACATTTAGCTGGAAAAATGATTCATTATGGTACAAATATCGCTTAGACCTTTGTAATAATTCCCAACTCAAACAAAATATTCTTCTGGAATTGCATACCTCTCCCTTAGGAGGGCGCTCAGGATTTCTAAAAAATTTCCAGAGGGTTAAGAAGGATTTTTTTTGGGATGGCCTTAAATATAATATTCAAACATTTGCGCAAGAATTTTTGGTCTTCCAACAAAATAAAGTTGAGGCAATTAAGACCTCGGGTATGTTACAACCTTTATCCATTCCAAGTCAATGTTGGGAGGAAGTTTCAATGGATTTTATCACAGGTTTACCCAAGTCCCAAGGAAAGAGTGTCATCATGGTGGTAGTTGATAGAATTACCAAGTATGCACACTTCCATTTAAATTCAGTACAGTTGCTACTGCATTTATAGAAACAATTCAAAATCTACATGGAAACACAAAGATTATTATAAGAGACACAGATCACATTTTCACTAGATATTTTTGGACGGAATTATTTTCTTTTCTCAGTACTCAATTAGCTCATAGCTCATATTATCATTCTGAATATGATGGGAAAACTGAGATAGTGAGAAAATTCTTGGAATGATATCTTCATTTATTTTTATCTAATAAAAAAACACAATGGGTTAAGTGGTTATCTCTGGTTGAATGGTGGTATAAAAATTCATTCTATACTACAGTAAAATTGACCCCATTTATGGAACTTTATGGATATCATCCATCACTCATCACATCATATTTAAGATAAAATTCTAAGGTAGTGGAAGATCACATCGAGCATCAAAAACAAGTTCTCCAAATCTTAAAGGATAAGCTCACTTTGGCACAAAACCAGATGAAACAACAAGGAGATCAACATCGCAGTGAAAGAAGTTCTTATGTAGGCGACACTATTTTTAAGGATACAACAATACAAATAAATATCCCTCAAGAAAGCTAAGAAGGATAATAAATTATCACCAAAGTATTATGGTCTTTATAAGGTTTTGCAAAAGATCGGTACTATGGCATACAAATTGGAGCTTCCTGCATCTTCGTAAGTGCATCCAGGTTTGTATGTTTCATGCTTAAAGAAGGTTATAGGTGACAAGATCCCAATTCAGAAGTATTTCCCAAACTTAACGAGGAAGGAAAAACCATATTAGAACCTTAAGTAGTCACGAAAGGGCGGAAACGTGAACCTGGGTTACACTTTTGTGAGAATTGCGGGTTGAAATTTTTTTTCGGAACTAGTTCGGCCGAACATTTTATCGAGTTCGGCCGAACTATGAAATAGTTCAGCCGAACTTGTTTTTAACGTTCGGCCGAACTCGTGATTCCGTTTAGCCTGACGGCCCACTGACGGCGCGGGCAAACAGAATTTTTGCCGGAGATTGGAAAACCGGCAACTAAAGTTCGGCCGAACTTATATAAAAGTTCGGCCGAACATGGAGTTCGGCCGAACTTTTACATTTAAAATAGTTCGGCCGAACTATTTTCTATAAATAAATCGCCCGCGAAGTTATGTGGTTTATTGTTCCCGCGTTTTCTCTGTCGCTGTTGCTGTCACTGTTTCTCCCGCGTTTTCTCCGTCGCTGGTGCTGTCGCTGTTTCTCGTCGCCGCGCTGGTGCTGTCGCTGTTTCTCATCGCCGCGCTGGTGCTGTCACTGTTTCTCATCGCCGCCACGGTCGTCCTCGTCGCCGCGCTAGTCATCGGGTATTACGAATCTGATTTACTGATATGTATGTTTAGTTTTTAATGTAAATGATTTGATAATTTTTTTACTGATTTGTTAATTAAAAATTTGTTAGTATATGTTATATTTTAGTTCAGAAAAATTAAAAAATATATTTTGTTTCACATTGGACATTGAGATAATCCCCTGTTTTCATTTATGTTTTTCATAGGCTTCAAAGATTAGCTTGACATTTAAAAATGAAAATGCACTGAAAATTTAGCTTTTCACAGAGAAAAAAAACAACATATTTTACATTAATAAATGAAGTCGTTACATCATATAAGTTGCTCTATATCCAACCCAGAAATAGAGCTGCAATAGCCACTAAACAAGCCCTGAAAATTTAGCTTGTTTTGACAATTGTAGGGATATTTTGGCTTATTAAAACTTTCCTTGTAGTTTTCTTTATAAAAATTTGCTTATTCCTCGGAGCAAAAATTACAATAGATTTTGATGGGCAGTAACGTTGCTTCAGATTTGGGCTAAAATGGCTTATGCACGCACTTCTATCACTGAATTAGACAGTTCAACAAAACTTCCCTTCAGTTAAAACTGAATTTCAACACAATAGCTTCTTTCACAGACTCTAAGATCAAATTTCACTGCGATGGAAAGAAAATAGGAAGTACGGATTAAAATTTCACTGGTATATGAGGTAGATACTTAAGTTATCCTATCAAGAACTTTTTCCAATTTCTGGATCTACAACTTAAGTGTTGTAATATGGTTGCTAATCCCTGTCCCACTATACTTCAAACCTAATGAAATATATTTTCCTGCCAAATCCCTCTAGTGCCTGTGCATTTCCTTTGAAGGGTAGGGTCATATTATCGAAATTGGAGTTAGTACTAGATATGTTTACTAATAAAGATCTGATTCAACCATAACTACTATTTCCTCTCAAAGGGGGCTGGTCTTTGAACTTTATTTGTGCTTTTTGGGTGGAACTGATCATCAGGGTGTCTGATGTCTTTTTCTGTATCATCCTACCCTCGAGTTATATGCATCATTCCTGTATTCTTCTTTTGACTTTACAGATTTCCTCATATCCCATATGAGGGTCATACTGTATATTTCTGCTGATTCTGTATCTTTTTGATATGGGGTTTTTTACCACAATTGGCCAGGGCTGAGTCTTCCTTTTATCCTATTTGGATAAACATGGGCTCTCCCTCTGTGGGTGGACATATGTAATCGGTATATAGACTGTTTTCCCCTTTTAATATACTGAAAACAGTGTTTTTTTTCTCTTGAAAAAAAAAATCTTGTAATATTATGTTTTTATTCACATTTATTGTTTCCACATTGCTATTGAATTAACCTTTTAATACTCTTCTTAATTGTGGACATGTCTTGGTATATTATGGTTTTAGGAGGAAGATTTCCTGGCCAGTTATGCCATCAAACTGAAAACACATCTTGGTATATTATGCCATCAAACTGAAAACACATCATTTTTCTCCTTCAAAGAAAAAAAAACACATGTCTTGGTATATTATGCCATCAAACTGAAAACACATCATTTTTCTCCTTCAAAGAAAAAAAAAAATTCACATCATGTGAATATGTCCATGTACTCTTACATATTGGTGTACAAAACCATCAACCAAACACAAGTTGACAAAACATGCCTCTTCAAACAACTGACTCTCAAGTCAAATAATAGAGCTCATGTACTTTCAACATCTTGCTTCATGCAACATGCACCATACTTTCAATTTGCAAAGAAATTAATGAAACATCAAAATACATACTAGGCCTTAATTGGATAAGAAATCTAACCATTTGTCAGCAAACCATTTCAATGGCGCTTCTTTTTCTTTCAACTATGTTGAATTTAGTTTTTAGTTATATTTTTAATTTTGGAGAAAATAACTATTTATTTCATGTGTAATTAGATTAGTGATTTCATGTGTTAGGGTTGTGGATTCGGGCATTGAAACAACACCATTATATTTCAAATTTAAAAATGATGGTTTGAGTCCTAGGTAGCTTAGAATCCTACTTGTTTTCAAAATAAGGATGCACTCCCATTTGATTCTCACGGATACGTTGTAATCATGAGGCTCTCGCTAAAGAGTGGACCTTTGCAAAATCTTGTGACGTCTTGTCACAAACAAAACCATCAAACTGAAAACACATCATATTTCTCCTTCAAAGAAAAGAATAAATTCACATCATGTGAATATGTCCATGTACTCTTACATATTGGTGTACAAAACCATCAACCAAACACAAGTTGACAAAATATGCCTCTTCAAACAACCGACTCTTAAGTCAAATAATAGAGCTCATGTACTTTCAACATCTTGCTTCATGCAACATGCACCATACTTTGAATTTGCAAAGAAATTAATGAAACATCAAAATACATGCTAGGCCTTAATTGGATAAGAAATCTAACCATTTGTCAGCAAACCATTTCAATGGCGCTTCTTTTTCTTTCAACTATATTGAATTTAGTTTTTAGTTATATTTTTAATTTTGGAGAAAATAACTATTTATTTCATGTGTAATTAGATTAGTGATTTCATGTGTTAGGGTTGTGGATTGAGGCATTGAAACAACACCATTATATTTCAAATTTAAAAATGATGGTTTGAGTCCTAGGTAGCTTAGAATCCTACTTGTTTTCAAAATAAGGATGCACTCCCATTTGATTCTCACGGATAGGTTGTAATCATGAGGCTCTCGCTAAAGAGTGGACCTTCGCAAAATCTTGTGACGTCTTGTCACAAAAAAAACCATCAAACTGAAAACACATCATTTTTCTCCTTCAAGGAAAAAAAAAATTCACATCATGTGAATATGTCCATGTACTCTTACATATTGGTGTACAAAACCATCAAACAAACACAAGTTGACAAAACATGCCTCTTCAAACAACTGACTCTCAAGTCAAATAATAGAGCTCATGTACTTTCAACATCTTGCTTCATGCAACATGCACCATACTTTGAATTTGCAAACAAATTAATGAAACATCAAAATACATGCTAGACCTTAATTGGATAAGAAATCTAACCATTTGTCATCAAACCATTTCAATGGCGCTTCTTTTTCTTTCAACTATGTTGAACTTAGTTTTTAGTTATATTTTTAATTTTGGAGAAAATAACTATTTATTTCATGTGTAATTAGATTAGTGATTTCATGTGTTAGGGTTGTGGATTCAGGCATTGAAACAACACTATTATATTTCAAATTTAAAAATGATGGTTTGAGTCCTAGGTAGCTTAGAATCCTACTTGTTTTCAAAATAAGGATGCACTCCCATTTGATTCTCACGGATAGGTTGTAATCATGAGGCTCTCGCTCAAGAGTGGACCTTCGTAAAATCTTGTGACGTCTTGTCACAAACAAAACCATCAAACTGAAAACACATCATTTTTCTCCTTCAAAGAAAAAAAAAATTCACATCATGTGAATATGTCCATGTACTCTTACATATTGGTGTACAAAACCATCAACCAAACACAAGTTGACAAAACATGCCTCTTCAAACAACTGACTCTGAAGTCAAATATTAGAGCTCATGTAATTTCAACATCTTGCTTCATGCAACATGCACCATACTTTGAATTTGCAAAGAAATTCATGAAACATAAAAATACATGCTAGGCCTTAATTGGATAAGAAACCTAACCATTTTTCAGCAAACCATTTCAATGGTGCTTCTTTTTCTTTCAACTATGTTGAATTTAGTTTTTAGTTATATTTTTAATTTTGGAGAAAATAACTATTTATTTCATGTGTAATTAGATTAGTGATTTCATGTGTTAGGGTTGTGGATTCAGGCATTGAAACAACACCACTATATTTCAAATTTAAAAATGATGGTTTGAGTCCTAGGTAGCTTAGAATCCTACTTGTTTTCAAAATAAGGATGCACTCCCATTTGATTCTCATGAATAGGTTGTAATCATGAGGCTCTCGCTCAAGAGTGGACCTTCGCAAAATCTTGTGACGTCCTGTCACAAACAAAACCATCAAACTGAAAACACATCATTTTTCTCCTTCAAAGAAAAAAAAATTCACATCATGTGAATATGTCCATGTACTCTTACATATTGTTGTACAAAACCATCAACCAAACACAAGTTGACAAAACATGCCTCTTCAAACAACTGACTCTTAAGTCAAATAATAGAGCTCATGTACTTTCAACATCTTGCTTCATGCAACATGCACCATACTTTGAATTTGCAAAGAAATTCATGAAACATCAAAATACATGCTAGGCCTTAACTGGATAAGAAATCTAACCATTTGTCAGCAAACCATTTCAATGGCGCTTCTTTTTCTTTCAACTATGT
>CM076571.1:509081760-509245972 GCA_034641835.2 Pinus albicaulis
GTGGCCGAAGGGTTGCTGGATTGATATGAGTAGACACCTATTTTCCAGACCGACTCCATTTTCGACTCCAACCCTGCAGCCATACTGGATATTGGGGCGAATGCAGTTCCAAAACCCTCGAGCCTAATAAATCGGGGCGAATATAAACCAAAACTGTCCAGACCACTAAATGCGGAGGCGAATCCAGCGCTTCATGTTTTATGCGCCCTTATATTTTTGGGCTAAAGCATAATAATTATTTATTTTTAAAATAATTTTGGGACTAATTATACAAAACTATACAAAAAGGTTTTATATAAAAAATTCGCCCCAATAAAATCTAAAACCCCTTAATTTTGCCTTTGGGCTAAAATTCGCCCCTAAAATTTTCCATGTATCTCAGTACAGAAAATGGTTAAACTTATACTGAAGAGACGTCTTTTCATTTTCTTTAACGAGTTCGAAAATACAAGTGCTTGGTAATATTTTCAGTTTAGGGGGTTTGAAAATAATTGAAACAAGACTCATCCTAGAGGAATGAATGGTATAAAGGGTAGAAACTAGTTTCGTTCATAATGTAACTGCTCAAAACACATAGAGGTCAATAGGCTAGCTAATAAGACCACTCATTATCACAACAGTTCCTTGGGAAAGGGTAAAAACAACAAGTGAAAGTGTATGATCGGCCAAGCAAAGGGTGACAATGGAATGAGAAAATCAAGGCACATCTTGCATAAATAGGCTGATAAAAATGGAAATCACGAGGGATAGGATGAGAATGGTTTCATTTTTATACAATCTTTAAACATGAGAAAACTATGCTTGGAATTGGTTTCATTTCTAGACAAGCTTGAAAAATAGGAAAAAACTATGCTTGAGATAAGTTGAGATAAGTTTCACTGCCTCAAGCATAATAATGTTATTCTAGGAACATGCCCCCCAAGCTTCATTTCATTCACCTAAGCATATTACTGGTTACTAACAAATGGATGGAATGAAGGTTCATTTACAATACCAAGTGAAAGACTCTACTAGGAATTTACGATATCTAATCAAAGACTCGAATTGGAAGGGAAATCTATTTAATTTTTTAACGAGCTTGACATAGGAAAAGAACTATACTCAAGGGAACCTTGTTTCATTTTGTAATGATATTAACACAATAAAATGAACTCTTCTCATGACACTTTGTTTCATTTTTTTATGATCTTGACAAAAGAAAAGGAAATTTTCTCGTGGGACCCTTATTTAATTTTTCAATGAGCTTAACACAAGAAAAAAAAATTCTCGTAGAGTTTTATCATGACCTCCAAGAGGCCATGGCTTCCAACAGGTTCTCATTAGATGGAAGAAAAATTCTTTGGAAGGGATCCATATCAAAGGATCCAAGGGAAATGTCAAGCTCCAACTCCCCCAGTGAATGATGCACTACATCACCTACTAGATCTTCAATAAACACTGGTATGGAAGAGGTTGCCACATAATTAATCTGTGTTGGGGGATATACCATAGGAATATAAGGATTGTTTATGGAATTTGGTTGATTGGGAGTCAAATCATGACCAACGAATGAAAGTTGGTCAATGGTGATGATTCTTCCTTCATGCGGGAAATACATCACACAAAAGAGTGAAGAAAAAATTTGATCTCACATGACACAAACATAGTAATTCCCAAGGAGAAAATTAAAATCTAAAATTCCTTGGAATACCATCACATCGATATAGATAGTCTTTCATCCCAAAGTAATAGGAAACTAACGAAGGATCCCTAATGGTTGACTAGTTCCTCCGTTAAAATCCAATAGATTATGGGTAATGGGCACAAGCTGCAAAGAACCGAAATCTTTCCAAGCAGTTGAGGACAAAATACTAATAAGCACACCTTTGTCTATGAATATGCTAGATATGGCTACATTATAAGCTTATACTATGATCTCGAAGGGAACGTAAGGAGGAAGATGATATCCTTACAATCAACTCCAATCAAAGTAAGTGACCATACTACTTGGAGTGGGTGTTGTGGGAATGCGAGAACTGCCCCCTTGTGCTATTGGAATGGGATAACTTCCTCCCAGCATCGTGGTAACAGGAGTATTTCCCTCATGTTTCATGGGAAAGGGAGGATTTAGCCCCTGTTAGTTCCCTGTAATCAGCAAGAATGGAAAAAGTCTGGTCGCAGGGAGAAACATTGTTTCAACCACTTTGGGATTCTAGGATCTAGCCCTCCTGAATTCGGAGAGGGATCTCTCCAATCACTGCAAAGATGGATTTGTCTTTGAAGTTTAGTGTAATGATATTAGGCTAGTTATGAAGGCCAAGGGTTTGTTTTGTTTTTGGGTGGTTGAGCATGATTATTGTTTGAGGTAGAAAGTTCTAAGTGCAAATAGTTTCAAAGGTGAGAAGTTCCAAGCAATCATAGTAGGCTTCGGCCAAAAAGATAGATAATTGCAGTTTTTAGTCCATTGGGATATGGAGTCATAATAGGGTTTAATTGGAACATCAAGAGGCAAGAGTGGTCCATGGGGCAAGTCATCTATGTCTAAGGATCTCTTTGACTATTGATTTATGGAATGAAATGATACAATAAGAAGGGAAATTAAACAGATGGAGAACAAAGAGAAGCCCAGGATCTGGTAAGTACTTTTAAACTAGCCATCCTTTGAAAAACACTTAAGAAGAACATAAAAGAAAACTTGGATCTGGTAAGTACTTTTAAACTAGCCAGCCTTTGATACACTTTCGATAGAAAACATTTTAAAACTGAGGGAAACTTGAAGGCAACTGTTGGAGTAGAAACTAGCGGGTCGGGCTCGCCACAAATCCTCTCCTAGCTCTGCTTTACTTGGTTACTTTCAAGACCAACACAAAGATAACACAGAATGGCCTAAGATATGGTAAGTACTTCTAAACTAGCCAGCTTTTAACACATTCCAAGGGAAACATTGAGACAGTATTTGGGGATAAAACTAGGACCAGGGCACACCATATCTTCCATGGTTCATCTCTACTTAACTAATATTGAACATAACATTCAAGAATAATATTCAGCTAAGGCAATAAGACGAGGGAACGCCAACATTCCTATGCTTAAATTAAATTAAATCATTCCCAAATAACACATATTGGAAGAAAACGTTCAGATAAATATTTTCAGTCAAAGAAGGCTACTGATATACAGTAGGTCCTAACTCTATGCATGTTTTTCTTTATAAGAGAAGATGAAACACAGTGAAAACAGAAACAAAATGACAAATTATGATGAGAAAAACATCACCGTCAACATAGACCAGGATCCCAGAAATCAGCTTGTATTGATACTCCAAACTAGTTACAGCTTTAAGTCCAATGCTTTAGTTTAGCAACCATCTACACATCTCAGCCTAACCTATCTATCACCAATAGAGCTCCAAGGGCTAGTGAACACTATTTACAGATAGAAGTCTCAAGCTCAATTACATTTCAATATTCTACAACCAACCCCTTACTCATCGTTTACAGAAGTATATATAGAAGAATGAGGAGGTCAGATCTGATAAAAGATCTCTAATGATAATTAATACAGACTTAAATGGCTTCTCGGCCTTGAGGAGATCAATGAAGAAGCTTACATAGGTGTCTTCCGTATTAAATGGTTTACATAAATATTTAAGCTCAGTGGGAGCTTTTTTTGACCTTTGACGCTCTGTGTGATGTCAAAGTAACTCTGCTGATATTTTGTCATTAAGTTTGTTTGTAGATTTTACTCTCTAGTTGGGTTGTGAGGCAGATGTCTGATCTTAATCAATAACTTCGGCCTGCATTTCAATGCTTTGAGGCACATGTGGCGCTGTGGTAGCTAGGAGGAATCAATTTGCCTCAGATGTGGCGGTGGAGGCTTTCTGTCTGATGATCCTTTATGACTTTTCCTTTAACTGTGTTTTTAATCGGGGAGTAGGCTTTTGATAAACCATCTTAGCCGTAATCCCCGAAGATCTGTCTTCAATCTTCTGTTCTGAAATATTTTGTCTTCGGCACTTATACTCTCTAACTGTGCTTGACTCACTGTGTTTTGCTAGTATGCAGGGCTACGCAGGGGTGATATGGCATCAATGCCTCATGAAACACTGATGAAATGTAAAGTTTAAACCCTGCAAATGATTTTATTTAATGGATCAAAGGTAGGAGGATCGTCACCCTCAGACCGTGAATTTTCTTCAGCATGGCAGAAAAACCATTAAACCTTACAAAATATGAACAAATGTTATAAAATCCTACATGTATAGGCTTACTGCTTTAGAAGGCACGTGGAGGGTTCATGGTCGTGGGATGGCATCATTCAACGGTCGAGATTGATTAGAGGAGGTCAGAGGAGAGCAGCAAGGAATTTGAATCGGAGTCGTCGATCACGTAGAGATCGAAAGTCGAGAGTAGAGGCGGAAATTCAAAGCAGAGGAATCAGGGCGATGAATTATGGGTCGTCGATCTGCAGATCAGATCGACGGTGGAGATGTTTTAATGACCACGTCGTATCCCGGGTAACTGTCGGGCTTCTTTGGTGAGCGATCACCATCCGATGAGCCACCTCAGATCGGACAGCAGACGTCAATATCGCATCGGATCCACGTCCGATCTTTAATGTGCGATGAACATCGGTTTTGTGAACAATTCCCAGGCCACGCGTCGAGCAGTGAGTGGAATCGCTGCAAAAAAAAAAAAAAAACGCGCCACTCTCAAAAGCGGTGCGATGGATACCGCGTGGGTTTGCAATGGTGAGTGGATGGCAGGGACCACCAGGGGCGATGGATTGCATGCCGTCGATCTGCAAATCAGATCGATGGTGGATATCGATTTGGAACTTTGTGCCAGTAGAACTTTAGAACATAAAATAAAAAACCGACAAATTTTAATATAAACAAAGGTTTATACTTTGGGGGCGGATTATTAATTTTCAATACGGTTTGGCACCTGACTGCGAGGTCGCGGGTTATATGGAAGATAACATGACCAGGGGTTTTAGAGAAGGGGCTAATCACGATCGGGCAACACGATAAGCGCTTGGAAGGCTGGCGCTCGGTTCTGGCACCAAGGCATATGGAGGGGAGGGTTAAAGACTTAGCCCAAGGGGGCTTAAGTCTAAAATATATATAAAAATATGATTTTGATAAATTTTCAATGGTTTTCAAAGATTTTGAGCATTTCGATAAGGTAAGAAAGGGTCTTAAAACCTTATCAAAGGGGTCTCGATGAAGGGGAAAGGGGAAAAACATGAAAGATGAAATATTTTATGGGGGATGAAGGGGTTAGTTTTGGAAGAAGTGGGGAAAAGGAAAATGGTGTTTGCAGCCATAATCTTTCTTGGAAATCAGTAGGATTTTAAAATTTTTAAGATAGAAACAGCAGTGAAGATTTGGACAGAGGCATGAGGCCTTCAAGAGTCTTCAAGAGCCAACACTTTTTAGCAATAAAATATGTTCCTTGAAGGCTCCAAAAAATTTTAGTCACCTTTTGGTATAAAAAATTTCATAGGTGGCTAACAGTGGCTCCACTTGGTGATGGTGCCTTCTTGAAGGCATCAAGAACTTCAGACTTGCATTCTCTGAGAGGCTGACCTGTGCCTCATCCATTGGGTTGCCCTTCCTTTGTTGGGATGATCTTGCTTTGAAAACATGTTAGCATCCACAAAAATAATGGATCTTCATCAATATAACTTTCTACCTACCCAATCCTACTGATCTAACATTTTTTCTTCATCAGAGTGCACTTGGATTGGAAAACTCTTTTCACAACATTTTATTCTTTTAAAAACATCAAAATAATCTAATTCTACTCCTTATTTCCTCCATGGACTCAGATTAAACAGTTGAGTCCATATGATTCTCTACCTAATCTACCATCTGTTGGGATTAAACTGTGCAACAGATTTTAATTCTCTAAATTATATAACATAAATTTAAAAACAGTCAAGTCAAGATTAAGTTGTTTAACTTGCTATGATCTATGGCATAAAAACAAGCTGCACATAGACATTTATTTTGCAGAAAAATTAAAACAAAAATTGGAAGGCCTGAGATATGAAATTTGAAAGCATTTCCTTCTTCTTTTGTATAGCTCTGTCTTGACTTTGTTCTGAGTTGTCTTTCCTTTGTCAACTGGTTCAGATTTTGAGCTGATTAGAACCAGATTTTACATCTTTTGACTCATAATTTGAAATAGATTTGAGTCATTCTCTCTTTGAAACCCTAGGTTCAGATTTTGAGCATGTTTGAACCTTTAATTTCTATCCTAATCTATCTATTGATAAGCCAAGATTAAACAGTTTGGCAAATCGAATTCACTGTCTTATTGGCAGAAAATTTAAAGTTAATTAGTCAAGATTAGGTAGTTTGACTAACTAGAAGTGTGTTTTCAGGAGTGGCATTTAAGCTTGCACACTTTCAGATTTTTATTCTCTTTTTTGGTATGGGGTTGTACCTTTCTTGATTTCATAACCTGCCCTCTTTTCTTTTCTTTTTTGTTTTTGTATTTTTTATTTTTTATAAATTTGAATGCAATGGTGGATGAGATATTTACAATGAGAAAAAAGATAAAAAGGCTTTCAGAACATGGGATGGATTAAGAGAAGTAATGTTTAAGCATCCTGCCATTGACAGGACCCCCAAACAATTTTGCTCCATTCAACTCCTGCAAGAAAAATGCATTGTTACCAGCAGCTAAATGAATAGAGTAAGGGCCAAGCCATAAGTTGGCAAATTTTCCATGCTTGTCCTTGTCTTCCCTCCTTGAGTCCCACTTTAAAAATTTGTCCCCAATTTTGAAATTGCTGGCCTTTGTTCTTCTGTCAAAAATCTTTTTTATGTTGTCATGTTTCTGAAATGCTTTGTTATAGACTTCCTCTCTGTTTTTCTGAAGATGAATGGTCTAATTTATTCTCTTGATCATGTCATTTTATTCATTTTGCAACTCTTGAATCAAATTCATTACTGGTACACCAAGGCTTTTTGGAAAAATTGCATCAGTACCATATACAAGCTAGAAAGGTGACATGCCAACAGATTTCTTCAAAGTCAATCTGTCAGCCCAAAGTGCATGAACTAGCTTTGTGTGCCAATATTTTTTATTGTCCTCCAACAGTTTCTTAATTATGTTCACTAAACTTTTGTTTGAGGATTCTGCAAGTCCATTACCTTGAGGGTAATAGGCCGTGGAATGTCCCAATGTTATCTGATATCTATGACAGAACTCAACCATCCTCTTTGATCCAAATGTTGTTGCATTATCAGTGATGATCTTGGTAGGACAGCCAAATCTGGAGAGAATGTTGGTCTCCATAAATTTTATAATAATTGAATCATTGGCCTGCCTACAAGGTATGGCTTCTATCCACTTAGTGAAATAGTTTGTGGCAGTGAGAATCCATCTATCGTGGGCAGAAGATGGTGGATGGATTTCTCCTATGAATTCAAGTCCCCACTGTAGAAATGGGGCTTCAACAGTGATTGGATGCAAAGGCAGGGGTAGCAGTTTTCTTTTGCCTTCAAAAATTTGACATTTATGACAGGCAATGATCATCTTGTGTATATCAAGAAAAAGAGTAGGCCAATAGAAGCCAGCCCTCAAAATTTTGTTGGTTGTTTCCTTCCAGTATAAATGACCTCCACACTCTCCTTCATGGAACTCGTGCTTAACCTTCTCTGCATCAAACTCAGGCAAACATTTAAGCAATATACCACTTGCATTTTTCCAATAAAGACATTTATCTATAATGCAATAGTTTACAGATTTTAACTTTAAGAACCTTGCCTTTGTTTTTGTCAAACCAAGAGGTGTATTCAAATTAAGCAAAACATAAACAATATCAACATACCAAGAGGAATTCATAAAATGGTTTTCAACAATGGGAGTTGAGATTTCCTCTTGATCATCCAAAGCATCAATCATATTAATATCAAGCACTTCAAAATTTGTTTCAGCCATTAATCTAGCTAGACCTTGGCCTTTGATGAGTTTAGTGGGTTTTATTTCTAGATCATATTCAAGAATAATAGCAATCCACTTACCTCTCTTACCATCTGGGTCCTGTGTTAGGATGTCTTTAACGACTAAGTTTGGGACAAAGGCAATGATGTGTGAGTGAAGGATGTATACTCTGAAGTCTTTCAAAGCTTTAACCAAAGCAAAAGCTTGCTTCTCCATGATGTTATACTTCAAAGGAGCATCCCTCAATGCCTTACTAAAGAATGCAATAGGTTGCTCTTTTCCTTGTGGATTTTTCTGTAAAAGGATAGCAGCTATGGTATGTTCTGATGCAAATGAAAAAATATAAAAATCTTTTGAAAAATCAGGACTTATAAGAACCGGTGTTTTGGTTAACGCTTGTTTCACCAGCTCAAAAGACTTCTTTGCTTCCAAGGTCCATTTTACCCCTTGCTCCTTTTTTAACATGTTTGTGATATTTCTAAGGAGCTCAGCCAAGTTGGGGATGAACCTTCTCAAAAATTTAATCTTTCCAATGAAATATTGCAACTCCTTGATGTTTCGAGGATGAGAGATTTGCAATAAGGCCTCAATCCTCTTGGGATCTATCTTTATACCCTCCTCATAAATAATGTGCCCAAGAAGCTTACCTTCTTGGAGACCAAATAGTGTCTTATTAGGGTTTAAGGATATCCAAACTTTTTTCATTTCTCGAAAAAATTTCTTAGATGTTTTAAATTCTCTTCATCTGTTTTTGAAAACACAGTGACATCATCAAGATAGATAATGATGAAGAAGCCCAGTTCCTCCGAGAATGCTATGTCCATGGCTCTTTGAAAAGTTTCTCCAGCATTCATTATACCAAAGGGCATTTTCACATACATGAAAGTGCCCCATGGTGTAGTAAAGGTTGTCTTTAATTGATCAACAGGGTGGACTAGGATCTGATTGTACCCCGAGTAGCCATCAAGCAAAGAAATTCTTCTAGACCCTACCACCCTTTGAAAAATATGATCCATCTTAGGTAAAGGGTAGTTGTCTTTTAATGAAGCTTTGTTTAAGTCTCTAAAGTCTATACAAAGCCTGATCTCTCCATTTTTCTTCCTAACTGACACGAGATTAGACACCCACTCAGGATATCTAATAGGGACAATAATACTAACATCGTACATTTTCATGATCTCCTTCTAAACCAAAGGCAACTGGACAGGGTTTATTCTGTGCAGTTTTTGCTTAAATGGCTTTTGGTTTTCCTTGAGAGTGATTTTGTGCTGTATTATTTCAGTGACATAGGATTTAAGATCTTCGTAACTCCATGCAAAAACATCAGAAAACTCTTTAAACAGCTCTATGTATTTGAGTTTAATGTGAGCTGGTAAATTCTTAGATAGTTTAATCATCATGGGTTTAAGTTCACTGCCTATATTGCACTCTTCCACTTCAGTCTCTACAGGCTCCATTTTAGGTTTATTTGCCACATCGTTAAAATCGAACAACTCTTCTAAAGGGGCCAGACCCTTAGGAAAACTTTTATCTTTAGAGTGCAGAGTTTCCAACTCTTCTATTTCTAATTCTGCATTCAATTCTGTTTTGTTTATAAGTTTCCTTGATAGAAGATTAATAGTGACAAGCACAGGATACATTTCTTCTTCACCAAGAAAATTTTCTTCACTGCATTCTGTATCATAATCTGAATCCGAACTGTGTAGTTCGAATTCATTTCTGAATTGCATGAAGTCTACTATTTGTTTGTCTCCATCAAAAACCTGCCAATACTTTTCATTATCAGGCACAGTTGGTCTAAATTTTATCTGAGTTGTGCAGTCTTTGGTTTCATATGGCGTTAAGCATGTTCTGGCTGCAAAGGCTAAATTGTGGGCGGCAATGTTTCTTTTTCTTGGGACAAAAATCAGTTTCGACTCCTAGAATGTTTTTAAAAGGTCCATGACATCATTTCGGTAGGCCCTAAATCTAGGATGATTTGTGTTATACTCCCCATTGACTTGCCTAATGACTAACTCTGAATCCTCATACACATTGATTCTTTTGGCTCCTTACTTTTTTAATAGATGTAAGCCTAAGAGAAGGGATTCATATTCCGCTATGTTATTGGAACACTGAAAGTTTAATTTGCAGGAAATGCAGTCTGTGTGGTTATTTTCAGTGTTGGAAACCCAGACACCTACACCAGCGTTAGTTCTAGCGCAGGATCCATCAAAATACATACTCCACAGAGGACTATTCTCAGTTTTATCCGTTTGGTGGTTGTACTCTTCAACTAAAGCACTTAGTTGTAATTGTTTCAATTCCTCAGGTTTTTCATTGGGTTGAGGATGGTTTTCTTGACTGTCAAGGTTTAAGAGCGATGGACACATGACTTGTAGCTCAAGACCTTTTTTTGATTTGCTGACATTCATAGGTTGAGCCAACCGTTCTGACACTTCTGCGTTATGTTCTTCTTCCTACCTATCGGCCTTTGATCCTACTAAAGTGACTTGTTCACTAAATGTTTCATTGTTACACATAATAAAAGAATCTAGGCCCGTATTTACAGAATAGAGAGGAGATTTTTGCGATCTATTTTGACTCGTAACTGTATATTGCATATGAGATTCCCTGTAAAGTCTTCTATTTTGATTGAAAACAGGGATAGTCGCATAGGTCATGTCCATTTTCATAGTCCCTTGTATCTTAGCCCCCCGCAATCTTGATAAAAACATTCCATATTTGGGGGGAACATCAGCCACAACAATATCCATTACTAAGCATTTAGCTAGAATTTGGGCTAAGTTAACATAGAGGTCTTTGATTAATCCTAAACATTTTACTCTGCTTGAGTCAAAGGAGTACAGATCTTTATAAGGTCTGGTGATTTCTAGACCAAGGCTCTCCATCACAGCTTTAGGCATTAAATTATGAGAAGCCCCGGAATCATGCATAGCGTTGTACAAAATTTTGTCATGAACGTTTAAACTCACATAAAAGGGAGGAACAGGTCCCTCTTGATACATACCTTCAATCTTTGGACCAAAAATAAGCTCTGAATGGTCATCATTAAGATTGAGGATATCCTCATTTTCCTCTATATTTAAAGCCTTCAAAATTTGGGTCCTATATACATGCTGGGCAGCTAACTCAGTCAAAGGAACAGGCATTTTGATCTTTGAAATTTCCTGATCTAGGCTGAAAGGAATTTGACTCTTTGAACTACTGGTCTCGGCCTTATTATCTATCACTTTGTCAGCAATATTAGTTTGCTGATTTGTTTTATTTATATTTGACAAAATTGTTTTAACAGGAGTACTAGCTGAGATGTTAGTACTACTAATTTCTGCACTCTGTTTTGTAACATTTTGAGTACTTTTTTCTTTACCAATATCAGAATTTACAGCTACTATGTTGTCCTTTTGTTTGAAAACTTTAGGCTTGGTTACAGTGTTGTTTTGTGAAGATTTTTCAGAGGTTTTGGTGTTGGGAGTTTGTTGACTGGTTTTACTTCTAAGGTCATATTCTTTTTGAGATTCTATGATGACATTTTCCATGTCTTGATAATAACTTTCATCATCATCTCTTCTATCATCATAAGGTGTGTATGGACCTTGTTTTCTATCATAATGAACCTCAAAGTCATAATTATCTACCCCCTAGCATGTTAATATCATCCTCCTTTGTTATTTCATTCGTTTCCTCAACCTCACTTACATAGTTTTGATGAAAGGGAGGAGTGATCTGCTGATCATCTTCCCTAGGTCTGTTTGGAGGTTGGTTCCTTCTAAAATTCTGGTTTTGGGTTATGGTTTCTATTTTGAGGAGCATTTTGGTTTTGACTGGCTTGTGCTCTCTCAAGGATGCTTATTTTCTTCATCATCTCCTCCATCATTCTTTCCATCTTTGAGTTTGAAGTAGAAGGTGTGTTTTCCTCTCTAAAAGATACTCTCTTTTCATTTTTCATTCTTTCTCTCTTCTCCATTAAGTTGACTTCTACAGAAAGAGCACCCTTTTGCATCTCTTCAAGAGTTGCAGGATCTCTTTCTCTCAGCTGATAGGCCATCTCAGGGTCAAACCCTTTAGGAAAATTGTTTAAATTTTAGCCTTGTGGAGGTTTTATTTCTGGGGAAAGTGCATTATATACACTATTGAATCTGGTACAATAAGCTTGCACACTTTCCCCAGTGTTTCTATGGAGATTTTTGTAATCAGAAAGGACTTGGAGAGGGTTCTTCTTCACTTCCCATTTATTTAAGAATGTTTGATGGAAGGCTTGGAGATCATTGATACTATGGGGGGTTAAGCCTTTGAACCATTTTCTTACTTCTCCCCCTAAGATCTGAGCAAAAAATCTAAGCTTGACAGAATCATCATCAATTTCATTCCTGTCAAAGTATTCATTCATCTTATCCACATGTTGTGATGCAGTGGTAGCATTGCTAGAGTCATACAATGGAATTTTGGACTGATAGTCCTGTGGAAGATTGACTAGTGGAAGAGGAAGGACTAAGGGAGCATACCATGCTGCCATGATATGTGGTGGGGGTGGATTCACAAGGGTTGGATTAAAAAGAGGGAAAATGGGCTGAAGTGGAGTGGTTTGGACAGTGGATGTAGGGTGAGTAGAAGTGGATGGAACAGAAATAGACTGTTGAGCTGATCTTAGATGAGAGACACCTAGGTTGTGAAGGAAATGTAAATCAGGAGGTGTTGTTTCTCTGCTACCAGGATTTTCATTTGCTTTAGGAGATGAAAGTGAAGACTCAAAATATAACTGATATAAATCACCAAGGGACCTAGTTCTAAAGGGATTTACCAAGTCAACTTGTGATTGTTGTAGAGCTGAAAGATTTTCAGGGACTGAATTAGCTCTCAAGGGTGATCTGAAAATAGTTGATAATTTAATCTTAGAAGACTTCCTAAGGATACTTTCTAGGTTACTGACTATTTCGAGTGGATCAGGGTCCGGATGGGCTCTAGTGTGAATCTTTCTAGGAGCCACTATGCTGTGTTTTTTAGACCCAAATAAACAGGAAAAGTTCAACCAGGTATGACAATCTTTAAGAGGTTAACTAGTCTATTTTACAAATTGAAATCCTACAGTCCTCTAACTGAGTTTTAAACAATGTTATAATGATAATGGTTCTTCCCAGTGGAGTCTTAAGGTCTGTTCAGGATTGTGGAGTCGCCAAGTGGAAGTTTTTAGCTCCTTTGGAGGTAAAAGGTTTTATGGTCCACTGCCATGTTTATTAAATACCAATCTGAAATTTTTTTTGGTGTTTTTCTATGTTATTTTTTCATTTGTGTGGTTTTTAAGAATATCCTAACTCTGTTTCAAAACTTAGCTACGGTCGTGAGACAGAGATAGTCTACTCTTATGGCTAAGCCAGCTGATTTTTCAAGGTTAGATAAAGTCTTATGAGAATCCTAGGGTTTGCCTAGTTTGTCACTGATTCAAACAAGTTCTATCATGATTACCATTGTTTGGTAGTGCTTGGAAAGGCTGCTTTTTACTCATGAGGTTTTATGAAATTTCTAAAGGAAACTAGGATGTAAATTCGACTTCGTTCCCCAGCGAAGTCACCAGAAATGTTAGTTGCTAGTCGCTCAGCTGGTTGATATAACAAATGTTCTTTGAAATAAATCTCTGATATCCTATGGTTACCTTAAAATGAAAATGATTCTGGTTATTTTCCCCAGCGGAGTCGCCAGAAATTTTAGTTCCCTATAATCAGCAAGATTGGCAAAAGTCCAGTCGTAGGGAGAAACATCTTTTCAACCACTTTTGGATTCTAAGATCTAGTCCTCCTGAATCCGGAGAGGGATCTCTCCAATAAGTGCAAAGATGGATTTGTCTTTGAAGTTTAGGGTAATGATATTAGGCTAGTTATGAAGGCCAAGGGTTTGTTTTGTTTTTGGATGGTTGAGCATGATTACTGTTTGAGGTAGAAAGTTCTAAGTAGAAAGAGTTTCAAAGGTGAGAAGTTGCAAGCAATCAGAGTAGGCTTCGACCAAAAAGATAGATAATTACAGTTTTTAGTCCATTGGGCTATGGAGTCATAATAGGGTTTAATTAGAACATCAAGAGGCAAGAGTGGTCCATGGGGAAAGTCATCTATGTCTAAGGATCTCTTTGAAGATTGATTTATGGAATGAAATGATACAACAAGAAGGAAAATTAAACAGATGGAGAACAAAGAGCAGCCCAGGATCTGGTAAGTACTTTTAAACTAGCTAGCCTTTGAAAAACACTTAAGAAGAACATAAAATAAAACTAGGATCTGGTAAGTACTTTTAAACTAGTCAGCCTTTGATACACTTTCGATAGAAAACATTTTAAAATAGAGGGAAACTTGAAGGAAATTGTTGTAGTAGAAACTAGTGGGTTGGGCTCGCCACAAATCCTCTCCTAGCTCTGCTTTACTTGGTTACTTTCAAGACCAACACAAAGATAACACAGAATGGCCTAAGATCTGGTAAGTACTTCTAAACTAGCCAGCTTTTAACACATTCCAAGGGAAACATTCAAACAGTCTTTGGGGATAAAACTAGGACTAGGGCACACCATATCTTCCATATTTCATCTCTACTTAACTAATACTGAACATAACATTCAAGAATAATATTAAGCTAAGGCAATAAGACGAGGGAACGCCATCATTTCTATGCTTAAACTAAATTAAATCATTCCCAAATAACACAGATTGGAAAAAAACATTCAGATAAATATTTTCAGTCAGAGAAGGCTACTGATATACAGTAGGTCCTAACTCTATGCATGATGTTATTTATAAGAGAAGATGAAACACAGTGAAAACAGAAACAAAATGACAAATTACAATGAGAAAAACATCACCGTCAACATAGACCAGGATCCCATAAATTAGCTTGTATTGATGCTCCAAACCAGTTACAGCTTTAAGTCCAATGCTTTAGTTTAGCAACCATCTACACATCTCAGCCTAACCTATCTATCACCAGCAGAGCTCCAAGGGCCAGTGAACACTATTTACAGATAGAAGTCTCAAGCTCAATTAAATTTCAATATTCTACAACCAACCCCTCACTCATCTTTTACAGAAGTATATATAGAAGAATGAGGAGGTGAGATCTGATAAAATATCTCTAAAGATAATTAATACAGACTTAAATGGCGTCTCAGCCTTCAGGGGCTCAATGAAGAAGCTTACATAGGTGTCTTCTTTATTAAATGGTTTACATAAAGATTTAAGCTCGTTCGGAGCTTTTTTTGACCTTTGACACTCTGTGTGATGTCAAAGTAACTCTGTTGATATTCTATCATTAAGTTTTTTTGCATATTTTACTCTCTGTTGAGGAGGTAAATCCCCTCTACGGACAGAGGTGATCCCTACTAGCCCAGATCGGGTCTAGCAACAATCAAACACGCTACAGTGCAGGTTCCTAATTGCAAATATACCGACTTGCGAGGAAGGCTTACCTGGAATCCAACGTTGTCGTTTGTAGAAGAGGTGGTGCTCCCGTTCCTTCGCCCTGGCAGATCACAATCCTCACGATCTTCATGATTGGACACCTACACATGCAAGAAATAACACAAACGCAAGCATAAAATCCAGTACATACAACTATATGTCAGTCGAAGAGGACATAACTCATGAACATGATCAAGAACAAGAGTGGAACCATAACCGATAGTCGCTTATCATTAAAGAGTCAAAAGAAGAATACAACCATAGCTTCGACGCAGCACTCTCCTTTAGCGGGTCATCAGCACAACATGTCTCGATAAATCCTGTCAAGGATGGGACAAGCCTCTCTCTTCGAATACTTTGCAATAGTCTCCTTGTTTGGATTTGGCCTTAAGGGAATCAAGAAAGCTCTTGCAGCATAAGGATGTAAAATCTCTTAGGAACTTGGAGATTTTGGAACTAGCTTGTCATGGAGAAGAGCAAGCTTTTATAGAAGGAGGAAGGGGAGTTGGGATCCCTATAATTATTGGATTGGCCCTATCATCAAGGAAGCTTCCATGAGAGGTGGCAAACCACTTCCTCTCTATGGAAATCCGTAGCCAAACCTCCCAACTCAAGATAGAAATCAGTCCAGGAATTTGTTAGGATGAAACTTCCGCCTTTTATTTTTAAAAAACACCTCTTAATATGGTTGGCGTGGGTGCGGCTCTATGAAAGAGCGCCAATTGGCGCGCCCTCTTTGGAGGATTTTCCCCCTTGGCACGAGGGCTAAATTGCGGAACTGTGCCAATGGAAAAAGAGCTATTTTTAGGGTTTTTTGCAGGGAGATGTCTTCAGGGAAATCAAAGCTCATCTTCAGAGTGATGCAATGAAAGTATTTTCAAGTCTTGTCTCTGCTCACAGGTCACGGAATGAGCCCTCCAATGTGCGGGATGGGGATTGTAGGGACGGTGACAAATTGTTTTGTAACAGATGCCCCCTAAAGCATGAGGCCCGAGAGAGAGAGAGGGGTGAAATGCTTTACGAGAACATGCTGACTGAAAACACTGCCATCGGAAAACCTGTGAAGCGAAGTACAAATGATGTCTCAGATACATGATATATATGCGTGGTATGGGCACAGCCATCCATAACAGAGTATACAATAATCGAGATCCAAGGTATGGGCACAGCCATCCAGTGAGGATCGATAAATAGACTCAGGCATGGTCGCAGCCATCCAATCAGTGAGTCATGTAAATAATAATAATAATCCACAATATCGCAGCCTGGATTACAACAGACACAATCCAAGGTCTTGCGCTCCATCTCGACCCGAACAAAGTACAAGTTCAAGCATGCGAATATGCGAGCTGAAGTCGAAGATGAAAGAACATCGTCTAATTACCAGCCAATGATGAAAGCTGTTAACAGACGCGAGAGGAACCACCAATAATGACAATGGCCCTCAAGGTACTATAGGTACAATCTATGGCATGTGAATCAATGAGCTGGCATCGAACACCCGTAGAATCACTCGATCAGAGGCCAATAATGAAAACCTCACGTCGAATGCGACGAACCTGACATTGAGGCATGCAGGCTCCAAGGTACCATAAAAGAGTCTCTAGAACATATTCCTGGATAATGAGCTGAATTCGACAGGAAGTGACCTTGATCGAAGGTGGGCCATAATTTTTCCCACATCATCGACACGAGACAGAGGAACATAATGTTTTTGTGAATTAGGATCATATGAGAATCAGAGGAAGGTTGATACTTGCAGAGGTCAACTTCTCTTGAACATATGAACGGCACGACAGTGGACTTGGCAGTATTTGACATCAAAATATCAGAGGTCATAGTGACGAGGAAAAGAGCAGATGAGAGGTCAAAAGGGATTACCCAAACCCACGGAGGCAAGCAGAAAACAAGATGAGATTGTCCCCAACCCGACACGAATGCAGACAAGTGCCATGTTCAAGAGTGACATACTACCGACATGACAATGATGCTGGTTCTGTTTTTCCCCACCATTTCGGTGAGTACCTCTTTATTTTTACACAAGCTTGAAGAGGATACCATATGCTTGTCATATAAATCCGCTCTTCGGGCGAATCCATCCTAGTACATTTAACGAGCCCTAGGAAGGAGGAACTCGAATTACGTCGTGATTGACAATTTCCGATGTCATTTAGGTTTTAACGAGTCTGACAAAGGAAGAACTCGGCGTCTTTTCATATTTAGAGAGTTTGAAAAGACAGCAGAAAAGTAAACTCCAGCGGTCCCTTTTCGTAGATAGTTCCTCGGACCCGAAAAGGTAGAAAACAATATCGAGAAAACCTCCTAGTCGCGATAGGCTAGGGTATTCCTTTTTCGTAAATAATCTATCCCAGCCCGAAAAAGGGGTAAACGTATACTGGATAGATGTCATTTCGTGTCCACTTTAACGAGATCGAAATGACAAGGAACTTGACAATATTTTCATGTTTAGGGAGTCAGAAAAGAGCTGAAAGTTGACTCCTCCTGGAGGAACGAGTGGTATAAAGGGTAGCACCTGGTTCCGGTAATGGTGGAACTTCTCAAAACAAATAAAGGTTAAGAGGTTGGCTAACAATACCACTCATCACAGCGGTTCCTCAGGAACGGGTAAAACAGCCAAGTGAAGGTATATGATCGGCCAAGCAGATAGTGACGATGGAGTGAGAAAACCAAGGCTCATATGGAAAAAACAGGCTGATAAAATGGCAATCACAAGAGGTAAAATGGGAAAGGTTTCATTTTTACACAAGCTTGAAATCAGGAAACTCTGCTTGAAGTTGGTTTCATTTTTACACAAGCTTGAAACAAAGATAAACTATGCTTGAAACCAGTTTCATTTTTACACAAGCGTGAAATGGAAACAAACTATGCTTGAAAAAGAAAGCATGCCCTCCAGCATGGTGACTCAATTCGAGGTACATGCCCCCCAAGCTTCAATCCATATGAAAGGCAGATGGAGTGAAGGTTCAAATCACGAGATCAAAAGACTCGACTAGTATTTTACGAGAACTTATCAAAGACTCGAATTGAACGGGAATGTGTTTCATTATTTTAAAGAGGTTGACACATTAAAAGAACTATCCTCAAATGTCCTTGTTTCATGGTTTAAGGAGCTTGGCACAAGACAAGGAACTCTGCTCCGACAACCTTGTTTCATTTTTTAAGGAGCTTGACACAAGAAAATGAACTCTGCTCCGACAAGACCTGGTTTCATTTTTTAAGGAGCTTGACATAGGAAAAGAACCATGCTCTGACCGACCTCATCATAATGAACAAGAAGTCATCGCTTCCAAGAGTTCCACTCCTGATGGAAGGAAAAAAACCTGGAAATCAGAACCCAATGCCCCCAGCACCTTATGCACAACGGCATTATCACTAGATACAGGCACGGGGTAGGTAGCCACATAGTTGACCTGCAGTGGGGCAGATACAACAGGTGGATAAAAACTAGGAAGGGATGATGGCGGGCCAGCTGCCACATCAGGACCAAAGAATGAAAGCTAATCAATGGTCACAATCCGTCCTTCATGTGGAAAACAAACCACACGAAAAAGGGAGGAGACAAGCGCTCCATGGCATAGGTGTAATCACGCCCCAAAAGCAAATTGAAATCTAAGGGGCCTGGAACAACCATCACGTCCATATGGACGGTTTTACCTCCCAAAGTAACAAGTAACTTTGGAAGGATACCTAACGGTTGACTCATTCTTCTGTTAAATGCCAACAGATTTTGCGTAATAGGTGCAAGCGGCGGCAAGCCGAAAGCTTGCCAAGTAGTTGAGGATAGAACACTAACAGACGTGCCTTCGTCTATAATGGTGCTGGGTACGACCAGACCAAAAGCCTGTACTGTGATCTCGAAAGGCACATAAGACAGAAGGCGGTATCCCAGAAATCGATTCTAATCAAAGGAAGCAACCAAACTACTCGGAGGGGCTACCATCGAACCGAGAAGGTCTTCCCCTGGTGTTATGGAAGAAGAAGGAGCATCTTCCACGACTTCCATCACTGAGTCGGGAAGAGTATCCTCTAACACCTCCATCACGGGAGGCGGAGGAGCCACTTCTTGAGGTATAGGGACAGGAGAATCTTTCCCCAAGTCCGAGGAATCTGAAGAAACAAGAAGAACCTGAGGGATGTGAGGTCCACTCTCCATGGAAAAGACCTGGTGCACCGTAGAACGGGCCAGCTCAACCGATCCCACGACCAATGGTTGGTCAGGAACAGATTCCTGAATTTGAATTTCCGAGGGAGCGGGATCGACCAAGGATGACTCTTGACCAATCATAAGATCAACTGGTGGAGGACTCAAGGAAATCCGTTTATAACCAGCCGGGAGGCATGGTGTAGAAACGGTTTAGTTGTCCAAAACTCACTTGGCTTCATCCATATATGGACAAAGGTGAATGGCATGGTGCCCTTCACACAACTTATAGGGATTGGTGAGCTTACCCTGCTTCTTAGGAGTTTTACCAACACCAGTTGAAGACGTGCCCCCAACCTGATTCCCGGAAGCCAAAGGCAACAGCGGACGACCACTGGACCATTATTCAAGCACCTTGGGAATGCCAGGGCAATCTCGAAGAAGATGGTCTCCCATGCACAACATGCAAGGGAACTTGACTTTCCGTGGAGGGTTGGAAGGTTTATCAAGAGGAGACTTCTTAGGTGAAATAGTCGCAGAGTTAGCCTCTCCTTTATCGGACTTCTTCTTCTTTGTCTTCTTCTTCTTCTTCTTAGCCACCTGGTTACTTGAATCTAGACTTTCACCAGGCGAAGTAGAAGAGGAGGACGCAGAAACAGGCAAAGAAGGGGAGAGGTCCACCTTGGAATTGACATGATGTTGTTCAGGTGGAGGAACTGATTGACCAGTAGCTGAGACATTCGGGACCACAGAGGTTGAAAACAACAAAATAGGCAACCCAATAGTTAACCCAGGAAGGGACAACGTTGCCATGTAAGGAGCACCAACATTCCCAAAAGGAGGAAAATGACCAGGATTCCCTTCTGAGGGGATTCCTTGGTTGGTAAACTCTGAAAAAGTTGCCATCAAAACTCAAAACCACACACGGGCCGAAAAAGAGTCAAGACACACAATCAAACGGCCAACAAGCAGAATCTAACAGGGCGTGTGATCGCGGGTGATTAATTTTTTACCATATTGAAAACTAGAAACTTCACCGTTTTATGTTTTAAGAGTCGAGAAATGGACAAAAGGTGACTCTATCTCTTTCAGATTTGACACAAGCATGAAAGGACAAATGCTTGGTGATCCTTTCAAATTTAGGGAGTCAGAAAAGATCAAATGACTGCTCAGGAATACTAGGCAAAAGGGTGAACCAAATAACCGTGAACTGTAATATACACCTTGGTTTCAAAATGAAAATCAACCAAAAGGACTTTAGGTAAAAAGATTCCTCCGGGTATAGAGTAATGAGACTTGCTTCTGAATGAGATTGAAACCTAATGGGGTCTCCCTTTATATACGCGACGGTACGGGGAGCACAAGTCCATACTAGTGCTGTCTAAATCCAAAAGGCGAACGACAGCTACTAGGTTTTAAGACGCCGGAACACGTCTCTAGCCTAGACCTCTAAATGTGTTTCATTAGATTTCAATGCTGCCTTAGTGTAAATTGAGTGAATTTTAAAGTTTATCTTCAATTACGTTTCAGTTTTCAAGCCCTAACGAATGTGTTGTCTCAAAAATCTCCTAAATACAAAATTACATGCCACAGTATATCATTTTGTTCGATGAAAGCTAGCTACAGAAGAGTTGAGAGCTTTTTACACAAACAAAATGATCAGAAGACAATCAGTGATATCTCTAATGCAACTAATGAAATTAAAAACTTTTCTTCCAAAGTCAGTAATTACTAATAACATCGAAAAGATTTCAATTTGCACTAATCAAACAAAAGCAAAAGAGATTTTTTTTTTTTTTCAATGTTTGAGAGCTAGATGCACTAAACAAACCGAAAAAAAATGAGAAGCAATTTGAGAAATGATAATAAGAGAGCAAAAACAAGCAAATTTCACTCAATGGCATAAACAATCAGATCTCAAATCGACCAAAAGTCTCTCAAAACCAAGAAAAGTCCCAAAGACACCAATGAGCCATGTGATCTAGGCCCAAAACGAAGCAAAGCGAAATTCGAATTAAAATGAAATCAGTCACTCAAAAAGCGCAATAAGATGATAGAGAACTGTCAAACGAATGCAAGAAAGCAATCCCAAAGTCAACTGAATGAACGAAAACCAAAAACTCCCAAGGGAGGCTCGATTCACAAAAGCACCTAGATGCCCTAGGGCTCGAATGCAAAATCGAAAGAAATAGGCAAACAACCAAAGGATGGAGGTTACAATCAGTCAAACTAGGCTCCAGTGCACTCAAACAGCCGAAAAAACAAGATCAAAATCACAAGTCAATCTCAGAAAGCATGAAACAGAGCAAACCCTAATAGCTCACAGGATTGGCGCGACTGTGAGCTTGAAATTAGCACCAGAAAGGCAATGGCGTGGGTGATACACAGGCAACCTGCGCCAATGGGCGCGACTGTCACGCTAAAAAGCGCGCCAGCCGAGTTTACTATGGAAAAATAAAAAACAGCAATCTCAGACACAGACAAGTGAAAACAAGGCTAAAACAAAGCCAAACAAATAGGAAAAACCAGTCCAAAGAGTTGACCAAGCAAACAAGACCAAGAAGTTGACCGGAAAGAGAAGAAAAAACTCCAAGTTGTTCAGTCCGTAAACCAAACCAGAGATTGACTGAAGCAGCGTTGATCTACTCCGCTAATGCAAAGCAAAAGTGTTTCGAAGTCTATCTAGCTGTGCTTCAGACTCCATCTATAGTTTACAAATCAAACAACAAGTTGACTCCCCAGTGGAGTCGCCAAATTATTGAGGAGTTAAATCCCCTCTACGGACAGAGGCGATCCCTACTAGCCCAGATCGGGTCTAGCAACAATCAAACACGCTACAGTGCAGGTTCCTAATTGCAAATATTGACTTGGAAAACACACAGATCAATGTTATGGTTGCAGAAAACAATTACTCCGTTCCTTCGCCTGTGAATCTACCAATCTACAGTCTTCGTGATCGGTTTTGCACATGCAAGAAACAACACAAACGCAAGCATAAAATCCAGTATATACAACTATATGTCAGTCGAAGAGGACATAACTCATGAACATAATCAAGAACAAGAGTGGAACCATAACCAATAGTCGCTTATCATTAAAGAGTCAAAAGAAGAATACAACCATAGCTTTGACGCAGCACTCTCCTTTGGCGGGTCGTCAGCAAAACATGTCTCGATAAAGCCTGTCAAGGATGGGACAAGCCTCTCTCTCCGGATACTTGGCAATAGTCTCCTTGCTTGGATTTGGCCTTAAGGGAATCAAGAAGGCTCTTGCGGCATAAGGATGTGAATGCTCTTGGGAACTTGGAGATTAGCTTGCAAGGGAGATGAGCAAGCTTTTATAGATGGAGGAAGGGGAGTTGGGATCCCTATAATTATGGGATTGGCCCTATCATCAAGGAGGCTACCATGAGAGGTGGCAAACCTCTCAACTCAAGATAGAAATCAGTCAGAATTTTGTTAGGATGAAACTTCGCCTTTTATTTTTAAAACCTCTAACCTGTAGTTTGGCGCGAGGTGTGGCTCTATGACGAGCGCCAATTAGAAGGCTCTCTACGGACGATTTTCTGAGATTTGTGAGAATTGATTGGAACCTTGATGGAAACTATTTAGGGTTTTGAGATGAATCAAAGCTCATCTTCAGAGGGATGCAATGAAAGTATTTTCAAGTCTTGTCTCTGCTCACAGGTCACGGAATGAGCCCTCCAATGTGTAGGATGGGGATTGTAGGGACGGTGACAAATTGCAGTGTAACACTCTATGGCTGGGTTGTGAGGCAGATGTCTGATCTTAATCAATAACTTTGGCCTGCATTTCAATGCTTTGAGGCACAGGTGGCACTGTGGTAGCTAGGAGGAATCAATTTTCCTCAAATGTGGCAGTGGAGGCTTTCTGTCTGATGATCCTTTATGACTTTTCCTTTAACTTTGTTTTTAATTGGGGATTAGGCTTTTAATAAGCCATCTTAGCCGTAATCCCCAAAGATCTGTCTTCAATCTTCTCTTCTGAAATGATTTGTCTTTGGCACTGATACTCTCTAACTGTGCTTGACTCACTGTGTTTTTCTAGTATGCAGGGCTGCGCAGGGGTGATATGGCATCAATGCCTCATGAAACACTGATGAAATGTAAAGTTTAAACCCTGCAAATTATTTTCTTTAATGGATCAAAGGTAGGAGGATTGTCACCCTCAGCCCGTGAATTTTCTTCAGCATGGCGGAAAAACCATTAAACCCTGCAAAATATGAACAAATGTTATAAAATCCTGCATGTATAGGCTTATTGCTTCAGAAGGCACGTGGAGGGAGCATGGCCGTTGGATGGCATCATTCAACGAGATTGATTAGAGGAGGCCAGAGGAGAGTGGAAATGAATTTTAATCGGAGCCATCGATCGCACAGAGATCGACGGTCGAGAGCAGAGGTGGAAAGTCAAAGCGGAGGAATCACGGTGATGAATTATGGGCCGTCGATCTGCAGATCAGATCAACGGCGGAGATGTTTTAATGACCGCGCCGTATCCCGGTTAACCATCAGGCTCCTTTGGTGAGCGATCAACGTCCGATGAGCCACCTCAGATCGGACGGTGGACGTCAATATCGCGTCGGGTCCACGTCCGATCTTTAACGTGCGATGAATGGTGGTTTTGTGAACAGTGCCCAGGCCACACGTCGAGTAGTGAGAGGAATCGTTGCAAAATAAAAAAAACCACACCGCTCTCAAAACGGTGCGATGGATACCGCGTGGTTTTGAAACGGTGAGTGGATGGCGGGGACCACCAGGGCGATGGATTGAGTGCCGTCGATCTGCAGATCAGATCAATGGTGGAGATCGATTTGGAACTTTGTGCCGGTGGAACTTTAGAACATAAAATAAAAAACCGACAAATTTTAATATAAACAAAGGTTTATACTTTGGGGGTGGATTATTAATTTTCAATACGGTTTGGCGCCGGACTGCAGGGCCGCGGGTTATATGGAAGATAACATGACTGGGGGTTTTAGAGAAGGGGCTAATCGCGATTGGGCAACGCGATAAGTGCTTGGAAGGATGGCGCTCAGTTCTGGCACCAGGGCGTATGGAGGGGAGGGTTAAAGACTTAGCCCAAGGGGGCTTAAGTCTAAAATATATAAAAAAATATTATTTTGATAAATTTTCAATGGTTTTCAAAGATTTTGAGGGTTTCGATAAGGTAAGAAAGGGTCTTCAAACCTTATCAAAGGGGTCTCGATGAAGGGGAAAGGGGAAAAACATGAAAGATGAAATATTTTATGGGGGATGAAGGGGTTAGTTTTGGAAGAAGGGGGGGAAAGGAAAATGGTGCTTGCAGCCATAATCTTTCTTGGGAATCAGCAGGATTTCAGAGTTTTTAAGATAGAAACAGCAGTGAAGATTTGGACAGAGGCATGAGGCCTTCAAGAGTCTTCAAGAGCCAACACTTTTTAGCAATAAAATCTGTTCCTTGAAGGCTCCAAATCATTTTAGCCACCTTTTGGTATAACAAATTTCACAGGTGGCTAACACACCCTATGCCAATTGAATGGGAGGATTTCCCCCTAGTTAATTGGAATTTGAAGAAACAATAATAACCTGAGCATTATGAAGTTCACTCTCTACAAAAAAGGTATGATCAACTGAAGGTGGAATCAGTTTAACTATTTTCTCAACCAATTTTTGGTGAGAACAGACTCATGGGATTCATGTTTAGAGAGAGTGGGATTGATTGGATTTGGATTCTAATCAATCCCTTCATCAACTAGTAGAGGATTGGGAGAAATCTTTCAATGACCATCCAAAATACAAGGTTGAGAAGCGATAAGGTTTTCCAAAACTTTTGGGGCTTCATCCACATAAGGACAAAGGTGAATATGATTCTTCCATTCGCATAACCTACAAGGAAACTTAACTTTAACCTTTTTCCTGTGAACCTTATGATCATTATTTGAAGGTTTGTAACTAGCATGATCTACAGATGCTAACAGAAAAGGCTGATGTGAGCCTATGGACCGCACTTCTAATACCTTGGGAATACCAGAAAAATCTCTAAGATGTTGGTCACCCTTACATAACTTGCAAAGTAATTTCACTTTACGAGGATTTGAAGGTTTCTCAATGTCAATTACATTGGTAGAAACAGTTTCTTGGTTGTCCCTTTGCTTATTTTTCTTCTTCTTAATATTCCTTTTCTTCTTATTCTTATATACTTAGTTAATAAATTTGAGTCTTTCACCAGACGAAGAGGAAGAAGACAGAACATGCGAAGAAGGAAAAGGATCAACTTGTTTAAGAGGTGGACTACTTGGGTGAGAAACAGTTTGGATATTCAGAAGCAAGGAGGTCAAAAATAACTAAACTAGTAAACCAATGGTTAATTTGGGAAGGGACAACATTGCCATATAAAGAGTGCCGATATTTCCAAAAGGAAGAAAAGGACCAGGATTCCCATCAGATGGGTTTCCTTTACTAGTTAGTCTCAACCTAATATCTACTAAGGAGTTGTTCCACAGTGAGGATGTTATTGTGATGTCAATTAATTTATTTTAGAAATGAAAGACACAAAATAAAACAAAGGGGAACTAGGAAAAAGGGTTTACCAAGAAACTATGAACTGAATATACCACCTTTTTTACTAATCTCACCTAATGGACTAGTCTCTTTGGAAAATATACCACCTAATGGACTAATCTATAACAATAGAATAAAAAAAGTATAAAGTTTTTCCTTAGAGAAATTGAAGAAAGGGAAAGAATCCTACTTGGAATCTTTCACAAGCTTTTCTTTACTCCTTGCTTGTGATCTCCAATTGTAGCTCCAGATTTTATCCTGAAGCCTCCCATATATTTCCTATGACAATTAGAGAACCTCATCCTGCCATGACTGAGTTCTCTCTTTCAAAACCTTCTATTCCCTTATTAGCTCTTCAATCTTATTTTGAAGGACCTTTCCTTCACTAATCCTATCGAGGTTCTTCAATACTAGAAAGCTCTTCGCGATTTCCCGAATTTCCTCCAACTACTTCTACTTCTGATGGATGTATTCTTCTAACTTATGTAAGTTTGAACCTCCCTGTAGCGAAGTGAAAATATGAAAATTTCTTTCTAGCAACTTTCCACATTATTCCATTGTTACGAAGATGCTTGTCACTATAGCCTTTAGGTAAATTTTCCTCTGTTATTGAACTTATGGTGGAATTGTTGGTTGCATCTTCATTTTCAGCTCATTGATCTTGAGCTCATACTCAAACTGTACATCTGTGATCTTCATTTTGGATTCCTTGACTGCAAGGATGAGCTTCACGACCTTGTCTTCAACTGACTCCTCCTCGCAGACATCCATGTTTGGAACTTCTCGACATGTGGCTTTTACCACCTCATTTAACTTCTGATGTTATTTTTATACCTAGTCTTTCTCCTTGATGGTCTAGTCAATCTAGTTCTTCATCGAATCTCGCTCTTGTTCTACCTGGATGTTTAATTTTTAGTTGTGATGCTCTCGCTGCTTCATCTCATTTATGATTCCTTGATTCAAGTCATGCAATACTGAAATTGGAAGGGTTGCGATGTTCATATTTACATGATCCCAACCTTTTTCCTGCTGCTTTACTTCGACGGAGTTGAACTATAGAGCTTTGGCAGGCATCTGCATTATCCTCATCCCAAATGTCATATTTATTACTCTTTCTAGTCGAATCCCTTCCCTTGTATTCACTGGTTGTCCGATTTTTTCCGCCAAGACCTTTAACTCCACAATAATTTTCTTAACACCTATTAGAAGCGTGTTGTAGCGATATTCTATATTTTTCCAAGGCTCCGTTGTTACCTCCTGAATATTCTCCCCAATCTCATCCAAGTCCCCATCAGTAAGGACCAAGAGTACATCCTTTGACTTATATTCCTTTTGCTTCTCTTTCTCCTTAGGGAATTTGTGTTGTGTATCTTCCTCTTTCCTTTGTCTGTCTCTATCCTTTTAGGTTCTTTGTTTTGTTCATCCCCTCCGATAGGTTCCTTGTCATACTACTCTTTCTCTTCTTCCTCTCACTCATCCTTATCTTTCCCACTTGGTTCTCCATGCTCAGATGTTTTCTCATCTATCTCACTCCCTTTTGCGTCTTTTTCAATCGCAGTTGTTGGCACTGGAATTAGCACTTGGACTGCAGCAAGATTAACTATCATGAGTGATGCTCTTCCACTATTATAATATAGATTTTCTTAGGAATTCTCACTGTATGAGACTAACAAAAACTGATAAAACACATGACAGGCTTAAGAGGCTAATAGAAACACATAACAGTATGATGATTTGCAAACCGGAACTAGAAGAAAGGAGATATGGAAACATAAATAAAGTAGACAATACACACAGCAAATTGGTAATAAGTCCTCAGTAGTAGTATTCCATTTCATTCACAAAAAATATTAAAGTTCATATAAGTCAAAATTCAATAACCACCAACCAACCCTGACATCATATCAGTTTGGCATATATATACAAAATATGATATTGTCATCTTCCACAAAAAAGGAAAATTTGTTTCAAAAGTCATTACAACCTCGTGCAAGAGCTGAGGTTTATCCTAAAACTTTAATACAAAGTGATATGATGTAATGAAAATAAACAGAATTAATGCTAACAATTCGGAGTGGTTTCATGATGTGGCAGTCTATGGGAAGAGTCCTCTTCTATTTTGGTGCAAACAACTCCACAAAAAGTGTAAAAAACAGTGAAAATGGCGTGTGGTTGTTCCTTGAATGCTGCCTGGTGCCTTGTAGAAACGTGTTGGTGCTGAGGGTAGTGGTAGAAAATTGTTTCAGAGAAAATCTACCGCTGTTTCATTGTTCCTTTCCTTCTTTGGTTGAAAACCCTTTGTAATGGTGGGAAACCCAAAAAAATTTGGATAGAATGGCGGAGGTTCATTTTATGAGATATTACAAAGAAACCGTTTGAAAAAGGTTTAATTGATAGGGGAGAGGTGGAGCGGAATGAATGATAAGCGGGAAGATAAAACCTTTTGGACATATATCACAATCGCAAAGCAGGGTAGGAGCGTTTAAACTTAAGACACAAATGGGAGAAAATGTGATTTGCGATGGGGTGATGACGTGGCAAAGAAGTGGGACTGCTCGTAGATCACGCATCGCAAGTTTTGTTATTAGACACAAGAGTGAAATGTTAAAACTCGCAAAGTGTGATGCACGATGAGAGCAAAGGTGACGTGGCATAACAAATAGTGGGGTCGCCCGCAGATCGCACATCAGAAGTTTTATTATGAAACACAAGAGCTAAACGTTGAAACTAGAAAAGTGTGATGTGCGATGTGAACGGAGGAACGTGTCATGATAGATGGTGGGACCACTCGCAAATCAAAATTTTTGAGGGAGCGGAAGTGAATGTGGTAAGTGAAATTTGTGAAAAAGTGATGCGAAAAGGTAGGTGGGGCCCTTTAAACGATTTTTCAAAGCAGAAAGTGAAAACTTTGTTAAGTCTTGGTAATATGATAAAAATATGACCGAAGCAAAAAAAAGGCTTTATAACATATTTGAGACGTATTAAAGGGAAGTATGGGTCCCAGACCATCCCGCAACTCGCATTTCGGGGGTTTTGTAATAAATGGCAATTGTAACATGAATGGGATTTAAAACTGCGAATAATCGATTGCGATGAAAGGTAAGGGGTCCACAATGTTTATTAAGTGCAGTAAGTTATATCATATCATATATGATATAACGAAGGTTTTGTTGTGGTGCAGGTAAAAACTACGATAAAATAAATATATGGTAAGTTATAAAAGGAAATATGATATGGCTATTGATGGGTGTGCGGAGCTACTTTTTAACTATAAAAATTGGATTTTATGAGTTAAAAAGGGGTTTCGAAAAGGGAAATGAGAGGCTTGACTTTGGGTTTTTTGGGAAAATGAAAGGTGAAAGACGGAAAATGAAATGAATGAAAGTAGAAAATGAAATTTTCTCACCACTATACTTTGACAACGATTCTTTCATCTTATAATCAAACTAAAAAGGTAGATTGATTCCTTGGAGAATGATGACCAGACTTTGAAAATATTTGGAAAAATTGCAATGCTAACAGTGGCTCCTATTAGGGATGAAGTCCTCCTTATGAGGCTTCAAGGACTGTAGAGTCAGTGCCTTAAAAACTTTTGAAACTCAGAAGACTTCTTTAAAACTAATACTAGGACTAACCATTGACTGACCGGACTCAAGACTGACCATATATACAAACATAAGTACCATTGGGCATGGAGTTTATTGGCACATCACACTAGATATTTACAATGGAGCGACCCAACTGACTTTACTAAATAAAGAACCTTTTAAGAAAATGACCATTGACTGGGCCTCCAGTCAGCTGATCATCATCCAGATGTTTGAGCATAAAATTATTATTCTCCAAAACTTCAGCAATTTTAAATGGCCCAAACCACAGATTGCCAAACTTACCATGATTTCGATGGTCTTCTCTCCTAACATCCCAACACAACACCAAATCATTCTCCTGAAACAACTGCTAATTTTCTCTTTTATCAAAAATAGATTTGACTTTAGCCTGATAATTCTGTACTTTTTCCAACAACGATTCTCTGATTTGGTGTGCCTCTATCAATTGCAATGTTCTCCATTTGACCGGATTTTCATTATCAACTTCATCTTGTAGAAACTTCATCACAGGAAGAGCTAATTGCAAGGGCATTACAAATTTTGTACCATATACAAGCTGAAATGGAGACATTCCAAATGATTTTTTACCACTTACTCTGTCTTCCCACAAAGCATGTATCAGCTGAGTGTCCCCATTCCTCTTATTTCTAGGCAACATTTTCTTAATAATCCTTACCAAAATTTTATTGGATGACTCAGCCAATTCATTACCTTGAGGGTAATAAGGCATGGAATGAGTTAATTCAATCCCATATTGCTGACAAAATTTTTATATCTTAGCAGACTTGAAGGCCATTGCATTATCAGTTACTAATTTTTGTGGACAACCAAATCTTGACATAATATTTTCCAACATAAATTTAATAATTACCGTATAGTAGCAGTTCTGGTTGGTACAACTTCAATCCATTTAGTGAAATAGTATGTAGTTGTAAGAATCCATCTATGATGAAGGTGGATGAATTTTACTGATGAAGTCTAGCCCCCACTGCTGGAAAGGAACATCTACTGAGATAGGAACGAGAGGTAATGGTGGAAATTTCTGTTTACCAGCAAATTTCTAGCATTTGACATAGCTCCTGACTTTCACATAAACATCAGAGAAAATAGTTGGCCAATAATATCCAGCTCTTATATTTTTTTTGGAGTGGCTCTCCAATATAAATGCCCTTTGCATACTCCTGCATGTATCTCTGTCATAATCTCCTGGGATTCTGCTTCATTTACATATCTTAACAAGACTCCGACATGATCTTTCCAGTAAATATGGTCTTCCAAAATGCAATAATTCACAGCTCTTAGTTTAAAAGCTCTCCTTTTAGACTTCTCCATTTCATGTGGACAATTGAAATTTATCAAGAAGTAAACTATATCCTTGTACCAATCTAAATTAAATATTTCAGGATAATTAGCAATACCTTCTCCATCTTCTCCTTCAGCTACCTCTACATTCAGATTTAAATCTTTGTAGTTAGATTCAGCCATCGAGAGATCCAAGCCCTGGCCCTTTATCAATTCATTTGGTTTGATTTCAACATCAAATTCCAGAATCTTGGTGAGCCATCGTCCTCTCTTTACATCTGTATCTAGCTACAGCAAGACATCTGTATCTTGGCAAACCAATCTTCTGAATAGCTTATACTCTTCTCGGATCAATACAGATGCCACTTTTTATTACAATATGTCCCAATAACTTACCTTCTTGGACAGCAAAAGGCGACTTTTTGGGGTTTAAGGACAAACCAAACTTTCTGCATTTTTCAAAAACTTGCTTTAGATGTTTCAAGTGGTCTTCATCAGATTTTGAATATATTGTGATGCAATCCAAATATATGACCAAAAATATGTCATTTTCTCCCGCAAAGGCAATATCCATTGCCCTCTGAAAGGTTACACCTGCATTCATCAAACCAAATGGAATTTTGTTGTACATGAATGTGCCCCAGGGTGTGGTAATTGTTGTCTTTTCTCTGTCTTGCCTGTCAACTGAAATCTGATTATATCCTAAAAAGCCATCAATCATTGGCAATATTTTGGATCCTACAACCTTCTGCAAGATATAATCCATCTTGGGCAGTGGATGGTTATCTTTCAAGGAGCATTGGTTCGGGTTGCGAAAATCAACACAAATCCTTATTTCTCCATTCTTTTTTGGGACTAGCACTATATTAGCTACCCATTTAGAAAATCTCAAAGGAAGAATAATATTTTCTTCCCATAATTTTTTTATCTCTTTCTCAATGATTGGAAGCAACATAGGATTGATGTGTCTGATTTTTTGTGCTACGGGCTTTGCATGTGTTTTCAAAGGGATCTTGTGCTCCATTATGCTCTTATCATAAGTTTTCAACTCACTATAAGACCATGCAAAAATATCAGCAAATTCCTTCAGTAGTTTGATATATTTTGTTTTGGTTTCCAGAGGAAGTAATTTGGACACTTTGACTAATATTGGCTCATACTTTGTACCAATGTTACACTCTATTGTACTCCCTCTATCAACCTTGCTTTCAGGCTTGAGAACAACATCATTATTATCAAACAATATTTCTAAAGGAACAAAACCCTTAGGAATAAACTTAGTTTTTAGATCTATAATGTTTTTCCCATTCATAGTTTTCCTAAAAGGGATGCTATTTTGGTTTTCAACAATTTCCTGCTCATCATCAATTTGTATCTCTGCAGACTCTTCTACACAATCCAAAAATTTATGTATCTCCATGTCATCTTCAAATACTTGCCAGTGCTTGATGTTATCACGAATTGAAGGTCTGTTTTCTATTTGAACATCATAAACTGGCCTGACATCTAGAGGAACTTTGAAATTACTAGCAGCAATAGCTAGTGAAATGGAAATTTGATTTTCTTCTCTAGTGACAAAATTTATATTAAATGTTGAAATGTAATTTTCAATCAAATCCGAGAATTCAATCCCATAATTCTTCAATTTGGAATTTTTCACTTGGTAATTATTTCTCACCTGCTTAATCACAAATTCTGAATCACCAAAGACAATTAGTGGTTCTACTCCCAGATATTTTGTTGCCTTCATACCCAGCATAAGTGCTTCATACTCAACATTTTTGTTAGTGGTAGAAAATTGTAGTTTGTAGTATATGGTCACCTTCTGCTGAGTAGCAGAAATGACTACACTGGCTCCTGATCCTTCTCTTGAAAAGGTTCCATCAAATTAAAATTTCCAGATCTGTCCTCCTTCTAAATGCTGCTCATTTGCACTTTGAAAGTGTTGTTTTTCACTTAATTCAGGTTGGAAATCATTGTCATCAGTAGCAAGGTGCAGAATTGATGACCCCAATTCCTTTTCTTCAGCATATATGGGATGGTTTGATGGATTGTGCTGATCACTAATGATGTAGATCATTCGAGTTTCCCTATATAGCCCTCTGAATTCCCCTCCAAATATTGGGATGGTAGCATATAACATGTCCATCTGAAGGGTACCTCCCAATTTCATAGACCAAGATATGGAAAGTAATATCCCAAATCTATAAGGAATGTCAATAACCATAATGTCCATCATTAATCTTTTCATAGGCAACTGTTTAAGGGAAACAACCAAATCCTTAATCACTCTTAGACACTTGAATTTTTTGGAGTCAAAGGTGTAAAGTTCATGGTATTGCTTGGTGATCTCTAATCCAAATTCATCCATCACTTTCTTTGGCATGAGATTGTGGGAAGCTCCAAAATCTAACAGATAATTATGCAGCAATTTTTCATGTATAGTGAGTAACAGGTAGAAAGGAGGTGAGTTGTCATCATTTGGGTCTTGGACATGATAGCCTAGATAAATGTTGAGATTTTCATCCTCAAGGTTGACTGAATCAGGGGCGAGAGGAGGTTGCAACAGACTCTTAAAAGACTCTTTATATGCTGGATTTTTCAATAATTCCAGGAGTAGAACTGGAATTTTGATTTTATTCAATTCAGATTTGAAACTAAAATAAATTGGAACTATTTCCTTATTTTCTATTGTAATTTTACAATCGGAGTAGAATTTTGAGGTGGAGGAACCTCATTTACCTTGGCCTTCTGTTTAGAAACTTTTTATCTGAATCTTATTTTTTTTTAGGCTACTGAACAGGACCTTTTGACCTCAAAGGCTAATTTCTGTTTTGAACTTCTTGCTATTTTTTATCATTCTGTGCACAAATTTGATCATTCATATCATCATAAATCAAACAAATTCTTGATCCATCTTCACATTCATGCAATTTCAAACATGTTGACTATGAAGTTTCTCCCACATGGTTTATTTCTTCATTTTCTTCCTCATTTCCTTGATGTTATTCTTCAGCAGAATTATTCAGAGGCTGAAAATTTTGATCATCGGCATTCCTCCTTGGCCGCTATAGGATTTTTTGAGGCTAAAAAGGCCTTCTGAAGGGAGCCTGATTTCTATTAGATTTTTTTTTATTGGCTCTAGCAGCTGGTTTATTTTCTACCTCTAATTTTGACATCTTAGGGGCAAGTTCCTTGATCAAATTGGACATTTGATCGATCTTTTCTTCTGTTGAAAGGGACTTAGAAGAATAAGGTTTTTCTTCTTTCATCTTATTTTTTTCTTTTGTTGCCTTTTCTTCCTCCATTTTTAATTTAGTAGAAGCCATGAGATTAGACTGCACTCCAATTACAGCCTCTTGCATAGTTTTCTATGTATGTGATTTTTCATCCCTCAACCATAAGGAAAACTCAGAATCTAAAGAATTTGAAAAATTTATCATAGATATTGTTTTAGTAGGTTTAATCTCTTCAGGAATTTTCTGATAAATCTTATTAAACCTATTAGTAAAATCAGCTAAAGACTCATCTGAATTTTTCTTCAAAGTTCCAAATTCTGTAAGATAATAAACATAGTCTTTCCTATCACCCAAATGCTTCACAAATATCTCTTCTAATTCATCAATTCATGTAATTGAATTTGGAGCCAAACTTCTAAACCATTTTCAAGCTTCACCATCCAAGCTTTGAACAAAGAGTATTGACCATTCGGCTTCATGTTCAATATTTTGATTGTCAGCATAACTATAGAAAGCCACTAAATGTTCTTCAGCAGAAACACTTTCTCCCTCCCCAATGTATTTTGGAAGATATTTCAAGTAATATCCTTGGGGAAGTTCATGCATGTGTTGAGGGAGAACAAGTGGTGTATATCTCGCAACCACTATCTGTTGCATCCTTGTAAGGGCAGGCTGAGCCATATTTTGTTGATGTACAATTGATGTAGAAGTTTGAGAAATAGGAATTACAATTGGTGAATTCTGATTCTGATTTAGGATGGGAGAAAATTTAGGGTCTTAAGCTAATTTTTCAGGATCTGGAACTGAGAAGAGTGGGTTTTCAAAAATATGAACAAAGGATGTCTTGACTTCTCTTTCAGTAGAAGAATCAGAATCTAAAGTTGTCTGTTGAGGGGATGGAGTTAATTCAGATTTATTTTTCTGAGCAAGGAAATCAGATAAATTAAAATTAATACCTTTAGGTACAGACTCTTGAAGTGGATGAGAGGAAGATGACCCAACATCTGGGTTTCGAGAAAAAAGGAAAATACTCTTGCTGAGGGGTAATAATAGATTGGTATTCAAGATGAGTCTGAAGGAAATTTAAAATAATATTGAAGTCTTCTTCAGTCAAAATATCCCTATCAAGAAAAGGTGCAATATCCAATACTTGTTCTAATTCCCCTTCATTTAGCACAAATTCTTCTGACTTATTTTCAACACTTAGAAATTTAGTTTCTCCTTCTTTGACTAGAAAAATACTTATTTCAGATTTACTAGGTGATGAGTAAGAAAAATCTTCAGTTGAACCTAGGTTAACAACATCCACTTTATTTTCTAGGGGAGTATCTTCAACTTGAGATTTTTCAACAAAATATTTTGAAACTAAAACCTCTTTACATTCTAAAGTAGAAAGAAGTACCTTTTTCTTTGGAACGTACTTTTTGTGTACCTTCTTCACTAACTGAGATTTGGCTTCAACGGATATTTGTTTTCCTTTAGAATATTTGATTATTTTCTCTGGGTCAGCAACTGGAGTAACAGTTTGGGATCTTTGATTCGTTCTTGTAGAAGGAGGTCTTGAAACGCCTCTTCCTCTTCATGGAGTCATCAGGTGAACAAATTTGCAGTATTCTCTAGGTCACCAATTCTTGTTCACCGTCAAGAACTGATTATCAACAATTCATAATAATAAACTTGGGAGAATACTTCATTACAAGGCCTTCGTCTCCCGACAGACGCACTAAAAGATGTTGGCATTGGAATCAACACTTGGACTACCACAAGCGCCTGACCATACACATCTTAAACTCTAAGGCAATTGTAATGTTTTGTTTTATAGGATTGGAAGATGATATAAACTTTGATTCACTAAAGAGAGATTTCAGTCAAAGCCACAGTTCTACTAAAGAGGGTATTGTAACTTGATGTGGTAGCAAGGTGCAAGTTTGTAGTCTATGATGAAAGGAAATTTAAATATGAGAGGAGAGTCAATAGGTCTGTAAAACAGAAATCTATTGATTTAGTAGAAGTTGACAAAAGTAGCAGTTTGACAATATTCCATTGAGAGAAATCTATTTCTAGTCTGACAATATTCTCACTGAATTATCATTAAGATTAACTATCATGAGTGATGCTCTCCCACTATTATAATATAGATTTGATCAAGAATTCCCACTGTGTGAGACTAACAAAAACCAATAAAACACATAACAAGCTTAAGATATTAATAAAAACACATAACAGTATGATGATTTTCAAACTGGCACTTAAAGAAAGGAGATATGGAAAAATAAATAAAGTAGACAATATACACAACAAATTGGTAATAAGTCCTCAATAGTATTATTCCATTTCATTCACAAAAAAAATTACAGTTCATATAAGTCAAAATTCAATAACCACCAACCAACCCTAACTTCATATCAGTTTGGCACATATATACAAAATATGATACTATCATATTCCACAGAAAAAGGAAAATCTATTTCAAAATTCATTACAACCTCATGCAAGAGGTGAGGCTTATCCTAAGACTTTAATACAAATTGCTATGACATAATGAAAATAAATAGCATTAAGGCTAACAATTCAAAGTGGTTTGTATGATGTGGAAATCTATGGGAAGACTCCTCTTTTGTTCTAGTGCAACCAACTCCACCGAAAGTGTAAACAAAAGTGAAAATGGCATGTGTTTGTTCCTTGAATGTTGCCTGGTGCCTTGTAGAAACGTGTTGGTGCTGAGAGTAGTGGTAGAAAATTGTTTCATTGAAACTTTGTCTTTGTTTCGCTGTTCCTTTCCTTCTTTCATGGAAAACCCTTTGTAATGGCAGAAAACCCGAAAATTTTTGGATAGAATGGCGGAGGTTCATTTTATGAGATAATACAAAGAAACCCTTTGAAAAAGGTTTAATTGATAGTGGCGAGGTGGAGCAAAATGAATGATAAGCGGGAGGAGAAAACTTTTTAGACATGTATCTCAATCGCAAATGGGGGTCAAAGTGTTTAAAATTAAGACAAAAATGGGAGAAAATGTGATTTTCAATGGGGTGATGACGTGGAAAAGAAGTGGGACCGATCGCAGATCACGCATCGCAAGTTTTGTTATGAGACACAAGAGTTAAATGTTAAAACTCGCGAAGTGCGATGTACGATGAGAGCGGAGGTGACGTGTCATAGCAAACAGTTGGGTCACCCGTAGATCGCACATCGAAAGTTTTATTATGAAACATGAGCTAAACATTGAAACTGGCGAAGTGCGATGTGCGATGTGACTGGAGGGACGTGTCATGATAGACAGTGGGACCGCCCGCAAATCGTAAATGAAGTTTAGAGGGAGCAGAAGTGAATGCGGTAAGAAAATTTGTGAAAATGTGATGCGAAAAGGTAGGTGGGGCCCTTTAAACGGCTTTTGAAAGCAGAAGTTAAAACTTCGTTAAGTCATGGTAATATGATAAAAATATGCTCAAAGCAAAAAAAAGGCTTTATAACATATTCGAGGCATATTGAAGGGAAGTATGGGTCTCAGACCATACTGCAACTCGCATTTCTAGGGTTTTGTAGGAAATGACCACAATTGTAATGTGAATGGGAGTTAAAACTACGAAGAGCCGATTATGATGAAAGGTAAGGGGTCCACAATGTTTATTAAGTGCAGTAAGTTATATCATATAATATATGATATAACCAAGGTTTTGTTGTGGTGCGGGTAAAAAGTGCGATAAAAGGAATATATGGTAAGTTAAAAAGGAAATATGATATGGTGATGATCGATGTGCGGAGATGCTTTTTAACTATAAAATTTGGATTTTATGAGTTAAAAATGGGTTTTGAAAAGGGAAATGAGAGGCTGGACTTTGGGTTTTTTGGGAAAATAAAGGTGAAAGAGGGAAAATGAAATTTTCTCACCCCGACACTTTGACAATGACACTTTCATCTTACAATAAAACTAAAAAGGAAGATTGACTCCTTGGATAATGATGACCAAACTTTGAAAATATTTGGAAAAATTGTAGTGCTAACATCAGTCATCCAGTCTGCACACCATTCTTGTACTAGCATGAAGACATCATCTTCGATGACTAAATATGGCAGGGGATGCCATGTCTTCGTCATATCATTGCGAGCCTGTATATATATCTTGTGAAAATATGCTTTGGACTTCATAATAGAGTTATATTGTTGGTACAAGCTCGATGAGAGGTGACGATGTTGGTTTACCAACATACGCAAATCTGTGTGATATAAGACAGAACATATTGTTCTCCTGTGAGCGCGACTGTTGAGTGGTATACCATAATGAGGCATACTACGTGGCTTCACAAACATCTGTTTCCTCTAGCTATTTCTATGCAAGAAATTATATAATCAAGATCAACCATGCATAATGAAAGGTTGTGACTTTATCCTAGAATTGCTACACTCGTCCAAAAACTCCTTGCAGAAATTTAGGGCCCAGTTGCATTGAACCCCATTGTTGCATTGCATAGCTAATGAAACTACTACCATAGGGACTTCATTGGCTCAACTCTTTCGCATGATCTTTCCGGCCAATATGTGTCCAGCGAAGCAGACTCCTTGGTCACTTATTGAATTGATATCGTAGCCTCGCTTGCCTTTTGTCAACCCAAACTTCTTCTTCATGTTTTCAACTACCGCTTTATCCTGATCTTTTCCCACAAATTCCTCTATGTGGTATCATCCTTGATATGGAAACCTCTTAATTCTCGAAATCATCATTTCGTCAATGTGGATTGTCTTTCCCATCCAGAGTCATTCGTCATGCACCAGCACGAGAAATTGTCTTACACAATCTGTGTTTACTATACTTTTGTCGAAGTGCGACACATTTAGCATGTTCAAAATCCCTGGAAGTGCTAATACACTTGGCCATTGTTGTGATTCCAACCTTGTCACACCACTTTCCAGGTATTTTACCTGCTTCAGATGCCTTCCTGGTGAAAATTGTGGGTACTTGTTTCTATTGTTGAATTCGGGGTCTACGAACTTCAACTACGGAATTTTTTCAAGCAATTATCCCTGAAACGAAACTTTCTCTGGCAATAGTGGGGTAAATATGCCATACTTCGCATCCTTTGAATATTTCACTGGCTTTGCATTTGGATTTCTTTGTGGAATATATGTTGGAAATGGTGATGGAATCGTTTCTCCTTTTGTTTCCATTTTCTCTTCTTTCGCTTCCTCCTCATTGTCTTTCACACTTTCATGTTCTAGTCGCAGCTTGACAGGTTTCTTATCCTATTTGTGCTTTGTTCTCTACTCCTTGGATAGTTTCTTCCATGGGGATCACCATTTTTTAAAGGGTGATGTTGCTGCAAGTGATGGTGATGATGCAAGTGTACTAGACGATGGTGTAGCTTCCATGAGTCCTAGTATACCCTTCTTTTAGAATATGCGAATAAATTCCTTAGTGTTCATACAGAAGCGCAACTTCTACAACTTTTTGACACAACGATTTTTGAGCTCTCAAAAATAAAAGTGTGAATATCATCATTAGCTCAGATCTTGTTCGGATTTTTCTCATTAACTGAATATTTTTCACTGTATCTTGCCAATATGTCTTCATAAATGCATCCTCCCATGCCTTCCAATGGAAACTTTCCCTTTTAACGGTCATATTTTTATGGCAAGCTTCGATGCCTTCCTATTACAGCAAACAACCCTTCCTATGTCACAGCCTCTATGAACTTCAACATAATGCAGGCTGTAATGAATTAATCTCCTCCATCGAATATCTCTCTATAGCGTAGTTTATAGTCCAATGGCCACTTTCAACTACATGTGGTACTAAGACTTTTCCCATTTCTTTTTCAGAGTGAAGTTATAAGGACAGGGTCATCCTTGTACATCTTGAATATGATGCCATTTACTCTTCCTTGAATCAATTCTCCATTTAACTTCGCTAATTGAACTACGCCTCCATCAGTAATATGCCTGATAATGTATGGGCCTAACCAATGTGTCTTGAATTTTCCTAGAAACTTCACAAACTTATTTCTAGGAAACTTCACAAATTATCCTACCTGTAACTTCTTCTGCTTAATATGTTTGTCATGCCTAGATTTTTCCCTTGCTTTCTGCACCTGTTGATGGAATCCTGCTACAAATATATCTTCCTCCAAATCAAGCAACTACGACATTATTTCCTCCATTATATCAGGGTCTACCATATCTGTAAAAGTTGCAATCCTCAAGCTAGGCACAATGTACTCCATAGGCATCAAAATTTTTTTCCCATAAACCAACTTGAAGGGTATTTGACCTGTCAACTTCTTACATGTGGTCCTATAAGCCCATAACACTGATGGAATTCTAAGTTCCCAGTCATCTCTATTCACATTGCATACCTGAGTGAGTGCATTCTCCAAAATCTTATTAAATGATTCCACTGTTCCATTGGCCTGGGCATGATAAGGGGTAATTTTTTTATGATACACTTGGAACTCCTTAGGCAATGCTTCAATAGTCTTGTTCAGAAAATGTGAACCTTGATCACTCATCAAAATCTTCGGACATCCAAATATAGGCAATAAATATTCAAAAATAAACTTTTTTGTTGTCTTTGCGTTGCAGTCCCTTACTGGTTGTGCTTCGGCCCATCTTGTCAAGTAATCAGTTGTTGTAATTATGTACCTTGCAATAATCCTCTTTCTAGGTAGTTGATTGGTCCCACAAAATCAATGGCCCACTTATCAAAATCCTGCAATGTTACTTGTGGTACCAATGACATTTAATCTCTTCTAGAAGGCTTCCATGTTCTTTGACATACATCACATGCTTTGCAATACTCCTTTGCATACTTATGTAGCGTAGGCCACCGTAATCCTCCTCTCAAAATATTTTGTGCAGTATCTTTTCCTGCATAATGTCCACTAGCTACGCCTCCATGAGCTCGCTAGAATCATTTGTGGCTTCATGTTCTTGAACATACTTTCACAAGATTCTATTCGTCACATCTTATATAATTTTCCTACTATTAATGAAAATTCAACTGTTGTAACCACCAATTATTTCTTCTCCGCTACGTAGCGTTCAAGTAGCCATTCGTAGTAAAAAATCAAAAATAATCTCTGCGAAGTGATCATCTCCACACTCTATTAAAAATAACTCCACATCGGGGAGATTATCTTTCTATGTCAAGTGTTCTTCCCCCCGTTCCAACCTTGAAAGATGGTCGTGTCCCCGTATTTAGTTCTCTGTGTTTAACAATGATCTCAAATTCATACCCCCGGAATAAAAAAACCATATACAAATATTCCCTTCCAATACATGTTCACTAACCAAATAATTCAATGCACGATTTGTAAACATCTTAAAGTGTGACCCAGTGTGCAATATTTAAACTTCATAAATCATACACCGTTACTAATCCTTCTCTTTCTGTACCGGTGTAATTATTTTCTATTATAGATAACTTCCTACTTTCAAAGGCTATAGGATGATCAATCTCTCCTTCACCAGGTTGTGTTCATACCACTCCCAAAGTTATACAAGAGGCATCTACATGGAAATGAAAGTATTTATTCCAATCAGGGAACATTATTATAGGTGTAGTTACCATTTTTTCTTTCAATGTTTCAAGGTCTTATTAAATTCTTCATTTCACTGAAAGGTTGCATCCTTCTTCAAAAATTTCTCCATGGGAATAGTGATCTGTGCATACCCCTTTATGAACTTCCTATAATATCCAGTTTGCCTCAACATAGTATGAAGTTGTCTTACTATCTTAGGTGGATCCAAGTTCAAAATGATAGCAATGTTTGCAAGGTCTACCATTAGTCGTTTCTTACAGACAATATGTCCCAAAAATATGTCGAATGGTGCACAAAATATGCACTTCTTTAAATATAAAGAGATCTTATACTTTCTGCATGTGTCAAGCATAAGTCTCAAACTTCCCACACGTTTACTCAACAATCCAAATATTTTACAGACATCAAAATATACCTCCAAAAACTTGTGAATTTACTCCTTAAAAGGTGCAATCACTGCCCTAGAAAATATAGCAATAGAATTTTTCACTAGTAAAAAATGATGAAATTAATGACTAGGTGACTAAAAATGTTAGTCACCGCAATTATTTCAAGTGAATTACTACTAAATTTGAGCAATTTTAAGTGACCGAACTAAAAATGACTAACTTAAATGACTAATTTAGTCTTGGAATAAAATATACGACTATATAATAAGTGACTAAACTAAAAGCAACTAACTTAAATGACTAATTTAGTCTAGGGATAAAATATATGACTAGATAATAAATGACTAAACTAAAAGCGACTAACTTAAATGACTAATTTAGTCTAGGATTAAAATCTATGACTAGATAATAAGTGAAAAAATTAATAATGATTAATGTAAATGACTATTATAGTCCAAGAATAAAAATATGGCCAAATAAAAAGTACAACAAATATATGAATTAGTCATTTATGTTAGTAATTTTTAATTATGTCACTCCATAAATGGAAAATTCCAATTTTGGTACCGAAGTGTTACATTTCACTATAGGTGTCTCTGAATCCATTTGCAATGTTAAAATTTAGAGACAAAGGGGTATCTGAATTTACAATGTTAAAATTATGAATACCCTTTTTTTTCTAATGTTTAACATTGCAGATGGATTCATCCACAATTAACATAATTGCATGTATCATCTATCAACTTTACACTAATGCCTTAATTATAATTTTAGTAAAAGTAATATTTAGATAGTAAATTAATATTTATATTTATATTTAATATTTGGCCATAAAGTTTAATTTTTAAAATCCATTGTTTTATGTTAAAATTATGAGTTGTTTTAAATCTAAGGTTAAATCTTCATATTTACATTTAATAAATAGATAAATATAACATTTCTTATGTTAAACGTGTGAGTTCATTTTATTAATATAGTATTAAATTGTCATATTTACATTTGATAAATACTAAATAGATAAACCTAAAATATATATTTATAGACCTATTTAGTAAATAGGTATGAACCTTTATTAATTTAAGTATGAACCTTAATAATTTTTTTAATGATGTATGAACCTTTGTTTTTTTGTAATTCGATGTTCTATTCACGTAGGAAAAAAGTACATATAGTCGCTTACAAAATAGGTGGTCTCACCTCAACTGGGTTTGTTGACAAAAAATTGCACCAGATGCAAAAAAATACAAAAGAGAGACTAGAGACATTGTTCATAAACGGTTGGGCCAAAGGCACCAAAACAGATATAAAACATAAAGAAATCCAAATAGCATACACCATATATGATGTGTAAGCAACCACGTCACTCTATCTATATATAGATACAACATCACTCGAGCTATATATGAACAGATAAACAATCACCCATGCAAATGTGTGAAGTGATAACCCTGGTTCTCTAAATTAATTCTCCTCATTACCTCGGTTTCTCTACTACGCTAATTCATTTGTTCGGCAGTTGGTTGGAATTTTTGTTGTTTTAGTGATTTTTTGTTTTTTACCTCATTTTTCTATCAATTGAGAAACCCTCTATCCATTCCCTTATCATCATAATATGTGGGTATTTGCTTTCCTCTGATGATCATTTTCACACAAACTAAGTTAGTGTTTTTTTGTTGAATGATGACATTCGCAACCCAGGTTTAAATCTTTCCTCTCTTTGACAACTTGTAAACATGGGCTCCTTCGAGCCCATGTTGAAGAAATCCCACGTTCATGACACAAATGGTGCTAATGGTATGCCCTGGAACTCATCCTCATCCGCTAGAAACATGAATATGAATCCTGGCATAAATCTCAGTTCTGGTGTTAATTATCACTCTGGACCTAACCCCAACCAGGGTCATGGGTTTAATCCCAATGCAAAAGGGGCTAACCGTAACCGTAACCCTAACCCCACCCTCAACCCTAACCCCGGGGCTAACGAGGTTATTCTAGGGCCGCCCCAGGGAGGATACCCCCTGCGATGGGAAGAGGGCAATATAGAGGAGGCTCGGGAGGGTCATACAGAGGAGGGTCATATGGAGGGGGTCGTATGAAAATGGGAACCATTCCACCCATTTTAAAGGGTTAGGGTTTCAATGGCAACATGAGTAGGGAAGTAATGTGTGGGATCTTGAGTGTAGGCGTTATAAAACTAACGAGGTTTGTCCTTATGGCCCCAACTGCCGCTACAAACACAACCCTACAGGTATGCATTATTTCTCCTTCACAATCCATACCTTCAGTCTATTATGTGTTAATTTGGTCAATTTAGGGGTTTATTATTTTTTTGTTCTTTTGTGTGGGAATGACCTATTAACATGAAGTGGATACCATAAACACACCTAGACATAGGGAGCTGCATTACATAACATGCATTTTTTTTTGGGTCAGGTCCCACATTTGAGCAGTATTTATAATTCTGCTTCACAAACCGGAGACTTGACAAAACCGTCGTTCTCTTTATTTTTAACATCCCATTGGAGTAGGGCATATACCACAAGAAGCATGGAACCACCTATAGATGGGTTTACAATATTTTTACCTCACCAATGAACCAAAGTCTCATTGGCACTAGTTCTCAGATTGAATACTCTATTATGTCGAAATGCTTGTTTTCCCAAAACTTTGCATATGTTTTGGCCGTAAGTTACATAAACCTCCCCTCTCTGTTATTTTTGTGTTAAGATGTGTACCACTAGACCTTTGAGGTTTACATTATCTATATGCACATACACATATGTATTGTTTGGTTTTCTTTGAATGTCCTTTTGAAACCAACCAATAGTATATATGATCTTATTTTTTTTCTTAATTTTAAAATTGTGAATTAAATTTGGTCAAAATTCAATTAAAAATGACTACCGATGTCTGGAGTGGGCATTTTTTGTCTTTTATTGCTACCCTTTTATGGAATTCAAAGTTTCTTTCTTCATGGTAGGTTTTGGGTAGTGTCCAATGCCCCATTTCACATGGAAGTGTTCTAAATTTTCCATATTTTGGCAATGTTGTTTTTTTTTCCTTTACCCTTTTTCGGCCTATTGTGTGCGCTATAATCATATTGTATATCTAGTTCATTATCCTTTTTGGCCAAAGTTTCAACACTTTAGATCTAGATATGATACTGATAAAATAAGAGATTTAAATCTGGCGTGGTTAGTAGCCTTTTCTAATAGAACATTAGAAAGCTCATTTGTTTATATAACTTGATGATCCTATTGGGTTGAATTGTGTTGGAAGACTTACATTTTGGTTTTGAATGTGTGTAGAAATGGCTCTCGTATATTTTTGGAACAACCCCAAAAACAACCATCTAGTGGTATTTTTGAGGTCTTCCATTGACTTAAGATATTTGTATACTATTTTTATGTTGGAGCCATATTTCAATCAACCACCCCCCCCCCCCACCCCAAAAGATCTACATATTCATCGGATCTACATTGTTCAACTCTACTTTAGCATTTTATTAGATTTAGAGAATATTGATTTTGTATTTATTTAATGAGAAAATTAAAAAACATACTAGATAGTTTTAAGATTTAACACCTTAAATTGTTGCACAAGTACACAATATATATGCTTGGCTATCTTTTGAGTTGAATAAAACATAATTTGCAGCCCCACTATTTCATGCACTTTATGCCCATTACTTATGATAAATCTTGCAATGTGTGCATGCTAGTCAAGGTATTGACCTCGTATACTAATTTCCAGTTATTACGCCATGGATGCATTCTAAACATTTAAGTTGGTTTTTTTTTGGGGGGGGGCAGAAATGAGATGCATTATTCATAGTATGAATAACAAGGCAATGGATTTATGCATTATGAAATATTCAGATAGGGTTGTGTTCCTAAGTATCTCTAGAAATGAATGTCTGTGAACTAATGCATGATGAGAAATTGATGCATAATTCATAGCATGAAAAACAAGTATATGGACTTATGCATTATGAAATATTCAGATAGGGTTGTGTTTATAAGTATCTCTAGCAATGAATTTATGTGAACTCATGCATGATGAGAAATTGGATAAGTGTTAAATCCTATCTGACCTACTGTTGATGGCAGAATGCAAAGCTTGTTGTCTAAATGAGTGATATGTTGGGTTAAGTGTGGGTTGGAGGAATTTATTGAAGATCTGTCTAGATGAAGGTTTGTTATGTTGAATTCAGATGCGGAATATCCATTAAGCATTCAACATTCAAGTAAATGCATTGAATAGTCAACGGGACCAATCAAGTTTCTAGCATAAAATGTAATTTTATGTTCTTTTTGTGGGGATGATTTGGTCAAAAGGTTGCACATCTGTAGCACATCTAGATATGTGCAGATTAGCATTCGTTCTTTTAAGTTTGAGTTATTCTCAGGTAAGCATTCAAAATCTTACGCCAAGTTTGGTCCTTTAATAATTTGGAACTTTATTCTTGATTGGGCTTTGTTTGTTATGAATTTTACACTCCCCTTTCCTTGAGATCTTTATGAAGTCTTCCACTTTTGTGGTGGTATAAAAAAGGACAAGGTAATATCCTTTGACTTCTAAGTGCCAAAATTCTTCTCACTTGTAGGTTCTCATTTAATCTATCAAGAGTCCACACAATCAAGCTTTGTCCAGACTCAAACGTTTTCTTAAAAAATCTTTGCACACTATTCGAAGAGCACTGTGATGCCTTATAATATTGGTGCAATTGTCAATGTTCATATATTGGAACACTGATACATCTGTGCCATTGTGTCCCATGCAACATTTGCATCATGTTTGAAGTATAATTAGAATTTTCTTAGAAAAGTCCAATGTTATAGCCAATAATAGTTTGTAAACATGCTATGAAAAATTTGGAAAATAATACACGTTCATTTCAACATACCACATCGGGGTCGCAAGAGCGACACCGCGTGGCAGGATTAAAAAAATTGAGAAAAAACAGGGAACTTTATTTTTAAATTCATATCTAATGTAACCCAAAGTATCATGTAAACTTTGGAAAATAACCCCTAACCCCTAAAATCCTTAGTTGCTAAATCCCCTAACCCCCTAAACCTCTAAATTCCTAACCCCTTAAACCCTAATTCCCAACCCCTAACCAATTTAACCCCCTAAAACCCTAACCTATTTAACCCCCTAAACCCTAACCCCAATAACCCCTAACCACTAAACCCAAAATCCTTAACTACTAAATCCCCTAACCCCCTAAACTTCTAAACCGACCCAAACCCATTTAACCCCCTAAACCCTAAACCTATAACCCCTTAACCCCTAACCCCTTAAACCCTAATTCCCCACCCCTAACCCATTTAACCCCCTATACCCCTAAACCCCTAACCCATTTAACCCCCTAAACCCTAAACCTATAAACCCTTAACCCTAACCCCTTAAACACTAATTCCCAACCCCCAACCCATTTAACCCCCTAAACCTCTAAACCCCTAACCCATTTAACCCCTAAACCCTAAACCTCTAAACCCTAAACCTCTAAACCCTTAACCCCTAAACCCTTAACCCCTAACCCATTTAACCCCCTAAACCCTAAATCCCCAAATCCCTAACTCCCTAACCATTTAACCTCTAACCATTTAACCTCTCAAACCCCTAACCCATTTAACCCCTAAACTCCTAAACTTCTAAACCCTTAACCTCAACCTCAACCCCACCCCACTCCCAACCTCCATTTAACCCCTAAACCCCTAAACCTCCTAACCAACACCTCCTAACCAATTTAACCCCATTAACCCCTAAACCCCTAACCCCTAAAATCCTTAACCCCCAAAACCACTAAACCACAAACTCATTTAACCCCCAAAGCCCGAAACCTCTAACCCCTTAACCCCTAACACTTTAAACCCTAATTACCAGCCCCTAACCCATTTAACCCCCTATACCACTAAATCCATTTACCCCCCTAAACCCTAACCCCATTAACCCCTAACCTCTAAAATACTTAACTACTAAATCCCTGAACCCCCTAAACCTCTAAACCCCTAATCTATTTAACCCCCTAAACCCTAAACCTCTAACCCCTTAACCCCTAACCCCTAAAATCCTTAACTGCTAAATCCCCTAACCCGTAAACCTCTAAACCCCTAACCATTTAACCCCCTACCCCTTAAATCTCTAACCCTTAACCCCTAACCCTTAAAACCCTAATACCCAACCCCTAACCCATTTAACCCCTAAACCCCTAAAACCCTAACCCATTTAACCCCTTAAACCCTAACCCCATTAAACCCTAATGGCCCCTAACCCCTAAAATCCTTAACTGCTAAATCCCCTAACGCCCTAAACCTCTAAACCCCTAACCAATTTAACCCCCTAAACCATAAATGTCTAACCCCTTAACCCCTAATTCCCAACCCCTAACCTATTTAACCCCCTATACCCCTAAACCCATAACCCATTTAACCCCCTAAACCCCGAATCTCTAAACCCTTAACCCCAACCCCTTAAACCCTAATTCCCAACCCTAACCCATTTAACCCCTAAACCCCTAAAACCCTAACCCATTTAACCCCCTAAACCCTAAACCTTTAAAACCTTAAACCCCTAAACCACTAACACCTAAACCCCTAACCCCTAAACCCCTAAACCGTTAATGCTTAACCCATAACCCTTCACCCCTAACCCCTAAAATCCTTAATTGCTAAATCCCCTAACCCTTAAGCCCCTAATCCCTAATCCCTTAACAACTAACTCATTATTCACCTAACCCGTAATTGCGCCTAAATCCCCTAACCGGCCCTAAGCTCCCAATCCCTAATCCCTTAACCATTAAATCATTATTCCCCTAACCCCTAAATGCACCCAAATCCCCTAACCCTTTCCCCCCAATCCCTAAAACCTTAACGACTAACTCATTATTGCCCTAACCCCAATCCCTAATCCCTTAACCACTAACTCATTATTCCCCTAACCCCTAAGCCCCCATTCCCCAACCCCTTAACCACTAGCTCATTATTCCCTAAACCCTAAACCTCTAACCCTTAAGATCATATTCCCTTAACCCCTAAGCCCCTAATCCATAATCCCTTAACCACAAACTCGTTATTCCCCTAACCCTTATAAAAGTCCTTAAAACCAGCTGGGATTAGCCATTCCAAACGAGAGAAGGTCTAGTTGGGACCTACGAATGGGTTAATCCCCCCTTGTGGGCAAGGTGGAATACAATGAGCAAAACCATGGGTTGAAAAAAAGTGGAACCCAAAAACCTCTCCTAAATTTACTATTTTATCTCAATTTTATTTTAATAATTAATTAATAATTTCTTTAAAAGAACTTATGGATAAATCACATAAATTTTTTAAGGTCCACACCTTTGGAACTACTCTTTATGTAATTATTCATCAATGTTTTTAAAATAATTTTATTAGAATGAAATCAAATTGATTTTTGAAACTTCCTTTTAAATTAATAGTTAAACTTACAAGAAACTACTCATTATCTAATTCATCATCAATGTTTTCAAAATAAATTTATTAAAATGAAATTAAATTGATTTTTGAAACTTCCCTTTTAAAACAATTGTTAAACTTACAGGGAATCACTAATTGCACTCAACATCCATAAAAACAACAACGAGTATGATAAAAAATCATATTTGAAGGGCATAACATTAAAAATGATCTTTGAAAAAATGGAGTGAGGGAAGGGAGTATTCATTTTTCCTTTAAATTCTATACCTTTTACGAGTTAAAATAACATTTTTGCCGCCAAAAACACATCACTTTGTTTTCTTCATCTCCTGCTCTCTTTTTTTTACCAGCAACGAAGCAGCTCTCATATTCAAATTGAAATAGAGAGATAGGGAGTGTTTTGGTCATCTCCCGCTGTTTTTTTTTTTTTACCAGCAACAAAGCAGCTCTCAGATTGAAATAGAGAGATAGGGAGTGGCAGTCGAAGCCTGTTTCCCACCCAGATATTTACTTTAATAGGTAAGATGCTGCTTCTTTTGGATCTCACTGCCCGTGCCCATTATTTTCATTTTGCAGATTGAAGTGAAGCTCTTTATATGTCCATTTATATTATCAATGCTCTGTATCTTTCTTTTGAAAATTGGTTCCTCTTCGAAATCACCCCAAGAAAATCGACCACAATGACTGTTTGTAATGGAGTCCCTTGTCTTGTATTTCACCTTGGCTCACATATTTTATGGAAATTGATATGTATGATAATACTCTTATACTTTTTGTTACAAGGTGGACTCACTGTCATGTTCATCAGTTTTGATTTGCTTGTAAGATGTCTCATTTCTGCACTGGAATTACTTTTTCTTGATGTTCTATGCATGCTTTCTGATTTATGTCAATGAAGTAGATCAAATCCTTGGGTTTCTATATTGATGATATAAAAGGTCAAGAGGAAAAATGGCCCTTTCTCCAGCCCAGAAAATAAGGAGGAGTCCTCAGTTAGGCACTGGTGGCTTTAGAAAGACTGGGTCATCAAACTCTGTTGGTGAAGAAAACTGCAAACAACTTTATGATCATCCTTCAACTCCCCTCGCAAAGAAGAAGTTTTCCTTGCCTAGAAATGAAATCCCCAATAATGACAGAGTTCAAGAGAAGAACACCTTGAAGAATGGCAATGCTATTGTAAGTTTTGTAACCGGTGACAATGAAGTAAAGGCCGAGGAAAAAAGGAGCCTATTTAAGGCAACTCATGGCACAAAATGCGGTGAGGGTGAAACTGTGACGAGTCCAAAGAACGCCCTTAAAATAAGCCGTATCTCATCTCAAAAGTCACAAAGATCACGACTTAAGAAAATATACAGCAACAACAGCAAAACTGTCCTCCCCAAGAAGCTCTTCCAAAAAATAAAATCACCACAAAATATATGAAAAAACCAACTCAAAGGGTTTGAGGTTTGATCCCAATAAGGACTTACAGGCGGATAACAAAGACAACATGCCTTCTCCACGAATAGGCGCTTCCAAAAAGAAAGTTTCAGTTTCAGATGGGGCGTAGAAGCGGGCAAAGTCTCCAGGAGTGCGTGTTATTGGAGGGAGAATTTATGATTCTAAAAATGGCAACAATTGCCACCAGGTGTGTGGGGATATTTCTCTCTCGATATGCATTCCTCATTTTATGCTTTCACAAGGATTTTTAATTCCAATCACATCACTTGAGATTGTAGCAGTGCCGGAAAAAGACTCTGGAATTCATGGCATTTTGCAAGAATGTTGTTGGCAAGAAATCATGCACACAAAAAATGTTTGCCCTAAGTGTTTGCTTAAGGTTTACTATAAAAATTGCTTCACAGTGGTTTAAATTCATAAACCCGTCCATTACAATGCTACTTCTTAGTTTCTGTCCTCTCATGCACACAGGTGCAATTTGAAAATTTCGACATTTTTTGCCTGAACAAGCATATCAATCTTTCCTGATTGCACCTTTGTGCTTTCCTATCTCTTTAACACACATTATCTATATATATACTTGTTCAGGTATAAAAGGTTGAAATTCGTGTTTAAGGCTTCATTAATCTAGTCAAATTCATAGTAATTCCATTCACACTGATAATCTAACAAATATGGAGAAAAAGTTGAAGAGGTTGCTAAATCTGAGAAGTGGAAGTGTCCAAAGTGCAGAAGTATCTGCAATTGTAGTACTTGCATGTAAACTTGAATATAAAAATGCACCTAGGCAGAAACATGCTAATTGTTATGTTGATTTTTATAACTCAAATTTTCAATCAGGTTTTGATAAGAAAAATTGTCAGAAATTTCCAGAAACAAAGTCGTTGAATTCATTATTGCAGGAAAAAGAAAGGTTGTGCCAGGAAAAAGAAAGGTTGTGCTCCTACAGGAATTCTTGTCCATGCAGCTAAGGCTACGGGATTTTCTTCTGTTGCAAGGGCATGTCGGTGATAGTGTGGAATAATTCTTCGGAACATCAACTCTGTTTTAAATTATCTCGCCCCCACGTGGTGTGAACCTTTATGCTTTCAAGAAGCAAGGTTGTGCTCCTACTGGAATTATTTTCCATGCAGCTAAGGCTACAGGCTTTTCTTCTATTGCAAGGGCATGTCGGTGATAGTGTGGAAGAATTCTTCGGAACATCGACTCTGTTTCAAATTATCTCACCCTCGCGCGGTGTGAACCTTATGCTTTCAAGCAGCATGTCTTCGCCTAGTTTATACTTTTCTATGATTTATCAGATTCTTCTTTTCTGTGTTATGTTCTAGAATGTTGGAGGTTTATTTTTTAACTGTGAAAAAACTTGAACTTGAAACCCTGCACTATCAGAACATAACAAAAAGAAAGAGAAAGATGACCAACTAGAGTGCCCAGACTTCATAACACTGCAAGAAATAAAGGTTCCCTCAATTTTCACTAGCCTAATTGTGTATCAGAACTAGAGGATTGCCCAGACTTCATGACTCTACAAGAAATAAAGTTTCGCTTAATTTTTCACTGGCTTAATTGTGGAATCTAGATCATTGTTTCATAGTTTGGCTATGTTGTTCTTGTTGGAATGAAAAACTATGATATTGGTACTTCAATGTAAAACTATGATATTGATACTAGCCTATTTTGGAGGGAAGGAAACATGTTCAATATAGCCTTTGGTTAAGGAAATAGGTCGATAAGTAAAAATCTTGTTATATGTCTATCGATAACTGTATCATCTTTGAGAAGTTCTCAAACTTGTTAACGAAACATATTGAATATTTATTTAATTTTCATAATAATCATCACTAGGAATTACTTGTAAGCTCAACTTCACCAACTCAAAATTAAAATCAAATCCCTTCATCCCCAAATGAAATTCATAGGGACTTTTAAGCCTTGGCTATTAATCTTAACAGAGTGTTGCTCCTCGCATGTTGATGCCAGCGAAATCAGAAATTGAATATGGCAAGGAGCCAAATTCTAATTTTCATCTCTTAATCACAAGAAAAATGAGTTCTAACGGTCTGGAATGACTATAAGATCAAATGTTTTCATCCTGCAATGGCAGAAAATGACAACACTTGTGACCACGGGCCAAAATTTCAAGTATATATGCCTGGCCTTTATGCTCTATCAACCTGTCTTCTAAGCAAACATAAAGGGTAAATGTGACAGATATGGAGAAAAAGCTGAAGAGGTTGCTAAATTTGAGGAGTGGAAGTGTCCAAAGTGCAGAATTATATGCAATTGTAGTATTTGCATGTAAACTTGAATATAGAAATGCACCTAGGAAAAAACATGCTAATTGTTATGTTGCTTTTTATAACTCAAATTTTCAATCAGGTTTTGATAGGAAACATTGTCTGAGATTTCCAAAAATAAAGTTGTTGAATTCATTGTTGCAGGAAGAAGCAAGGTTGTGCTCCTATTGGAATTCTTGTCCATGCAACTAAGACTACACGCTTTGCTTCTGTTGCAAGGGTATGTCAGTGATAGTGTGGAATAATTCTTTGGAACATCAACTCTGTTTTAAATTATCTCGCACCTGCGCGGTGTGAACCTTCATGATTTCAAGAAGCATGTCTTATCCTGGTTTCTACTTTTCTTTGGTTTATCAAATTCTACTTTTATGTGTGTTATGTTCTAGAATGTTGGAGGTTTATTTTTTAACTGTGACAAAACTTGATCTTGAAACCCTACACTTTTAGAATATAACACGCAGAAAGAGAAATATCACCAACTAGAGTGCCCAGACTTCATAACACTGCAAGAAATAAAGGTTCCCTCAATTTTTACTAGCCTAATTGTGTATCATAACTAGAGGAGTGCCCATACTTCATGACTCTACAAGAAATAAAGTTTCGTTTACTTTTTCACTAGCTTAATTGTGGAATCTGGATCACTGTTTCATAGTTTGGCTATGTTGTTCTTGTTGGAATGAAAAAATATGATATTGGTACTTCCCTATTTTGGAGGGAAGGAAACATGTTCAATCTAGCCTTTGGTTGAGGAAATAGGTCGATAATTAAAAATCTTGTTATAGGTCTATATGTAAAATATTGGTAATTATATCATCTTTGAGAAGTTCTCAAACTTGTTAACGAAATATATTGAATATTTATTTAATTTTCATAATAATCATCACTGGGAATTACATTTAAGCCCAAATTCACCAACTCAAAATTAAAATCAAATCCCTTCATCCCCAGATGAAAGTCATAAGCACTTTTAAGCCTTGGCTATTAATCTTAACAGAGTGTTACTCCTTGCATGTTGATGTCAGTGAAATCATAAATTGAAAATGGCAAGGAGCCAAATTCTACTTTTCATCTCTTAACCACAATCAAAAAGATTTTTGATGGTCTGGAATGATGATAAGATCGAATGTTTGCATCTTGCAATGGCAGAAAATAAAAACACTTGTGCCCACGGGCTAAAATTTAAAGTATATATGCCTGGCCTTTATGCTCTGTCAACCTATCTTCTAAGCCAACATAAAGGGTAAATGCGCCATATATGGAGAAACGTTGAAGAGGTTTCTAAATCTGAGGAGTGGAAGTGTCCAAAGTGCAGAAGTATTTGTGATTGCAGTATTTGCATGTAAAATTGAATATAGAAATGCACCTAGGCAAAAACATGCTAATTTTTATGTTTCTTTTTATAACTCAAATTTTCAATCAGGTTTTGATAGGAAGCATTGTCTGAGATTTCCAGAAATAAAGTTATTGAATTCATTGTTGCAGGAAAAAGAAATATTGTGCTCCTAGTAGAATTATTGTCCATGCAGCTTAGGCTACAGGCTTTGCTTCTATTGCAAGGGTATGTCAGTGATAGTATGGAAGAATTCTTTGGAACTTTGACTCTATTTTAAATTATCTAGCACCTGCGCGGTGTGAACCTTCATACTTTCAAGCAGAATATCTTTGCCTAGTTTCGTTTATCAAATTCTAATTTTCTCTGTGTTATGTCCTATAATGTTGGAGGTTTATTTTTTAACTATGACAAAACTTTATCTTGAAAACCTGCACTAATAAGAACATAACACACAGAAAGAGAAATATCACCAACTAGAGTGCCTAGAATTCATAACACTGCAAGAAAGAAAGGTTCCCTCAATTTTCATTGGCCTAATTGTGTATCATAACTAGTGGAGTGCCCAGACTTCATGACTCTACAAGAAAGAAAGTTGCACTTACTTTTTCACTTACTTAATTGTGGAATCTGGATCACTGTTTCATAGTTTGGCTATGGTGTTTTTGTTGGAATGAAAAACTATGATATTGGTACTTCCCTATTTTGAAAGGAAGGAAACATGTTCAATCTAGCCTTTGGTTAAGGAAATAGGTCCATAAGTACAAATCTTGTTATATGTCTATATGTAACAGATTGGTAATTGTATCATCTTTGAGAAGTTCTCCAACTTGTTAACGAAATATATTGAATATTTATTTAATTTTCATAATAATCATCACTAGGAATTACATTTAAGCCCAACTTCACCAACTCAAAATTAAAATCAAATCCCTTCATCCCTAGATGAAAGTCATAGGGAATTTTAAGCCTTGGCTATTAATCTTAACAGAGTGTTACTCCTTGCATGTTGATGTCAGCGAAATCATAAATTCAATATGGAAAGGAGCCAAATTCTGCTTTTCATCTCTTAACCACAAGCAAAAGGAGTTTTGATGGTCTCGAATGATGTTAATATCGAATGTTTGCATCTTGCAATGGCAGAAAATGACAACACTTGTGACCACGGACTAAAATTTCAAGTATATATGCCTGGCCTTTATGCTCTGTCAACCTGTCTTCTAAGCAAACATAAAGGCTAAATGCGCGATATGGAGAAAAATTTAGAAGAGGTTGCTAAATATGAGGAGTGGAAGTGTTCAAAGTGCAGAAGTATCTGCAATTGCAGTATTTGCATGTAAACTTGAATATAGAAATGCACCTAGGCAAAAACATGCTAATTGTTATGTTTATTTTTATAAGTCAAATTTTCAATCAGGTTTTTATAGGAAACATTGTCTGAGATTTACAGAAATAAAGTTGTTGAATTCATTGTTGCAGGAAAAAGCAACGTTGTGCTCCTACTCAAATTCTTGTCCATGCAGTTAAGGCTACAGGCTTTGCTTCTGTTTGCTGATTTACTCAAGTGTCAAGGTATTTCTGAGGTAAATTCCCGCACATCCAAATCCTTGAATTTTGTCTCAAGGGAATCCAATGCAGTTTATTGCAGGCATAGAATTTTCGTCAAATGATGTTGGATCAGCATTGCAGTTTCTGGAATTTTGCTCAGCATTTGAACAAGTATGTACTCTCTTATCCAAAATGTGTTTTAAGTTCATATCTATGGTTCAAACTGAAAATTTTTCACTGTGGATATTTTCTTTTACATTGTTGTAGTTATACTTTCAGCAGTACCATTTTTTTTGCTACAAACACACTAGTGTGACGATATGAAGTGGAAAAAGTTTAATACTGGTTAGTTTACACCATGATTTAGGCTAACATCACTTCCTACTTATTCCGTTCTTGATTTCTTCATGTTAGATATAGTCCATAACACCTTTCCATTCTTTCAGAGCTATGCTTTTACACTAGTCAACAATAATTGTCAGAGAAGTTCTTTGATTGTTAAAATAAAAGTAATCTTTCCAAGGCAGAATTTTGGAAGTATCTGTAAATGAGGTCTTATAGATGTAATTTACCAATAGATGAGAGTACATGCTATGCTTAGTGCAAGTGAAATGCCAAAGTCTCTATGATCATCAAGAAAATATGGTTTCGTAAGGTCATTGTATTATAAAGAAATGAATTTCCACCGTGCTATTGTTCACATGTCCACTAGCTCATTAAATTGTACTTTGTGAATTTTGGATTTTTGGTCATGTTATTAGAACCCCATAGTCGAGTTTCCTAGTGTAGTCAATGTTCTTTACCCACGTTGTGTTCACTCTTTCAAATGCAAGTGAAACCCACACCTAATCCAATATACCATCATTTTGACATGAGTAATTGATCCACATGGTCTTTCTCTAAGTAATTTGGCTGACCCCATCTTCATGAATGAAACATTCAAATAAATTAGGCTTAGATTAGGGCATTTTGTTGGGATATTTTTAGCGAGCTTTAGGATCTCATATTCAAGATGGGAATACTCTTGGACCGGTATGGTATTGATAAATATAGCATCATGTTGTGGAAGACATTATTCAAGGAAATATGAGGGGAGCTAATACTTGACTGCTTCAAGCCACAGATCCATCGTTATCCCCAAGTTTGTAAGTTCCAATGTTTCTGAATCAATCACAGGAACAATTTTATGCTGCCCATGAATGTTAGTGTTGCAGATAGGGGGATGTTTTATATGAGAAATTAAAGCTACCCAAATATAACTTATAGTTAGGAGAAGAAACTCCTCTGAAGGTGAATTATCATACCTATGAACAATAAGATACAAACCTGGAAATGATTTTTCTCATTGTGTAGTTAATCAATTATGGGTTTGCATAAGTCCTAGATCTTGCATTGTTTTGTTCAAATTTAATAGGCAATGCTGATTGGATATGCACATAATTATGGGTGCCAAAGTTTCCACCATATTCAAAATAAGAGATAGGAGTGTTGGTATCTTGAACCTTAAGGGACCTTTAGGATTTCTCTTCATTAATGAGTGACTTATTACTCTCATTCTCAGGATAAATAGAACTACAGTCTAGTCCATTATCTCCATCTGCACTCAGGATTTTGTCATATGTTGGTTGAATTTCCATTTTCCAGTGTAGAAAAAAGGCATGGCATGATACTCATGTCATCACGTGCTAGTCTTCTAGGGTGATTGCAAGAGTGGTAGAAAGTTGTTTCCTACCCTCTTGCTGATATTCCTCCTCTGCATTCAGGACATTTTCTCACACTATCAATCATTTGGAAATATGGATTGTTTTCGAGGGGGAATCAAATCAAGAGAAGTGTAGCATATCCCTGTCCAAGTGTAGCAAGCCAACTAAGCAAGCCAAAAAACTTGTTGGAAACTTTTCTTTGTCTTCTTCAATAGGATGGTCATTAACACTGCCTCAAAATCAGTAATGGCTAGACTGAAGCATCCCACTGTTTTCACATCACAATATGTCATAGGAACATACCTCTCTTTATCTCTACCACACTCATCATCGGCATCAAAATGCAGCGTAGGTGTTATATTTCTATTTTTCTCAAACTCAAAATGTAATTTTGAGATGCCAAATGTGTTTCCATGAATGCCCATAGCTTTATTACCCTCACTTAGGCTTCTACATGATCAGTTTATATACATGTTTATGAGGATGTCCTATTATTGTATTCTTCTTTGTTCATTTTACCCTAGATTTAGCTTTGGCATTTTCTAGGAGTTGCATTTGCACTCCCACATTGTACTCGTACTAACTATATATTTTAGTCCCATTGACCTATTTATTGTCATTAATTGGATATATAAAATTATCTTATCTTATCTTATATCACTTTCTGCTGATCAAAATACACTTCTCTAACCTAAGAGGCATGTTCAAGTTTCAATGCATCTCCAAAACAATTATGATTGGATGTGTTTAGGGCTTCATCATATCTGCTGCCTGATTGTTCTTCTAGTTAAAAGTGAGAAAAATTTTACACATCCATATCAGTAGTCTGAGCATTGTAGGTGGTCTATACACTAGTGAAAAAATGGAAAGCAAGGCCTTCATCTTCAAGTGCTTCTAAATCTATGTAGTGGTCTTTTATGGAAATCATTTCTTACTTGAATTTTCTCTGAAATATGACATAGATGCCTCATCATTGACAAAGATCCATCATATTGTAGTGTTGGATTGCTCACTATTTACAGTGATGTTGGGGTTAGAAGCTAAGATTTGATCTTCTTGTGATTCTGGGATGTCTTCTTTCGGATACCCCCATTCCTCTGATATGTCTAGTTCCAACAATTGTTTGGACAACATGATGGGTTGATTGATGTTGAAAGGGTCTTGGTGAGGTTTCAATGGCCCATATTTTAAATGGAACTGGTTTATTTATAATCCTAACATTATCTTCTATTGTTGCAAATGCAGTACAATTCGACAACTTCAAGCCTCTAGCTTCATCAGCTGACAGTGCTTTCCCTAATCAACGTTTCTAGTTCATAGTTGGACTTAGGATATTAATATTTTACAGACACATTAAATGTGCTTTTTCCAAGTTGAGGCACCTAGTTTATATTAATTTGTTGGATCATTTCTGTAAATGTCATCTGAACTTGTATACAACTGTTTGGAGCTTGTGCATGCATCATCCCTTGAGAATTTTCTTATTGTGCATTTTTCTTTCATTGGTATTTCCATCCTGCTCTTATCTCTTGTCACGGTAGTAACTAACTTGCTATTGATCTAGTTGGTTCCTTGAGATGAGATCACCTTCCAATATCAATAAAAAATGAATTAAAACAAAGTAAATCCCCTTCTTTAGTTGCTCCTCTTTATTCATTTCATTTGATGTTGTCTCACAAACTCTGACTCCCATGGACACTTATCCAATTGAACATGCCCCAAACAATATTTCCCAATATCTCACTTCAAAAACTATTCAAAACTTAACCTTCCAATATTAACAGAAAACGAATTAAAACAAAGTAACTCCCCTTCTTTGGTTTCTCCTTTTTATTCATTTCATTTGACGTTGTATCACAAACTCCGACTCCCATGGACACTTCTCCATTTGAGCATGCCCCAAACAATATTGCCCAAGATCTCACTTCAAAAACTGTTCAAAACTAAAGGCCAAAAACTCAAAATCTATTTGATAAACTGCCACAATTGCAGCCTTGTAGGAATGGTTTCAGTCCCTAATCCGGTAAGTAAAATCTTCTTTATTCAATTCCCATTCAAGAAAATGCTCTGCAGTTTTTCTTTATGTATATGAAAAGAATTGTCATAAAAGTATTGATTCTTTCATCAATTTAAAAGTAGGCAGGGGCTGAAGTCTGTGGTACTGTCGATGGAGTTTTTTATTATGGATATCTCATGTAATATCCTAGGGCAATTTTCACTAAGGTTTATAATTATGCAATTTCCTTCCTTGGAAAATATTGTTATTATAGCTGAGTCAATACTGTTATATATTTTTATTATACATGAGTCATCAGGTCCTTTGCATTTACTTCAACATATTTCAAGAGACCAGATATCAACTTTGTTGACTTCAGGGAAATCAAAGTAGTTTTGAACTCGTCGACATTTGGTTTTTTTTCTGTCAAATGCTCATCCAAATAATGGAAGTAATCCCATCCATCTTAGGGTAATAAAGAATTGTCTTGTATCCCAAAATCTTGTGTATGCCCTCTTCCTGAAACAATTTGTATATACCCACCATGCACATTGGTGCATTACTTCATCCAACTTCCATTGCCAAAAAAATTTTCGTTTCTTCTACAACATAAATAAGGGAGGAAAAGCATATTGGTGCAATTGTGGCTCCGAATATAGTTATAAATGTTAATAGAGGTCCATCGGTACATTTACAAAGACGAACACATGATATTCATTTTAGTGCAAGAGCAAATTCTAGTGCCTCTATCTGTAATAATTTAGGGAGTGTAACGATGAATAGTGATAATAATCAACACCCTCATGAGCCTCCTCATCTAAGGATTGGTGGTGTAATGCATAAAGTCCCCAAAACCCCCTCCTAAATTGGTCATGTTCCATCCATTATCACTGGTCCTAGACACTGAGTTTGGAAACCATTACCTTCAAGTGTTCCTCAATCTACCTCTCTTGTAGATTATCATCCTGCAATTACTCAGAGAAAATGTGCATTTTGTAGCCATGAATTCTTTTCTAGGCGTAAGTTTTGGAAATTTACTAGTAGGGGTTGAAGGTCCAACAACACTTTTACATGGGAAATATGTGAAAATTGGACCACAAACAACAAATGGAATGTATCCAAATATTCATGTTGGAGTCACTTTAAGCCTTGGAGGGCCTTGTCAATTTGTAGAGCAAAAGAATTGACCTGATGGTTTCTCCACATAAAAGTGGTGCAGGAGCCTTGTTTTCGAGGTTGAGTATCCACATCTATATTTATAGGTTGGAAGGTTGATGAAAATATAATAATGCTTTTATTGTTGTCACTGTTGCCAATGGCCTATCCGATTGAATGCAGTTTACCTCTGCCAGTTTTAGTGGTGGATAAAAAGTTTCCTACCATTAGGGTTTAAGTTAAGGACAATGGCATTGAAATGTGGTTGTAAGAAATTTTTTGAAGACAAGTGTTCTTAATTTAAACCTAGTCTCATGTTCTAGCAACAACATTATTAACCTTTTTGTGTTTTTGAGTATATTACATATGATGTGGGTCTCTTTTTGAAGGCCTTGGTTTGACATTGTGTTTAAGGTCGCATATCCATAAGTAGTTTTCCTTGAGTTCAATTCCCACCATTTTGCCTATGCATGACTATAAATTTTTCATATAACTCCACGGGTGGCATATCTACCAATAATATGGGTACTGTGTTGAATGTGTTTTCATTGCATTTTGGTAAGGACACAAATCCACAAACAATTGATCTCAATTCTTGAGTTTAATGTCATGGGCTTCTCCTATGCTATGTTATGTTCTCTAGATCTCTAAGTTATTCATTATTTAGCTTGGCTACCTCCAACTTCCTCTGTATGCACAAGCACAATGTTGCTCTTGGATAACAGTGGTTATTCTTACACAAGTTTGACCCTTTGATGCACAAGATTTACACTTCTCTTATTGACAATAGTGGGTACGTTTTCACTAGTGGAGGATGGAGGTGAATTTCCATATTTAAAGGGAAAAATGGATTTGCAAGTGATGCTTCTTATGTGATGTAGAGACAAAGGAGCACTTCTTTCATTGCTCTGTTTCTTACAATATTTTTGTGTAGATAGAATATGAGTAACTTGGTTCATGTTCGTCTTTGAATTTAACTATAATGTTAGGCTTATATAATCATTCATTGGATTGCATTAAGTAGCGACCATTGTTGATCCCTTTAAGACATGACGCATTTGTATAAACAGTTGACAATGTTTGATTGCAACTTTAAGGTATGTCTAAATTCAAGTTTTAAATTTCAAATTTAGTGAACACAATGACTTAGGATGAATTTGCCTCTTCAATAATTATAGCCCTAAATTTTTGTCTTCTTAGATACCTTGATCAAAGGTTTTTGTCTTTGCTCATTAGGGCGGTGCTTACCTTCATACACCATAAGCCCTAGTATCTTGCTATGACAGTCACATCGATTACCTCTTTCTTCTAGGTTTTTATTATGACTAGGCTTAATTTCTTGGCATTCTCCACCCAAACTGAAGTCAGGGTGTGGTTGGGTTCACTAGGGGATTATAGTTTCTATGACAACAACGTCAATGTTTCTTCAATTGATGGGTAGATCGCCGTCTTTGCTACTGTTATGAATTCATTCTACTTGGATGCTAAAAGAGTTTTGACTTAATCCTTTCCCTTATCTTTAGTTTATACAACCCTAAAGGGAATTTTTGGAGGTGACCATGGTCTAGCCATTCAAAACTTAGAAATTGGAAGAATAAACAAGTTTAATCAACGAGCGATAATGCTAGAAAAAGATGCAAAAATAATTTTGTTAATACTGTAATTGGAGAGAAGCAAGATCTTGGAAATTTTCTCCATCCCGAGCATGGGACTGTTGTGGTTTTTGATTCCCCATCTAAGTTGTCAAGTTCACTTGATGCTGACATAAACAAAGAGCTGACTTATTTTTCCAATTCTGTCATTGGAAAAGAAAAAGCCAGTTTGCATGCTTGGGAGAGAAAAATCAATGGAATGAATGACAATAGGTTGGCATCTCAACTGGCTACACATAACAATGGCACAATGGGTGTTGATCAAAATCTGCTCAAAGAGAAAAAGGGTGAAGTATTAGTTGTATCTGAGCAGTCAATAAAAAATACAGGCAAGGTGTCTGAATGGGAATTACAATTAGAAGATACAACAGTTGTCTCTAAAGCTAATATGGCTATTTTGGAGGAAAAAACTAGGTTTTCTGTCTGGTAACAAAGTTTTTGACTGCAAACAATCTTTTGGATAATGACAGTGCTAAAGTACTTGGGGAAGGTTCAACTGCCAATGTGAAGGCATTTGACACACAAGATAAGGATAAAGTATCCACCACTAATAGTGATATTTGTGAAATGTCTACTCAACTTCAGGTGTCATCTTTGCTTGTTGAAAGTGAAGACAAGAAGGATTTAGTAGCTAGATTGACAAAAAAGGAGAATAAAATATCTTCCAATGTTTCTACGAAGAATAATGTTGCAAATATTGGTGATGTTGCCAAGGTAGTAGTTGTCAACAAGAAGAAGAAAAAGAAGGATTTTTCTAGTAAGCCAAATGCTGCAGCTCCCACTGGGATTTATATAATTCTTATAAGGTTTAAGAGAACAATTTTCCATCCTTCTTGGGAAACAAATCGACTAAGATGATTCCATGTCATTAGAACAATTTTGCATCCTTCCTAGGAAACAAATCCATTACGGAATAGGAGTTTCCTAAGAAGGAATTTATAACATGAAACCAAAAAATTACAACAAATGTTAGTTTGTCTTTCCAAGGCATATGATAGAGAAAATTGGCTTTATTTAGGCTACTCATCCATATATGGTTCAATGTGCAATTGGTTAACTAGAATTCTAATTAATGGCTTAGCCTATTCTTCTATCATGTCTACAATAGACGATGGGTAGCTATGACGAATGGCTCCTCTGCCTTTTTTTACTGTAGAGTAGGTGGTCTCAACAGAGTTATAACATAGTAAAAAAGAACTATAAGCTTGACAACTATACAAATAGGATTTTCCCTAGACTTGACATATTTACTCTTTGTTGATTATGTTTTGCTTTTGGGTGATATGACCAAGGTAGATGCAATTATGTTGAAGGACCCCGCCTTTGAAGAACTGAAATTCCTACCTTAAAAACTACCAACAACTGAGGAGCTACAAGAATCAACACCATCTTTGATTTGAACCTAAATAGTCTTATTATTTCCGAGTATTTCCCTAATCACAATGACCAGTAGATTCTCCTCATGGATTATTTCTCTCATTCTATTTATTAGTAAAATCCACAAAATGTATCCCTACATTTGAATCTTGGGAAAAAAACATATAATTGTTATCATTTAATTTATCCATATCTCTTGGAGCCCAAAAATCCATTTGATTTTGATAAGCTTTATTTATAACCTCAAAAGCAACCCTATTATAAGATGAAGAACCATTATGTCCTCTTGAGTCTTGACAAAGTATGATGGAATGAAATTGGGTGAAGACCAGATCCAGGTTTACCATGTCATAACCTAGGTTCATCGAGATGGCGACCTTGGTTTGAAGATATCCACCATACAAACTAGGACCACCCATACTTATCGTTGCCATCTCTCTTCCATCATCAAGATTAACATACTGAGGACCTATAACCCGTGGAGGCCCATGGTATCTATTACAATATAATTTATTAGAATACATGCCATTTCTTATTATGAGATTTACGACATCCGAAAATGGCATCATTCACATAATTTTGAAGAAGCCTACAAATTAGGTCAACATAATTTTTTTCACATTTACGATTTCCCTCACATTTGTTGGTTCTTGAAGCTCGAGCACTTTCATAACAAAAATAGGCAAAGTCAAACAACAAAAATGGCCCACTCTCTTTTCATTTTCTAATATTATAATGAAGTTTTATTAGAGACATCGTTTGTTTGTTTGTTTTGGTTAGAAAAGGGTTTGCTCTTGGTATTATGCGACTTTCAATTTATCATATATAACATGTTGAAAAATGGGAAAGAATAATGTGTGACATTATCTTGCAGAAATTGATGTTGAATGAAAGGATACATAGTTTAACCAAACTACAATTCACTTTGGTAAAGGTGGAGGGACATCTTAAAAAAATGCTTAAGAATACACCATATACAAAGTTTGACCATAAGTAATATATGCATTTTTATTTTGTAGATATGTTATTTTTTATACCCAAGATATCACAACAAGAAAAATATTGATATTGTAGAAATTGTCTGAGGACTTCATTGAGGTTGATTTTTTTGATGTCTTATTTGATTGATACTTTCTCATATGTCAAGAAGGCTTTAAATATGAAAAAATCAGATTCAAATTTTATAGATATAAAAGATAAAAACAAATGTCAATGTATTTGTTTGATTGTTACCTGACTCTGCTGTGGGCAGGTTACAAGAAATGTGATTGGAAAAAGGACGGGGAGATGATGCATATCACGTCTTGGATATGGTTCATTCGTTGTTAGAGATGGCTTAGACACCCAATCCATCAACTTTGGAAATGTTTCTAGTGGGAATTCCTATGGTTTTTAATGTTGTGATTATTTCACTTTCATGGTTATTTTGGGCAAGCAAATGTCTTAGGAATGCGAGACATGACATCGGTGGACAGATAAACAATTTTTTTATAATTGCAATTTTCATTCCATGATATCCTCTCTTTATTGTTTGATTGTATTTTGGACGTTTCTTTTGATTTTGTTTTGGCTTTTAACTATGAAATTGAAAATACTTAGTACCATGTCCATTTAAACAACAACCAAAACTTGAATATGAACTTAGTATTACATTATATTGATTTGAGTCCTTGTAGCTATTTTTTGTTAAAATATTTTCATGAATATCAGAAAAAGTTACTTTCATGTTGTTGTTTGACTAAGGTACATGTTTATATACTTGATTAAGTTCATGTGTTAGAAAATGAAATGTTGTTGTGAATAAAATGACAAGGATTAAACATCACACTTCAGATTATTTGTTTTCACAAGTTATCCACAGCTTGAGCTTTTTAGCATATAACTTAGTTGACATAATTGTTCTTAAGCTTTCCTTGAAAGTTGAATACTAAGTTACTAAGATGTTCTTTTCTATATATGGTGATATTTTATTTGTTTTGTTTATACAGGTTATTTGGCCACATTATAGTGGCAATTATCGCCCCAATGAAGAATTTTTTTTTCGATTTTCTTACTTGTATGAGGAAAAATGGCTTTGACATTGCTGATGTTGAGGTATATGTCGTATAAACTATTTATAGTATAATTTAGTTTATATTCTAGTGTTCATTGTCTTTCATGTTTTACATTATGCATTGTATCTTATTTTGTTTTCAGAAAATGAACTCAGTATTGATGGTAAGAAGCATGAATTGAAAAAAGAGGGGAGCAATAACATTGGAGCGACAAATACAAAAAGAGAGAGAGGAGAATTGGTCTGGTGATACTCCAATATCCCGCATAAGACACATATAAAGACTGATGGTCAAGTGTTCAGAGATCGTGAATTCACTTGCAATGCCTTGAAAATACAATGATAATGTTTTGAAGTGATGAAACACCATTTCATGTGTAAATTGTAGTCCAACTAATAATAAGTTGGAAAATCATATTGTAATACTTTAGCATTTCATATAATATAATTTATGTGGTTGAAATTATTTATAGTTGCACATGATATTGTTTAGTATTGTAATTAAAATATGCGACTTTGTGTTTTCATATTATATGAACATGCAAATTGTATGATATTTTTAAAATCATACAAATTCATTTATGTTGATTAATAATGAACACAAAATCAATTTAAAACTACTAAATTAGTAGTTTATATTGATTAATGATGAACACAAAGAAAATGAATATTTGACTAAATTAGTAATTTATAATGATTATTAATGAAAGTAAATGAAATGAATATAAACTACTAAATTAGATGTTTATATAATGAATAAATGACTATTGTAAATGATAAATTTGTGACTACAAATGAAGACTAAATTTTGCATATATGTGACTATTAGTAGCTAATTTATAGTATCTTATAACACGACTAAAATTTAGTCATATTTCTTCGGTCATTAATTGGTTTCAAACGATGACTAAATTTTGCATATATATGACTATTAGTAGCTAATTTATAGTATCTTATAATACGACCAACATTTTGGTCATATTTCTTTGGTCATTAATTGTGACAATTAATAACCAAATAAAATATTAAATCAATGACCAAATAAATGAACAAATAAATGATCAAATCAATGACTAAATTAATGACTAAATCAGTGACTAAATTAATGGCCAAATTAATGACCAAATATACAACTAGACAACAAATTTGAGATAACCAATTAACGTCTAAGCTAAAAACGACCAAAAGTTGGTCGTGTTATAAGATACTTTAAATTAGCTACTATTGGTCACCGACTGAAAAATAGTCGTTTATATGCAAATTTTAGTCGTTTTTTTAGTAACTAATTAGCCATTTTGTACTAGTGCCTCTACATCAAAGAAAAGGATGGTAAAATGTTGATTTTTGTTTTATATGTTGATGATCTTATATTTACAGGTAATGATGATTACCTTGTTGAAAATTTTAAAACAATCATGAAAGAGGAATTTGAAATGACTGACATGGGTTTGTTGAGATACTTCTTAGGAATAGAAGTGGAATAAAATGAAAAAGGGATCTTTATATCTCAAGCAAAGTATGTGAATCAAGTTTTAGAAAGATTTAATATGCAGGAGTGCAAAGCTGAAATTACTCCCACAGTAATGGGATTGAAGCTGAGTAAGGATGAGAACAACAAGGAGTTTGATCCAAGCTTATATAAAAGCATAGTTGGCAGCCTCATGTATTTGACTACAACTAGGCCAGATATTATGCATGTTGTTAGTTTAATTTCCAGATTTATGGAGAATCCAAAAGAAACACATTGGCAAGCAGCAAAGAGAATTCTAAAGTATGTTAAAGGAACTAAAGATTTGGTATTTTATATACTACTTCAGAAAATTTAGAATTAGTTGGATACACTGACAGTGATTGGGATGGAAGTGTAGATGATTGGAATAGCACTTCCAGTTATGTTTTTCATATGGGTACAAGAGCCATTTCATGGGCTTCTAAGAAACAGCCAATTGTGGCATTATCTATAGCAGAAGCAGAATATGTAGCAGCTACAGCAACAGCGTGTCAAGCGGTTTGGATGAGGAGAATGTTGAGAAGTTTGTGGCAAGAGCAAACAAAAGGGACAGTGATTTATTGTGACAATAGCTCAGCTATTGCATTGTCAAAGAATTCAGTGTTTCACAAGAGAACGAAGCACATAGATACAAAGTTTCATTATATCAGAGAATTGGTAGACAATGGAGAAATTGTTTTACAGCATTGTAAAACAGAGGAGCAATATGCAGATATTTTAACAAAGCCATTGGGGCAGAAGACATTTGAATTTTTAAGAAAATGTTTGGGTATGATGGATAACCCAGCAGTTGAATTTAAGGGGGAGTGTTGAATTTTAACTTCAACTGCACCAACGCAGAAGAAGGACAAGCTACAGGAATTTGTGTAGAGCACGCCATCCAGAAATTAATGTCTGCATTTAATTAAGTCTCCAAGTTTTTGTTTAATGGCTCTGCAACAGCCGCCTGAGCATTGAATACATTGTGATTTCAAACCACGCAACCAGAAAACTTAAATGATGTTCTTATCGCCTCTTAAATTCTGCAACCACCACATTCAAAGCTCAGAATTTCACCGCCAAATTTTTGATTAATTGAAAGGGCCACGTGGAGTAAATATATTGAATCGTTTTGTTTTGAAGCTTACGTCAGCAAGCAAAATCTGGACCCGAATTTTTATAGGGTGAATTTAATTTGAAATTCGCATCACAAATTGGGCCTACGTCATCATTTCATTTTGGAACGCGAAGACTTTTTTTTTCAATAGAGTTTGATTTATGGTTGAACTCCGTAAAGTTTCATAAAGTTTAAAAAAAAAAAAAAAAACCTTTGGTAAAAGTTTTTTACTAAGGTTAATATATTATAAATGTTTTTAACATTTATAATATATATATGTAGTGTTTTATTTTTAAAAGGTTATGTTCTGGAAAGTTTTAAAAGGCCCGAAAGTCAAAACAAAAAAAGGGCCGTGAATGTAATTTTTTTTATTACTGTGTAATTCTTTTATTAAAAAAAAAAACACAACAACAATGTATAAAAGGGAAAAAGACAGATTGTAAGATGTAAGTTTTTACACACAGCAGAGCGTAAAACAAGTGAATGCACAGCAGTGTGAATGTAAAAAAAAAAACACAGCACAGTGTTTTAGAGACAGATTATTTTCTGTGTGAGACAGAGAAAAGTTTTGCTAGGCATTGTGTCTTGTAACAATGTAGCGTTTTGTAATCCCTCTCAGTGAGGAAGAATTTTTTTCTTGTAATAGATTTCTCTAGTGAATGAAATAGATTTTTTCAGTGTTGAATTCTGTCTCCTTTGAGTGAAAATTTAATATTTTCTCTGTGTTGAAGAGGGGAGTTTTGTTCTCCATTTATTATTCTGGAATTTTTCAATATTCCAACATGTGTTCCATCCAGGGTAAAACTCTATCTCCATTGCATAGGTCCAAATTTGAGAGTCACAGAAAAATTCCCTTTTCCTAGAACCAAACAAAAGAAAACAAAACTAGATGCAGGTGAAGAGGGTTTATAAAATACAGTGCTAGCCTGCGCACCAAAACATTTAGATAATGGAAATTTATTTGATACAAGCGACACTTATGTTCCATGCAAACACCTTTAAACTAATTTTACTGCAGCGAGTCTAATAACCAATCATGCATTATATTTTTTAAAATGCTTAGTCGGCACAAGACTAAATAGATTAGGATCCAGGAATCTATGAAAAAGAATTAGTTGTATCCTTTGTAATGTTTAGTAGGCACAACAGGAGCCAGGCATCTATGAAAAAGATCTAGTTGTATTATCAATAATTTTTAGCAGGTACAACAAAATATTGGATTTCTCTATTTATATAAGAGTCATAATCTGGAAAAAGAGTAGTATTGCACGTAATCATAAGTTTTTAATGTAAATACTAGTACTAGTTGAGTGGCATGGAACAACTAACTCTAGAATACCTCATCTTAATATATGTATCAAATGATACTTATTATGGATAATAGATACAAGAAGGAATCATAACGAGTCTAATGATGTTGAACAATGTATAAGCTTACAGTCTGCTTATACGTTTTACTATGAACAATGATCACATTATCTCCCTAACTACTGAGAAGCGCTGGAACCGCTTCTTTGTTTGTTTAGGGGTTTCTTTCGTGAATACCATCATTATGAGTGAGCAATAAATAACATCGAGCAAGTGATAACCTCAGGATGATGGTAATGGAAAGATGAAATTAGAGCCTTTAGCGTCGGCAATAGAGCTTCTTTTTGGTTTTGGTTTTACTGTTGTTCACTTACAAAGTTTACTTACAAAGTTTTTGTTTCACTCTTGTTCTCAAGCATTTACTTACAGAATGGTAGGGACTACGTACAATGCAACGTCCCTTGTTTAGTATGTATTGGTAAAATTTAATTGCAATGGTTTAAATGGCACGTGCTATTTAGCTTACTGAGTTTTCATTGATTGAAACAATGTTAAAGATCTTAGTTCAATCTTAAATGTCCCTTGACACAAGTACCAAAGTATTTGATGCCTATCAATAACTTGCCTTGTTACGTGGTTTGTGATGTATTTTGGTTTACTTCCATTTAGTTTTTAATTAATATTAATATTTTAATACATCTGTGAGACACCACGTCAGTTAATAGCATTCATTTTGGTTTAGTTTTTTTTATAGTATATAATATAGTATATACACTTGTCGGAGATAAAAACAGTTAAATTTGTGGGGTTTTGTTAAAATAGTTAAGTTTGTTTGGATGTGTTTTGAATATTTTTGTACATCAATCGTAATTTATCTTTTTCCCTAGAAATGATTTGTATGTTGTGAACTTTAATTTAAATAATATAAAATTGTAATAGTTACATTTTTGTTAAGTTCAGATTTATTATTATTTTTTATTAGTTATATTTTTTTAATTAAAATTTATTTATAATGTAATATCTCTTGGTAAATGTGTAAATATTTGAGTTATTTTGTTAATTGGTTAACTAGACTCTCAACATTCATGTTTTTTTTCCAATTTTCATTAATACAACAATTTAAATAGCTAGTCATAGAGTTATGGTGGAAATAATGCTAAAAAAAAATTCATATTCGAAAATAGTGGAAAGGTAGTTACTGGTAGAGGCAATTGATTTCCCAAACTCTTTTTCCTACAAATAAACATCTCAATAAGGGACAAGGAAGCCAATACAAAAGAAAAAGCAACGTGAGGCAACCTTGAATGAGAGATTCCAAACCTAATACCTCTGACCCGACACTGTGGAGGGAGGCAGGACACTGCTAAAAGAGAATTTCTTAAGTTGGTTGGCTAGTGGAGCTCCAACTAAACCTTGTGCACTCAGTTTAAAAACCCTATACTAAATCTGGTTGGGACTAGAGAAGTGATAGGTTAGACCAGTTGAGGTCTCTGTTCTGAACCTGTTCGTGATATGAAGATAGCTCAGGGGGAGATTCTGTAGAGAGTAGTGTTTCTCATCAGTTGGGAGGAGAATTTTGTTCCTCGTGATTGATCTAGATGTATATTGGTGGTCACACATATATTACACCTAGAACTCGAGTTGGCTTCATCAGTTTCCTTGATTATAGGAGCATTTACTATTTTTAGCAGTTTTTTGGTTCATGAACTTTTGGAGTTGTTTTGACCCCCTAAACGATGTTTTTAGGTCCTTAATAGGGTGGGTACTATTAAATATCTTGTATTACTCGAAGAGATCTTTCGAACGAGGTATCGTACACACCAAACAGAGTTCACATGACCAAATTACGACCCCTAGAAGTTCACTTCCCAACTAACACAAACAGGGCCCAAAACGTTTGGCGTTCCATCTCTTGTGGTTAAGGTTTTGGTTGTTTATGGGTTTCCCTTATTGTTCAATAATAAAAATTCCATTGAGCCTCATTATAACAGAGTTCAGAGGCATGTAATCGCCACATCTCTTCTCAGAGATAAGCTACCATCTCTCGAGCTAGTTTATTTCCATACTGTATGTAAGCATATTTCCGTTCTATGATATTAATGAAATGAAGTTTTATTTCTACTGCATCTCCCCAGTTTATGTTTGTATATATATTATGTTGTGTTCCTACATAATTTTGGATCAGTGGTATGAGAGCGTTCTCCTCTTTCTTTATTTTTCTTTGCATGTCCCCAACGAGGTCAGAGTATAAGGAGTTAGGGTTCAAAGTAGTTGAAAATTTGCAAGCCCATCCCCACAAACCCGGATGACCTCCCATGGAAGAATAAAATAAATATGAGAGAGTGGGAGATCCTTTCAAAATATTTCTCTAAGAAGCCCTCGAGCGATAGAGGAATGCGATGATGGATAAATTTGCCCAAATCCTTTGGCTACTAGTCACAGGCAACACATCTTCATCCAAAAAACACTCTGGAGGTGCCACTCCCTTTAAGTTAAAGAAAACTTTACATTCCCATATTTGAAGGCTAGATAGATGTATATGTCGTAGATATATGGTTAAATATTTTGGAAGGATATTTTTCAGTTCATGACTTTTTAAATCGGGAAAATATTACTTTTACACTTCTCAAAGTCACCCCCCATGTCAAGGACTGGTGCGAAACCTATTGTAAATAGAAGGACGAGAGGGAACCCTCATTTTTTTTAGCCACAACCACTTGGAATTATTTTCGAGATGGAATTAAAGAACAATATTACCTTGTCAGGATCTATGAAGATAAATACATAAAGTGGAGCACATTGTGGTAGGGAAGGGACTAAGATGTGTTGTAGTTCACAAATATTCTGCATACCCTTCGAATGAAGTTGGGTATCAAGGATTTTTATCGAAATCTGGTACTCAAATACTGTAGTTTTCTTCACCAATACATCTAGGACGATATGGAGTTCCTGGACATATCCTATCTTTGCACCGCATATCGATACCTTTTTAAGATCATGTCGAAATTTAAACATAAGAAGTGAAAATTTGGATTTGTGAATCTGAAGCAAGGGAATGGAGCCCCCAAACTATAGAACAAAGGAAAAATCCAAGGTGGGGTGACGTAGGACAACCCACGAAATTTGTGAGCAAATAAAAACACCACGAAGATAAAGAAGGACACATGGAAATGTTGTGAGTTCCATAAGAGCACCACTCACAACAGAAGTGACTGTTGAGCCTTGCAATCACGAGTGGTCGAGCTGAAGGCTTGCGAATCAGATGAATGTTCTGACTCTTAGTTAGAACCAGAAAATCGTAATGAAAAAGGGAAGCATATTATTGATTCAGAACCCAATGCCACCATTTCCACCACCAAGATCTAGAATATTGAGCCCGAAGATCCAAAGGAGGGGGAGCAACTCTTCCACTCACAGATGTGGGTGAAGGGTTCCTTGCTGGAGTTCATTTTCAACAAAGAAAGAGAAAAGAACCTCATTTCAGCAAAGGTCGTCAAGTGGTGTGACCTACCCACCACATGACACCCAAAGTAATACACCATCGGGTGACTTCACCAAGGGTGATATATCTACATTAGCTAGTAGTGTCACCTTCCATACATCATCAAGCGCTTCACATATGCGGTACTGTGAGATGTTTCTCCTCTTGAATTTTATGATGTATTATTAGGCCAACCATACTTGTGGAAGTTTCATGCTATGTATGAGTCTAGGCCTCATAATATTATTATTTCCTTGGGAAATAAATTATATAGGATACTAGAGGTAGCACTACCTACCACCATCTCGTTGATATCTGTGAAGAAACACAGTAAGATCATTTTCTAGACTGGTAAATATGTCTTCCTTATGATTCACCCTCAAGGACATAAAAATATTGTGGCCACATCCACAGCCTCCATACAGGGCTCCTTCGCATGGTAGTAGTAGAGGGAGAAGGTCGTGGATGAGTATAGGGACATCCTCACCTCACCCACAGGGGTACCCCTACACTGTCAGGTTAATCAATCCATCTATTTGGCCCTGTGCGCACCACTACCCAATGGGTCGATCTATCAACACTCTTTTATGAATAATGATGAAACCAAGAGGAAGATTCATGAGCTATTGCAGAAATAACACATTAGGCCAAGTTCATCACCTTATGGGACTCTGATCGTGTTGGTACAACGGATGGGACATGGAAACTCTATATTGACTATCAGGCATTGATTAATATCATTGTCTAGAATATTTATCCAATCCCACATATTGATGACCTTCTAGACCATGTCAAGGGGGGGAAATATTCATTAATATTGACTTGAATTCTGGTTATCACCAGGTACCAATCCAACCACGAAATGTGTGGAATATTTCTTTCAAATCCATGGATTGAATTTTCGAATAGTTGGCCATGCCTTTCAGGTTTAAAAATGCCCCTTAAACCTTCATGAGGCTTATGGAAGACATATTAAAAACCTTCACCAACTCATTCATGGTAGTGTATTTGGATGACATCCTAATCTTCAACCATAGCTGGGAAGAGCACCTCCACCATATTCGACAAGTTCCTCCAAATTGTGCGACAACACAAATTGTGTGCAAATTTGGAGAAATTCCTTTTGGTATGACCTAGGTTTAATATATTAGGTACATCATTGATGAGTGAGGTGTTTATTTGGACCTAACAAAGATACAATTTATTTAGGATTGGTCAGCCCCAACTACTCTAGCAAAGCTCCGCATATTTCTGGGTCTTAGCAATTTCTACCACAGGTTCGTGTTGGGGTTATTTCATATCACTTGGGCTTTGAGTCAAGTCACCAAGGGTGGAGCGAAAAAAAGAAGTTATTTTTGTCTAAATCCAAAGATAAGGCATTTCCCAAGTTGAAACATCACTTCTCCTCTACACTAATGCTCACATTACCAGACCTACAATGATCATTTGAGATTGAGATAGATGCCTCTGACTATGCTATTGGTGCAGCTCTTACTCAGGAGGGGAATCCAATGGCATATCACAGTGAAACACTTTTAGACACAGTATGAAAGTATGCCACCTATGAAAAATAGATATATTCTATTATGCAGTGCTACTGACAATGGAAGCATTACATTATGGGAAAGGAAATAGTCACCCACATAGATCACCGACCCCTGTAGTTCATAAAGACACAAGGAAAGTTACAGAACGATCTCCATCATAAATGGTCCACATACATGCAACAAATCCATTTGGAAATGAAGTAATAGAAGGGAAACACCAATAATGTTTCATACTACCTCATCCAACCATCGGTCATGGCATAAATGACCATGCTCAACTCTTGTGGACATGAGACTTCAGGGTGGCTTCATCTTTACAAGAGTGATCCATAGTTTGGAAACACATACCAGATGCTCCTGGAAGGCAAGAAATTTCTTGATTTTTACCTCCAGGGTGCACTTTTATGCCACTTGGGACACCTCATTGTTCCTTCAAGCGAGTGTGCCAAGATGATTTGGGAGGCACACTATAGTCGAGTTGCTGGAAATTTAAGAGTAGATAAAATAGTGGCAGTGTTGCAAAAGTATTTTTATTGGTCGAAACTTCGATCAGATGTTGGGAAGTGCATTAGATCTTGCACTATTTATACCATTTCTAAATCTACCATAAAGAAGTAAGTCCTATATAATCCCCTGCCTACACTTATTGATCCTTGGGAATCCATCTCCATGGATTACATGTTAGGCCTTCCTTCTACTAAGCATATAAATGACTAAATTTTCATGGTCGTCGATAGATTCTCTAAGATGGAAATTATGGTGCCCTGCAAGAAGAGTATCACAATAGAAGGCACTACTAATATCTTATTTGAATGATTTTGGGTACACTTTAGGATCACATTTTAAATTATGTTAGATCAGGAAAATAGGTTTCTAAGTAAATTTTGGACAAGCCTCTGGTCGATGTTGGATACCAAGGTCACTAAGTCCATGAGCTTCCCCCAAAATATGATGTCCAAATAAAGGTCATTAACAGGATGATCATGCACATTCTGCACATGTACAACTCAAAGAATCCACGAACATTAGATTAAATCCTGCCCTTTTCCAACATAGTTACAATAGAGATATCCATAGCTCAAATAACGACAGTCCCTTTCAGGTGGGGTTTGGATTCCATCCACTATGTCCCATTGATATGGCCATACCATTTACATATACTCAAGTATATTTGACTCATGTACAGGCCGAAGCTGAAAGGGATAACAACTGTATTGAGCGCATTCAACACATCTTCCATTAGGTCAATGAGATATTAGACCGAGCCAATGCTATGTACAAGTCATGGATGAGTATCGGGTGGCACATAGATTCCAGGTGTGTGAAAAAATTTGGTTACATTTGCAGAAGGAGTTCCTCGCTAGGCCCCACTACAAACTTCGCCCACTCTGATATGGGTCGTACACCATCACCAAGTTTTCATGGGCCATTTCCTTCGAGCTCAACATTCCACCATTCCTTGGCCTACACCCAGTATTCAATGTGGACCAGCTACGACCATACATTCCCCCATTGTTGAACACATCTGACGTTGTTGAGCAACTCACACCAACAGAGCTCAAACCAAGCTACATCAAACATGTCGCAACTCACAGGATCATGGAAATAGAAATAAAGAACACTCGCCAACAGAGGATCCAACTATATCAAGTTGTAAAAGTAGGCCAAATTCTTCACCAGGGCAAGTGGTTCACTAAGGACCAGGCTCCATGACATATTAGACCAAGCCAATGCTAAGTAAAAGCAACGTCATGATTAGTATCTTTGACACAATTTATTTGGATTTGACACTAGACGCATCGATGCCCAGTCATTCTCGATCATCAACATGACTTACACTAATTCTTCATTAAAATTGTTGTTGCTTATATATACATGTGTGTGTGAGTGAAGGGATTTTAATGACGTCCACAACCAAAGGGTCTAAGGGATTTAGGGTTCCAACCCATCACAAGTTCAAACTTTTCTCTAAATATACTCTCTTGTCTACTCTCTTTTCATGAAAGTAGATACCAAACTCACAAGCTTTAAAAATTTGTGTAGTAGAACATGGAGAAAATGGATATTTAGTTTGTGTTATTATTATTGCTTCTGAGCATCTAGTTGCCTCTCTACCTGTAGTGATGTCTACTAATTTCCATAGGGAAAATGATGGTTCTTATGAGCACATGGCCGTTGGATTCTCGTGGGTTCCCGTTAATCATTCCCATTCTTATTGGATGGAATTGTAACAAACTTATCAATAGCATATCTAAAACCACCATTTTCAATTTGAATCACTTGAATTAATTAGATTTGTCTCAACACAAACTGACAGGTCACATTCTGGAAACTATTTTCAAATTGAATTCTTTGATTTACTTGGATATGTCTCAGAAAAAACTCATAGGCAACATTCCTAAAACCATTACCAATTTAAATATTCTTCAATCTTTAATCCTCTCAAGTAACAACCTCAGAGGGACAATTCCAAAAGTTGTAGGAGAGATTAAATCGATGAAAGTATTATATTTGGATTCAAACTAGTTTATTGGGAATATCCCTAATAGTACTAATAATTTGGTTTTACTTTGGAAATTGGATTTATCATAAAACAATTTGGAGGGGCCTATTCCTATTATGTGCATCTATGATTAAACTTATTTAAATATTCTTAGTTATTAGTTTTAAGGAATTGTGGATTTATAGGTGAGCTTCCTTCAGGTCTATCAAATTTGGACAAATAGAATTTTTTAAGAATTAGTTACAATAATTTTTATGGTTCTATTTCGCAATGGATCACAAATCTCACCAATTTGTTTTTGTTGGACTTATCGAGAAATAAATTCACTGGAATAATACCATATGATCTTCAAATGCTCCAAGGGTTTGCAATAAATGAATCTAATTTTGTTTTACCTTCTTTAGAATATGAATCTAATTTTGGTGGGTATTATTTCCAATTGGGAATGGAAGAATACATATAACTGATTAAGTATAATCTGCCATATTTCTTGAGTAAAAACATTGTATTTGATTTTTCTATGAACATTTTGTTTAGTCAATTTAGTGTTCCTAAATTTCTTTCATTAATTATCAACCGAGGCTAGTAAATTGATGAAGTGTGACGCACAATATGTGCTTAAGAAACCTATTTATTACTTTGTTGTATATGTGTTTTTATATTTTTTTAAGGGGTTTTTTTCTTTAAGTTCCTGAGATGACTAATCCTACAATTATGAAAAAGATTTAAGTTAATCTAATTTAATTTGAGAAGGAAGAAAAGGAAGTGTACTAAAATTGATCTAATTTTCATAAAATAAATCCTAAAGCTAAGAGCTAGTTTAAAACTTAATTTTGAACATCAAAGCATTTATCTATTTCATTGGTTAATCCTAATCCATGGATCTACTTTAGCATGCTAAGGCTATAGAACAGAAAACAAAGAATGCAAATGAAAGCATCTAAGATGTCTCTAGCTACTCCAATTATTCAACTGTAAGGAGTGACCTTCTTTGAAGTAATGTCCGAGTAAGCTAATTACATCTATTTTAAATTAAAGTACTAGGAACGCTTTGTAAATAACCCAGAAGTTGCATTACATTTAATCATTCAACCATCCTCTCTTAATGTGTTTATATGAGTTTCCTTATGGAATGGTTTTTTAGATAGATTATTGTTGTAGTCAAATGAGGGTCTTAAAAGTAAAAACATGCAAGGACTAATTAAGATCAACCAGCTGTATAATTGACTTATCAGTATCACTCAAATGTGAAGCTTTTAACCTCTTGAAGTGTGTTTGGATAAATCAACTATGCCTCTAGTTATTAGCAAGAAAATGATAAGAAATAAATTCAACTACTACATATATGAAACATGTAACCATTAATATAGATTTGGTACATTGGAAATGGTTTTTATGAATATCAATTTGATACAGCAGCTGGCAATTCTACTTTATGAAAATGAAAAGATAGGACAATAAGCTAAACAACCATGGTTTCCAGTAATTCAATCTTTATTCCAAAATGGAAAACATAATTTCTATCTTCTTGAAAAGTTTTGGAAGACAAGTCTGCACAGTTTCAATCTATCATTAAACTATTTGAAAACTGGAAATGAAGCATAAAAATAAATTACTAAATAGAATGAAATAAATCTTACTAGAAAGCATAATAAAAAACTCCTTTAGCAACAAGGGCCCTCTTCTACTAAGTTGGTTGACTCCTAGCTTGTCAAAAGTGCAATCAAACCAAAATTTGATAACTGAACTTCTTTATTGAAACGGAGTCTTGAAAAACAGAGTATTCACTTGTAAATCTGAACTGTACTGAAACTTAACTTAACTATCCCTCAGTTCTATGGAACCATTATTTAAAGATGAATTTCATAACTAATTGCAAGCTAAGTTAGCTACATGTGTCTGTCTTGAATTACAATCAAAATAAGACTATTGGACTCATGATTTTCCTCGAAGAGAAAATCAGGAGTCCTATTACTTTAGGTAACATTCTTTGACTTGTAAATTTGATCGTAGGTTTAGGCACCTCCATATGTATATTTGGATCAAATGAGTAATATAGAATCCATGTTGGAAGGATTTTAGAAACACCCATGTAGCTCGCTTCCTGATCTGACACCTGGAACCTAGTGAACCATAAAAGTAGATGTGGAACGTACAGTGAGTTGCAGAATAGGCTGCATTTTGTAGCTAATTTGCAAAAACTTATCAAAATAGCAAAATCATGAAAATACAATATGACAATCCTTTAAATGTATCCTTGAGACAAAACCTTGGCATTCTTACTAATTAGGGTTTATGAAATAAAGGAAAAGAGGTGAAATTTCATGTTAAAAACTGTAAAGAAGAGGGTAATTATGAGGCTCAACATACCCCCACTGCAAAATCATTGCATGTCCTCATGCAACTTTGCCAAAATTATGAGTTTTTCCTTTTACTGTGTATGCTCAGATACCTCAGCTAGGACATCCAACCTTATTCTTTTGTTCCTCTTTGAAGTTAATGTCGCCCTTGAATTTTTCATGAGAAGTTTGAATCTATGGTTTATGATTTCTCTGTTCAGTCTTTTGTTCTTCTTCTTCAATTTCTTATTTTCCTTGTGCAATAGCCCTAGCTACAGAGTAGTATCATCATGCATTGTCTTTTTCAACTTGATTTTTTCCTTCAAGATCCCATTCTTATTCTTGATGTGCCTGTTCAATGTCTCTAATTCATAATTATCTTGCTTAAGAGTTTCAGTCAGAGTTTCTTGTGGATTGACATGTGTTTCTTGGTTCATTGAGGCACTTCTTTCCAATGAATCCACATAATCATATATCTGTTGCTGAACTGGATCTATACGAGGAGATCTTCTACTGGGGCCTTCTTCAAAATGATGAGCAGGAGAGTTTTGAGGACTGTACTCTGGAGAATTATCAACAAGTGATGGAACTGGGGTTTATTCTTCTGTATCTATGAACTCTATTTCTTTAGGAAATGTCTTCGTCAAAGTGCCTCGGAGTCTAGAGCTCCTTCTTAATTTTGGAGGACTGTCCTCAGTCTCTTTCTTTTTCTTCCATATAGCCTTAATTTTTTTCCTAATTTTTGTCAGTTCCTTAGAAATTATTTTTTCATTATCCCTCTGAGGTGAAGTTTAGTTCCGTCTTCAATAATTACATCAGTTTTCTTCCTTTTATTTCTCCTGACATTTTCTTCCTTGGGAGGTGATTCTGGTTGTTCTTGAAAATGATTCCTAACAAGGAAATACTCCCAATTGTCTCCTATGCTCCCTAAATGAAATTCAATCAGCATTTTCACTAAGCCATGATTATGCATAGTGGTTTCTATAAATTGGATTCTCTTGTGTACATTCGAAGTCATTCTCCTTAGACTATTGAGTAGAAATAAAGGTAGGTTGATCTCAGCATTTTCTAGAAAATTCATTAATAATTGGATATGGTAAACATACATGGTTCCATATCTTCCCTCACAAGTTATAATTTTTTGCAAAATCAGCAACATATTTCTCCATTTACTTTTCAGAGAAGTACTTGGAATTGCCTTTCTAAAGACTGAAACTTTTTCAGTATCACCTTCCATGACTCATTATGAAATTCCTTGTTCTTGAACCACCGATATCCATGCCTTGGGAGTTCTATTGCTTTAGCCAAGAATGACTCTGTTATTGTGAATTTGATGTCTCCAATATCCACCTTAGTCCCATCAAAATATCTGGCAAATAATTTGGTAATTTCCTTATGAAAGCCATCAAAATTTTCTATAAACCTCAACAATCCATCTTGTTGTAGTAGCTCCTTAACCTGTGGATATCCCTCCATGTATTTGACCATTCACTTCTCATCCTCAGGATGAGAAGTGAAACGTCGACCATTGTTTTATGATACTGTGGATAATCCGGTTTTTGAAAATATGAAATGTAGTTTTCACTACTTTATTACAGAAAGGAAAATGGAAAATATAGGGTGTCAGAAAGATCTAATTTTCACCCTGTATTTTCTGTATAAGTATGCCAATCATTGATTGGTTTTCATACTTATACATTTTTATTTTTATTTTGTTATATATATATATAAGAAAAATAAAAGCTAAGTTACTGAAGAAGAAGAATTCTTCTTCACTAACTCCATATCAACATTATCTTGAAATTTCTTGACAAACTCTTCTTTTGAAAATGGTTTATGATATACTTTCAACCTATGACCATTCACAAGAAGAGATAACTTTTCTTCATCTATTTTTCTAATCCTTACTTCTCCATTATCAAAGAATTTTTCAATCTCATATGGCCCAAGCCAATGATTCTGAAACTTTCCTTGAAAATCCTTGAATTTTGAATCAAACAAGAGTGCCCAATCCACTTCTTAAAACTTTTGCTCTTTGATGTACTTATCATGCCATTTAGTCCTTTGCTGCTGGACTATACTGGTTATTTGGATTGCATCTTGTTTGATTTCATCTAATTCATTGAGTTGCTCCAGTCTATTCTTTTGTGCTTTTGATAAATCAAGTCCCAATTGGACTTCCATCCTGAAGGTCTAGATCTGGAATTCTATAGAAAATAGGACTTGCTTCCCATAAAAAATTTCATAGGGAATATGTCTTATTGTGTTCCTCTATGTAGTTCTGTAAGCCCATAACGCTTCGGGAAGTCTTTCTGCCCAATCTCTTATGTGTATATGAATAGTCTTAGCGAGAATCCCTTCGATCACCTTATTTCTAGATTCAACTTGACCATTTGCTTGTGGATGGTGTTGTTATGTCATCCCACACCGAGATGGGATGTATAATGATAAGTAGCCCTATACTGCAAAGCAAATACAACAAGTACCGCATGGACTATCTAAGCCCCATTATCATCTATTAGAACCCTTGAAAAGGCTAAAAATCCACCTTTTTTCTTTGAAAGTGCTGATTCTAACATATCGGGCCTCTAAGCGCCTTTCGGCTTAAGCCCTTAGCCCCCATTTCTCATATGACCTCGCTCTATGTCCGACGGATAAAAGTCCTTAAGCCTCCTTTGGCCATCGGACTTCATTGGTTCCCAAATCCACTCATTTTCTCTTTTGTTTCACCATCAAGGTTCATCTTTGCCGAAGAGATCCTGACCGTTGATCTTCGCAGATCCAACGGTCATCGCGTGTCACCTATCCATTGCACATCACACTTCTCTTCATCCAAATTCCTCGTTCCTGAACTCTTTTTATGCCGATGATCGAAACCCCGATGCGATCATGATCATTGATCTCCTCCCGAATCCAATGGTCCTCGTTCCATTGCGCTGTGCCCATCCATCACATCGCTCTTCCCCATTTCCATCCGCCTTTTATATTTTTCAGCCGATGTGTGAAACCCTAATGCAATCCTGACCGTTGATCGTAATCGATCCAATGGTTATCTCTCCATTGCACTGCGCCCACCCATCACACATTGCTCCATCGCAGCCGATATGCCGATCTTCCGAGATAATCTCCACCATTGGTCTCCGGCAATCTAACGGTCCTCACTCCATCGCACCACCAGCGTTCCTTCCAATTGTCACTTACCAAAGCCTCCCCGCTGATGTATTTTGGACCATTGATCTGGTTCCTCTAGATCCAATGGTCGACGTTGTCTCGCTGTTTCATTGTCCTCCACCTCATCCATTCATTTATACGAAGCCGCGATATGATCTGGACCATCGATCCTCCTGATCAGATAGTCATCGCTTCATCATCGCATCGTGGTTCACCCCTCCCTTTGCACCATTCATGCCCTTGTTAGATTTTGTGATGCATTCTAGACCATTGATCATCCTGATCCAACGACCATCACACCTCTTCCTTTTACCCCACTCATTTCTTCTCCCGAGTTATATCCACCTCTAATCTCATTGATCCAACAGTCATCGCCAATATTCCACTCTACCCGAAGGCACTATCAGCGCACAAACTAACACCTTGAGTGCCCCCACATTTGACTTGTTTGACTACGGAAGATATCAGATCAACGACTGATATTTATTGCAGGGGCACAGGCGAAGAATTTGATCCGTACCCCCAAGCGCCCCCGCAGTTGATCTCCACCATTGATGTCCATCATGATCCAACGATCCTCACTCCATCGCTACTTTCCCGATCACTCACCCAATATTAAACTCCCCTGATATGATCTGGATTGTTGATCTCCCTCATCCAACGACCCACATCACTCTTTCTTTTATAACCACGCTGATAGCCATCCACTACCGGAAAAATTTGCTTACGTCATCCCACCAATCCCACCCGATCGCGCAAAGGCTTTCGCCGTGCTTTCATTCAATCTCCACCATTGTTTTCCCCAAATCATACGACTCTTATTCATCTTCGTGCCCAAATCACTAATTCTCCCTGAGTGTAATTCTAACGCGAAATGAGCAGTTTTAGAGGGACACGCGTCACTCTCTAATATGTATTGCATTCCCTCTGTTCCTTACCGCTTACCACCCAAATCATGGGCGAATACCACCTCCGATATTTCCGAAAACCACCATTGCTTCTCTTTGTGCCAAATTTAGTTTTGAACCCTAGTTTTCGTGGTTTGAGGCCCTTTTCCGTTGCATCCACCACCTCCTCACTGCTCCTCCACCTTCACCCGAGCCTTTTGAAGCAGTCTACCCCTCATCGCAGGATTTCTTTAATTGGTTTGCCGTTTATGTATGTTTTCATGGCATTTCAAGTATGTGGGCCATCTCATAGCTAATCACAGTGGCTTGACGCCGAGGATGATGATCCTCCACACCCAGGAAGCAGAGAAAAAAGATACAGATGCTAAATTTCATGTCCAAGCCAATGGATCATGACCATTGGTCGTTCTATGAGACCCTCTAGTGCAGAAGTCCAACGCTTCCACTTCTAGGAGTACCGCATTCCCTAGCATAGAAATCCAACTTTTCCACTACTAGCAATATAGCATTCTCCAACACAGAAGGACAGTCCTTCCCATGACTAACAATATTTCCTTTGCCAGCAGCAGCAGGGGCTCCACCTCATCAAATAACGATGATCATTCATGACTGGGCCTGTGTGGCCTTTTTACCTTATGTCCTTTTCACTTTGTTATTTTGAGTGAAATCCTTATTTCACTTCTGCAGTTTTTACTTTCAGTTAGTAAATGGTTTACATTTCAGTTAGAACGGATTTATGCCTGTGTTGTAAGATGATGGGAGGTATTTCTACCTCATCATCCTTTTTCTTTTTTATTTAGACCTAAAACAACATACAAGCATGCGGGGAAGATATCTTCCCAAAATATCTTCTCGCGCACAGGAATCAGAGGTTATAAAAACAGGAAGAGAACACTAACAACAAGTTCCATATTTTCCAAGGGACTCACTATTTCGAGTATTATGTATGTGTTTTGTATGAACGTTGATAGAAAATGTTTGAAGTTCCCATAGGGATTCAGTAATAAGAAGCTTTGCTGGGATTGGGGATTCTGCTCTGGATGATTCATAGTTTGTAACTCCTCTCCATGTTTTTTAATACAAATGTTCATTTCATATCTCTCTACATTTATTCTATCTAATGCTCTAGAATGCGAGTGCTCCCATGTTTAAATATGAATTTATCATAGCAGATACTCATATTTACTCATCTACACTACTTTAAATATGGCTCAGTCATGATACTTTGTTTCATTTTCTATCTCTTCCGTTGTTCTTCTGATACTAACTACAATGGATTCTTATCTTTGAACGAGTCTAGATATATGGATTCTCATCTTTGCATGAGCCCAGTATATATGGATTCTTATCCTTGAATAAGCCTGGTTATAGTTGATATCTTACTCCATCTTCTGCCATAGTCATCGCTCACATATAAGTTGATATCTGTGTATTCATTTTAGAAGTCAGCCCCCTTTACAGAATTCTATCTTAAATTTGTCTGATGCATTTACTTATTGCATTTTGTATTCAGTTTCTATATTTTTCCTAGTTGTTGTGTTTAACTTTGGGGTCTTGGTTCCACCCTTATTAAAAACATTCATCTGAGTGATAGTTGCATGAGAGCCAAAAATTTCCAACTACAATCAGTTGAGTCATATGCTCCTTGCATTTAATATGTCCTAGGCACTGGTCTTTATACAACTCAAGGCTATCTCTAGGAGCTACAACATCTTTCGGGCGTCGTTGTCAGGGAAACAATTTAAAGAGCTAAATCCCTGGGCCTCGAAAAATATCATCCACCCTTCAGAATAGGTGAGCAGGAAGGGTTGGGATTTGTAGATCACTCACCTTGGCGACTCCACTATCATTCAAATATAAATCTATTTGCAGTCCTGGCTTCCCGAAAGCCACACCTGAGATCAGATACATCCCAGTTGAGAACACCTTCAGTGTTTGATCTAGAGAAGATTTTGCACAAGAGAAGTTGGAGAGAAAGACAATAAGCTTATACAGATATTCCCAGATTCTCCCTAGAAGAATCTCCATCCTCCTCTCAATTAGCTCAAGATCAAGGTCCTCATTCTACTGCAAGAACCCTTGACTATACTTCAGATAGCTCCTCCCTTGAAAATATTGAAGTAAAAGATGAGGCAGAATCTGTAGATACCACGACCTTCTTTCTACATCCCACTCCCGAAGCCAAAGAAGTTAAATAAGTCACAGAGGTTTCCACTTCTCATATTCCAGCAGTTCAATCAACCCCTCAAGCCGTTGTTCAATATATCCCCATTGTCATACATAATTCTCTTCCACCACCTTCTATCACACATCATAATCTCCCGCCACCTCCACAACCTCTGATGGCTATTCCTGGCTTCCTATTGAACAAATATGCCCCCTAGCATTGCCTTAGATCCTGAATGACATGCCCCAAGATTACTTAAAGATCCTACCTCGTTTCAATGGAGAAAATGATACTGAAGCTCAGAAGCGCCTGGAATTTTTCTGTGCCTTCGCAGAAAATTTTAATGTTGAACATTTGGATGTGGTGTTGAGATTTTTTGTCTAGTCTCTAGTTGGAGAGGCAAGAAAATGGTTCGATACCTTGGGGGACCACTCAATTAATAACTAGGAGGAAATGGAAAATGCCTTCATCAAGAAATGGGGAGAGAAGAAGGACCACGGATACTGTCTTACAGAGTTCAACACACTTAGAAAGAGACATAATGAAGATGTGTCTGAATTCATCAAGAGGTTTAATAAATTATAAACAAGTCTCCCAGCTGAAATGAAGCCTCACCAGATCGCTGCTAAAGTGGTGTTTGTAGCAGTATTTGAGTCAGAATTCGGATTCTCTTTAAGAGAAAGGAAGTCTACTACTCTAGATGAAGCCCAAACTAATGCATTGGAAGTGGAAGCTAAATTTTCTTCTACGGTTAAATCAAAAGGAAGGTCAGACCATGATGCTAGATGGAGAGGGAAAGAAGAAGCATCTACCTCCGATCAAGATAGAGAGGTAGCAGATTACAAAATAGAGGAGATGATTAAAATGATCAAGAACCTTTTGAGCAAGCTGGTGAAGCTTGAGCTCGAGGTAAATAACCCATCCTCTAAGCCATTCCAAACTGCTCCAAATAGGGGATTTAACTCACAATATAGAAAGCCTCCTCTTCAAATATTGTAGAGAAAGCGGAAGGAGCAGCCAGATCACATACAACCCCCGCTATATCTGGAAGGGCAGATGGATGGCCCTGCCGAAGATATTCCTGATGGGAAAGATGATCAATATCCTGCTTACTCATATGGTGATGAAGTTGAGTCTTCTTTTCAAGAAGGTGAAGGAGTGGAACTTTCCTTGCAAGAAGAAGAAGAAAAAACAAGTGCTGCTAAAGATCCAGAGATCGATGATTACTGTAAAATATTTGTAGACTTCATGCAAGCACAGTTTCATAGAAAATATGATCTCCGGTCCTCTAGAAAGAGAACCTGCACACAAGAAAAATAAGAAGAGATGCCTCAAAAGAAGACTGTCACTAAGAAAATTGAATATAAAGGTAAGAAACCTGTGACCGAACCTTTGCATCGTAATGTCTCTGTTCCATCTTCTTCTAATGTAGTCCCTAGCTCAATTGCAAAAGTCAAGCCTATCCCAAATGAATAAAAACCTCCATCCGAGAGTAAAGAGCCAAAGGAAAGTCTCGTAGAGAAGCCTGCTCCTGTGTTTAGCCTTCAGAAAGAGCTAGAAAAAGTTAAAATCCCAGTCCCACTAACTGAACTCTTGAAACATCCAGTCTACCAGTCTCAGGTCTCTTCTTTCATGTTTCCTCAAGGAGTAGCCCCAATCCCAGATAGTTTAAACCTCTAGGAAGAAATTACTATGGTTATGTTCAGTCCTCATGTTGAGGAGTTAGATTCTTCAACTCCTCCTTTCTATGTTTCTTTAGTAATTCATGACTTGTTATTGCATAACTGTATGTTGGATTCTGGAGCATCTCATAACCTCCTGCCCCTATCAGTGATGGAACAATTGGGGCTACAGATCACTTGCCCATATAAATATTTCTACTCTTTTGATTCTAAAAGAGTCAAATGTTTTGGGATGATCAAGGATTTGGTGGTAAATCTAGCCCAAATCCTAGCTAAGAGCGTGGTAATGGACATAGTAGTGGCTGACATCCCAGCTCGGTTTGGGATGCTGTTATCTATATCATGGGGTACAAAAATCGAAGGATCTATAAAGCTGGACCTAACCTATGTGACGATCCCTGTGTTTGGAGGCCAAGAAAGGAGATTGTACTAGGAAACAAGGTTTGTTAAGATGGTCACTATATCCAATAATTCAGTAAATTCACCAGTGTACAACAAAGAGGGTGAGTTTTCTTGTCTAATGCTTGAAGAAGACCAAGATTACTTGCAGGAGCCATCTTTCTGTCAAGTAAAGACCGAGTAGTCTTCAAGTAATGAAGAAGGTGGGATTTGGAATTTTCACTTTGATGGAGCCAACTCAAAGGAAGGGAATGGAGGTGCCATTCTCCTTATATCCCCTACCAAAAAACTGGTCCCATTATCTTTCAAATTGGAGTATGAAACCATGAACAATGTGGCTGAATACGAAGCATTGCTTCTAGGTCTACAAACAACAAAAAACATGAATATTCAAAGCTTGAAGGTTTTGGGAGATTCAGAACTGGTGGTGAGACAAGTAAGAAATCAATGCACAGCTAAGCACCCATGACTGAGGGCTTACAGAAATGAGGTATGGGACTTGGTAGATAATTTTTTCTTAGCATTCAATATTTAATTCATGCCAAGAGAGCAAAACAGAATGGCAGACTCTCTTGCAGTAGCTGCAAGAACTTTTTGACCACCTCAGGACCCCCTCCTGAGGTACGAGGTAGAGGTTCGTTACTGTCCTTCCATTGCTAACAATGTCAAACACTAGCAGGTGTTTGAAGATGAAGAGCAAGTGAAAAGATTCATGGATACTATTGGGGAATTCTCCAATATGGACATAGATGTTGGTGAGGAGGAGACTGAGGACCTTCCTCAGAATAAATGGCAGGATACCATGGCTGGGCACAAGGTGCTGCAGCTCAAAGGAAATGTAATACCCAGAGGACTCGTCCCTCTAGAGAGACTATTTGATAAGAATGATGTCCCAATATGGCCAAGTAAGGTTGTTGAAGAAAATCAGGTAGATGACCTGAACCTCGGCATGGAGGCTAATACCAAGCTTGTGAAATTGTCTAATAAAGTACCCTAAGAATAAAAAGAGCAATATCAAAAGTTGTTCTAGACATATAAAGACGTCTTTGCCTGGTCCTATCAAGATTTGAAGACCTTTGATATTTACATTATCCAACACAAGATTCCATTAAAAGAAGATGATAAGCCACATAAACAGAAATTAAGACAGATTAATCCTTTACTCCTTCCTTCCATAGAAAAGTAAATCAAGAAACTATTGAAGGTTAATATTATTGTGCCATTAAGATGTTATGAATGGGTGGCCAACTTGATCCTAGTCCGAAAGAAGAATAGGGAAATAAGATTGTGTGTTGACTTTCGGAACTTGAATAGAGCATCTCTGAAAGAAAATTATCCGCTGCACAAGATGAACCATATATTGCAGAAGGTGGTAGGATCTTCACGAATGTCTATGATGGATGGATTTTCTAGGTATAATCAAGTAGCAGTACTTCCAGAGGACCAAAATAAAACTGCATTCCCTACTCCTTGGGGAACGTTTATGTATGCTCGGATGCCGTTTGGATTGATCAATGTGGGGACTACATTTCAAAGGGCCATGAACATTACTTTTGTGGGAGAACAAGACAAATTTGTGGTAGTATACCTAGATGATATCACAATCTTCTCAAAGGACGATGCTGAACATATGGAGCTTTTACGCAGAACCTTTGACAAGTGCCGCAGGTATGGATTGTCTTTAAACCCTCAAAAATCTCAGTTTGCTTTAGAAGAGGGTAAAATGTTGGGGCATATTGTAACAAAGGTAGGAGTAAAAATTGACTCGAAAAGGGTAGAAGTCATAAATGGTATATCCTTGCCCAGAAACAAGAAATATGTCCAAGTTTTTCTTAGACGTATCAACTTCTTAAGAAGATTCATATCGAACTATGTAGAAATAGTCTGGTACATAACTGAGATGTTGAAGAAGGATAATGAAGTAAAATGGACTACTGAGTCGCAGGAAGCTTTTAACAGAATTAAAAATTCTTTTGCAGAAGCCCCAGTATTGGAGGGACTCGATTATGTAGAACCCTTCATAATATTTTCATTTGCATCTCCCCACACCGTTGCATCTGTATTATTGCAGAAAAATGAGGAAGTTCATGAACAACCTATTTCCTTTTTCAGCCAAGTGCTTCGCGATACTAAGCTGAAATATAACATCCTGGAGAAACAAGCTTATGCCTTGGTCATATCCCTAAAGGCTTTTCAGATGTATATACTGAAGTTAGCTATAACTGCATTCGTACCCACAGCGGCTATAAAATACATTTTGGTTTAGGGATATAGTGAAGGAAAGAGAGGCAAATGGATAGACAAGATACAGGAGTATGAGTTGCAGATACGCCCCACTAGGCTAATAAAGGGACAGGGATTAGCCAAGATCCTTTCTGAATCAAAATGTTAGGCCTTGGGGATAAATTTGTCTATGGTGGCCAATGAAGAGCCTGGGAGAGTAGACAAGCACCGCAGAATATAAGCCTCTACACAAAAACCCCACATGAAGTACCTTCTCTGTCCATGGTACAAAGAAATTGTAGAGTACCTCTTGACTCTTAGAGGTCCTCCAAGCTGTGACAAGATGAAGTACCAGATGTTAAGGTTAAAATCTCAGAAGTTCATTGTAGCAAATGGCCGTTTGTACTGGAGAGACCCATCGAGCATACTAATTTTATGTCTCGTGGAAAATGAAGTAGAGGAAGTGATGGCAGAATTCCATGACGGCATCTGTGGTGGTCACTATAGCTAGAGGGCCATGGCACACAAGATTCTGAAAGTAGGCTTTTTCTCGCCCAGAATTTTCAGAGATTTTTTTGCTCAGGTAAGGGCCTATGAAAAGTGTCATAAATTTTCTGAAAGGCAGAAGTTCGCACCTTTGCCTATGATCTCAGTGCACATAGAAGAAAATTTCCAATAGTGGGGAATTGATTTCATCGGCGAAATTCATCCTGCCACAAGCGAGCAAAAGAAGTGGATAATAATAGCCACCAATTACTTCACTAAATGGGTAGAGACCATGCCACCAAGGAATGCTATAGACACAATGGTGATCAAGTTTCAGGAAGATAACATTATCTCAAGGTTTGGCTGCCCTACTAAGATTGTCACATATAATGATCAATATTTTAAGTCTGTCAAATTTATCAATTTTTTCCAACAATATAATATTGTGTTAGGACACTCTACTGCTTACTACCCACAGGGAAATGGATTGGCAGAATCCTCAAACAAAACTTTGGTAAGGGCATTGAAAAAGTCCATAAATGAAAACCAGAAGAACTGGGATTCTTAGCTCAAGTTTGTGCTATGGGAGAATATAATCACTACCAAGAGGTCAACAGGAAAATCCCCATATGAATTGGTCTATGGTAAAGCAGCGGTTTTCCAGATACAGTTGGCCTTACCTATGGCTAGGTTCATGCAAGATTGCCAAGAGGAGCCAAACAATCTTACCAGAAGAATTATTCAGTTAGTAGAGCTGGAAGAGACTCGAAGTCGAGTAAATCAGAGGTTGACTGACTACCAAGAGAAAATGATAGACCTATTCGATTAGCATCCTAAAGATCAAGGGATGCAGGTCGGAGATATGGTGCTAAGATGGGACATAAGAAAGTCTAAGAAAGGAAAGCATGGAAAGTTCAATCCTCTATGGTTCGAACCTTTCAAAATTGCAAAAGTTGGAGGAAACAATACTTTCAGACTGGAAAATTTGCAGGATGATCTGCTCGAAGCCCCTGTGAATGGGAAATTCTTAAAACCCTTTTTCCAGTATTGATTCAGGCCTAAAGGTCTGTCGTATGATATTGTACATTATTCATTGCTTTTATTTTGATGTTTTCTATTTTGAGTTGTCATGAAGGAAGAAGATAAGCCATCACGGAGATTGTGTTCGCAAGAAGAAGGCTAACAGATGGTCTACGAAGTTCTCGACTTGTTCGAGGACAAACGGGTCGTCCCCAAGTGGAGCCAATGTTGTTATTTCATCCCTCACTGAGATGGGATGTTTAATGATAAGTAGCCTTATACTTCAAAGAAAATACAACAAGGACCGCATGGACTGTCTAAGCCCCATTATCATCTATTGAAACCCTTGAAAATGCTAAAAATCCACCTTTTTGCTTTGAAAGTGCTCATTTTAACATATTGGGCCTCTAAGCACCTTTCAGCTTAAGCCCTTATCCCCCATTTCTCATATGACCCTGCTCTATGTCCGATGGATAAAAATCCTTAAGCCTCCTTCGGCCATCGTACTTCACTGGTTCCTAAATCCACTCATTTTCTCTTTTGTTTCACTGCCGAGGTTCATCTTTGTCGAAGAGATCCTAACCGTTGATCTCTGTAGATCCAATGGCCATCAAGCATCACCTATCCATCATACATCACACTTTGCTTCATCCAAAGTCCTCATTCCTAAACTCTTTTTTTTTCCGATGAGCGAAACCCCGATGTGATTGTGACCGTTGATCTCCTCCCGAATCCAACGGTCCTCACTCCATTGTGCTGCACCCATCCATCGAACATAACACATCGCACTTCCCCGTTTCCATCCACCTTTTACATTTTTCGGCCGATGTGAAAAACTCCGATGTAATCCTGACCGTTGATCGCAATCGATCCAACGGTCATCGCTCCATCGCGCTGCGCCCATCCATCGTACATCGCTCCATCATAGCCGATATGCCGATCTTCCGAGATAATCTCCACTGTTGATCTCTGCCGATCTAACGGTCCTCGCTTTGTCGCACTGCCAGCGTTCCTTCCGATCGTCACTTACCAAAGCCTCCCCGCTGATGTATTTTGGACCGTTGATCTGGTTCCTCTAGATCCAATGGTCAGCGTTGTCTCGTTGTTTCACTGTCCTCTGCCTCATACATTCATTTATGCGAAGCCACGATATGATCTGGACCATCGATCCTCCTGATCGGACGGTCATTGCTTCATCGCCGCATCGTGGTTCACCCCTCCCCTCACACCATTCATGCCCTTGTGTGATTCCACGATGCATTCTGGATCGTTGATCATCCTCATCCAACAACCAGTGCACCTCTGCCTTTTACCCCGCTCATTTCTTCTCCAGCGTTATCTCCACCTCTGATCTCATGGATCCAATGGTCATCGCCAATCTTTCGCTCTACCCAGAGGCACTATCAGCACATGAATTAACACCTTGAGTGCCCCTGCAGTTTACCTGTTTGACTATGGAAGATCTCAGATCAACGACTGAGATATACTGTGGGGGCACAGTCCAAAAATTTGATCCGTACCCCCAAGAACCCCCGCAGTTGATCTCCACTGTTGATGTCCATCATGATCCAACAGTGCTCACTCCATTGCTTGATCGCTATTTTCCCGATCACTCACCCAATATTACACTCCCCCGCTCCGATCTAGACTGTTGATCTCCCTCATCAAACGGCCCACATCACACTCATTTTTATAACCCTGCTGATAGCCATTCACTACCAGAAAAATTTTCTTACATCATCCCGTCGGTCCCACCCGACCGCGCAAAGGCTTTCATCGTTCTTTCATTCAATCTCCATCGTTTTTTTCCCCAGATTGGACGACTCTTATTCATCTTCGCACCGAAATCACTATTTCTTCTTGAAGTGTAATTCTAATGAGAAATGAGCAGTTTTAGAGTGACACGCGTCACTCTCTAATCTGTATCACATTCCCTTAGTTCCTTACCGCTTACCACCCAAATCCTGTGTGAATACCACCTCCACTATTTCCGAAAACCACCATTGCTTCTCTTTGTGCCAAATTCTGTTTTGAACCCTGGTTTTCGTGGATTTTCACCATGAGGCCCTTTTCTGCTGTATCCACCGCCTCCTCACTACTCCTCTGCCTTCACTCGAGCCTTATGAAACAATCTACCCCTCATCTCAAGATTTCTTTAACTGGTTTTCCGTCTATGCAGGCTTTCATGACATTTTAAATATGCGGGCCATCTCACAGCCAATCATAGTGTCTTGAGGCTGAGGATGACGATCCTCCATGCCCAAGAAGTAGAGAAAGAAGATGCAGAGTGTAAATTTCACGTCCAAGTCAATGGATCATGACCATTGGCGATTCTACGAGACCCTCCAGCGTAGAAGGCCAGCTCTTCCACTACTAGCAGTACCGCATTCCCCAGCACAGAAAGCCAGCTTTTCCACTACTAGCAATACAACATTCTCCAACACAGAAAGCCAGTCCTTCCCACGACTAATGGTATTGCCTTCGCAAGCAGTAGCAGGGGCTCTGCCTCATCAAACAGCGATGATCATTCATGACTGGGCCTGTGTGGCCTTTTTACCTTATGTCCTTTTCACTTTGTCATTTTGGGTAAAATCCTTATTTCACGCCTGCAGTTTTTACTTTCAGTTAGTAAATGGTTTACATTTTAGTTAGAATGGCTTTATGCCTGTGTTGTAAGATGATGGGAGGCAGTTCTACCTCATCATCATTTTTGTTTTTTATTTAGACCTAAAACAACATACAAGCAAGCAGGGAAGATATTTTCCCAAAATATCTTCTTGTGCACAGGAATCAGAGGTTATAAAAACAAGAAGAAAACACTAACAACAGGTTCCATATTTTCCAAAGGACTCACTATTTCGAGTATTCTGTATGTGTTTTGTATGAACATTGATAGTAGATGTTTGAAGTTCCCTTCAGGATTCAGTAATAAGAAACTTTGTTGGGATTGGGGATTCCGCTCTGGATGATTAAGAGTTTGTAACTCCTCTCCATGTTTTTTAATACAAATGTTCATTTCATATCTCTCTACATTTCTTGTATCTAATTCTCTGGAATACGAGTGCTCCCATGTTGAAATATGAATTTATCATAGAAAATACTCATATTTACTCATCTACACTGCTTTAAATATGGCTCAGGCATGATACTTTGTTTCATTTTCTATCTCCTCCGTTGTTCTTTCAATACTAACTACAATGGATTCTTATCTTTGAGCGAGTCTAGATATATGGATTCTCATATTTGCATGAGCCCAGTATATATGGATTCTTATCCTTGAATAAGCCCCGTTAGAGTTGATATCTTTCTCCATCTTCTACCATAGTCATCGCTCACATATAACTTGATATCTGTGTATTCATTTTAGAATTCAGCCCCCTTTACAACATTATGTCTTAAAGCTATCTGATGCATTTACTTATTGCAGTTTGTATTAAGTTTTTGCAGTTTTCCTAGTTGTTGTGTTTAACTTTGGGGTCTTGGTTCCACCGTTATTAAAACCATTCATCCGAGTGATATTTGCATGAGAGCCAAGCATTTACAACTGCAATCAGTTGAGTCATATGCTCCTTGCATTTAATATGTCCTAGGCACTAGTATTTATACAACTCAAGGTTGTCTCTAGGAGCTACAACAGATGGTAAGGAGTAGACTTCCTGTGCTTGATTTTGTAATCTTCTACCATCTTTTGCACCATATTTGATGTAAATTGATCGCCCTGATCTATTTCAATTTCTCTTAGAAAACCAAAATGAGTGAAGATATCCTCAAAGAGAAAAATAACTATAGAACTTTCATTAGCCAAAGATAGTGCTTTAGGCTTTACCCATTTAGTGACATAATCAGTGCATACCAAAATATACTTTTTTTTTTTAGATGGAGAATTAATAGGTCCAACAAAATCCAAGGCCCATTTTTCAAAAGGTTCAATAAGTACCTGGGGTTGTAAAGGAATTTCATTTGAAGGATAAGGTTCCCTACTCTTTGAAAACTTTCACACCTTTTGACATATTTTTTAGCATATTTGATGATGGATGGCCAATAATATCCTAAATGAAGGATTTTATAGGCTTTCCTTTTGTCAAAAAAATGTCCACCACAAGGTTCATCATGACATGCCTTAAGAATTTCAAGTATTTCATCTTCTCAAACACATCTCCTGATAACGAGATCTAGACCTGTCTTATACAATTCATTAGTGATCCATGAGTATTTTTCACTTATTTGAATGCTTCTTCTTTTTTCTCTAGAATGCAATGTGAAGGTAATATCCCTGTTACTAAGTAATTGGTAATATTTTCAAACCAAGGGGTTCTAGTAGTTACTACAAAAATATATTCATCAGGGAATTTATCTTCAATTGGAGTATTGTCTTTAATATTTTGAATTCTAGACAGGAAATCAAAAACTGTGCTTTGTTTCCCAGGCCTATATAGAATAGTGATGTTAAATTCTTGCAAGAGAAATAGCCATCTTGTAACTCTACCATTAGTAATAGATTTTTTCATTAAATACCTAATTGCAGAGTGATCTGTATGAACAAAGGTTTCATAGTCTGTTATGTAATGTCTAAACCTATTGATAGCATAAATAACAGCTAAGAATTTCTTTAACGTTACAATGTAATTCAACTATGGGGGAGTTAAATTCTTACTTGTCTAATAGATGGCATAAGGGATCGAGTATTTTTTTCCTAACACAGATCCTAGAGCTGTGTCTAAAGCATCTGTTGATATATGAAAAGGTAGTTTCCAATTAGGCCCTCTTAAAATGGGTGCTTCAGATTTTTTTTCTTTTAAGGTTTCAAATGCTAACTGGTAGTCTGGATTCCATTTGAATTCAGAGTCTTTGGTGAGTATTTTGAAGAGTGGGGATGCTATTTTGGTGAAATTTTCTATAAATATTCTATAATAACCTATGAAACCTAGAAAACTTCTAACATCCTTTTCGAAACTTGGAACTGATTATTGGACATTGGATAAACCAATGCTCCTCGTGTGTTTTACAACAAGGACTAACCACCTCTCATGGATCCTTATCTCTGGTGATGTGATCATTGACTAACACATGTGGGTTTTGGTCTAACGACAATCGTGATTCCCAACAAGTGGTATCAGAGCGTAGGTCACGAGTTCGATACACACCCAGCTTGCGTTGGGGGGGAGATTGTTGGAAAGTGGATAAACCAACGATCCCCGTGTGTTTCGCAACATGGACTAACTGCCTCTCATGGATCCTTGTCTCTGGCGATGCGATCGTTGACTAACACTTGTGGGTTTTGGTCTAACGACAATCGTGATTCCCAACAAGTGACATTTGTAAACTCCTACAACTTTTTGTGTAATTTCTTTTCCATTATCAATAAAATTATGTGTCTGAGGACACTTCTGCCATTACTGATAACCTGGAGATGACCTCAAATTTTGATTTATCAACTTTAATTCAACCTCCTGAAATATGATGTCCTAAAACAATCCCTTCAGTAAACATCATGAAACATTTCTCATGACTTAGTGAAAGGTTTCCTTCCTTACATATTTTAAGAACCTTCTCCAAGTTTTCTAAAGCCTCCTCAAATGTAATCCCATAAAATGTAAAGTCATACATATATACTTCTACAAAATCATGTATTAGGTCAGAGAATATTCCTAGTACTTCCCTTTGGAATGTTGCAGGTGCAATGCATAATCCAAAAGGAAGTACTTGGTAGGCATAAGTTCCCCAAGGACAGGCGAATGTGGTTTTATCCTGAACTTCAGGTGCAACCAGAATTTGATTATAACCGCTGAAACCATCTAAGAATGAGAAATATTTATTGCATGCTAATGTATCTAATACTTGATCTATAAAAGGTAAATGAAAATGATCTTTAAGAGTAGCTTTATTCAATTCTCAATAATCAATGCATACCCTCCATTTATCATTTTTCTTGGGTACAATCACCAAGGGAGATACCCACTGATTGTCTAAAATTGAATAGATGAATTTTACATTTAACAACTTCTGCAGCTCTTCTTTCACAATTTTCCAAAGATTTGGATTCATCCTTCTTTGAGGTTGTCTAATAGGTTTGCAATTTTCCTCAATGTAGCTGTGATGTATACAAGTATTAGGACTAATTCCTTCCATGTCAGTGTATTCCCATGCATATGCAGATGAATGTTGTTGCAATGTTTTGATTAACCTTTATTTTTGTAATTTTTCCAAGTTTCTGTTTATATTCAAGGTTTTCCCTGGAAAGATTTCAACTGTAGAGCTACCAAATTCTTCCATAGAGTAAATAGACATCTTCCAAGATGAAAAGTATTCAATATTATATCTTTCTTGAAATTTATCATGTTCATACTCTAGAGATGACTCATAATTCTCTATTGTATTTAAGAATTGGCTATGTTCACTAATATTTGAGATATTGAAAAGAGGTTGTAATATCCCAAAATTGGGAAAATCTACGCTATTGGTAATATCTTAAGATATTCCAAATGGGGAGCTACAACAATACATGAGAAAAAATGAAGTACTACATAAAATTATTTCATGAAATGTGTCTTGAAAACCCTTCCATCATATTATGAACATACGAGCAAAAATATGCCTTTATACATTGTCTCCTAGTGGGGAAAAACAACAAAATAGTTTCCCAAAACGTTATTCCCAAGTAACTGCATTATAACCTGGGGAAATAATGATTTTCTCCCTTATAATATAGCCTAAGGACCTCACATACAAAAGGGTATCAGAAAGAAATCCCTTTTGATATCTTAAACAGGTCTCACGGCCTTATAATGTCTTAGAAACACCCAAATCCCATGAAATTTGATTATGAAGAAAATACTGAAGCATGTACAATGTTAATCCATAAGGGTTTCTTGAAAATTTCAATATAAAAACATATATCTAGGGATTTATGGCACAATATGCTAAGAAAACAGAGATCTGGCCTCCTTATTGCATTATAGAGATAACCCGGCAAGGGTTTCTTGAGACACATGTACAAAAAGAGCAGATTTGATTTATTCAGCTCAGAAATAACATGGTATCACTGAAAAATTACATTAATGTGGCTGAATAATACAAATATGGATATAGATCCCTTCCTCTAGCTTTCTAAGAGAAGGGTTGGCCCTTTCCCTGGGAAGTAGCTCCAAAACAAGGGTAAAAACCTTGCTGCAAAAACTCTCTAGAAAATGACGTAGTTCTTGCAAGGGACTACGCTATAGAAGAGAAGAGGTGCTTTGGATTGCTGCCAAGATATGAAATAATCTCAGAAATATCCTTTGCTGATCTCTCAAGAGAAGGAAGGCACCCTCTACTGAGAAACAGACCCGGGAGTGGAATGATCATTCTTTCACTGCAACACCCTGCAACACAACATTACACTGCTACAAAAATAATACTGTGACTGAAGGTGTCTGCTTGGCCTCAAGGCTGGATGTTGAAAAAATTAGTACAATACTCTCCCAAGAGACCTCTCAAGGGAAGAGGTGGGATTCCCGCTCGGGAAGACCCGGTGCTCAACAGCACTACAACCCTGCTAAACAACAAGAGGAAGCCAAAAGTCTAAATAGAAAAAATAATAATATAACATAAAATGAATGGCAAAGGCTTCCATCCTCTTCATATATAGCAAGTGAACCTCTTCTCTTTGGGTCCCATCCACATTTGCCTCCAAGCTCATGCAAGTTTTCCTCCACCAAATCTGCGATGTTCATCAAAAAGATGCAATGTATCTAGACAGTATGTGTTGGCTTGGTCAAATATGATTGAATCAACATGATATCTTCCTTATTCACACCTAAATGTGCTCCTTTTAGCTGCTTATTCTTCCTCTTTTCACATGAGTAATGTTATTCTTCCTATCAATGGGCCTTCCTACCCATTTATTCATTTATCTAAAGATAAAATCAACTATAATATTCCATTTAGATGAGGTCTAAATTTTGGGAATATTACAGAGGCTGTATGTCTTCTTCATCATAAATCCATTCATTATCATCTATTTTTGTGATTGTTCTTGCTAGAGGATACAGAGTGAAATTCTTAGTTGAATAACCATAAAAAATGTACATGTCACTAGATCTAAAGCTAATGAAAGCATCAATTGTAGCCAACCAAGGTCTTCCTAATATGAGTGGATGTCCCCCTAGATTGTTCTTAAGGGTTAATATCATAAAATCAATAGGATATTCTCAAGAATCTAGAGATACTGAAATATCTTCCAACACACCATCTGGTTTTATTACAGATCTATTTGCTAACTGCAGTAATGTAGGTGTATAAGGAATATTAGGAAGCTTGAGTTGTTCCATGGTCTGTTTGCTCATGATTTTTATTGTTGCTCCTAAATAAATCAGTGTATTTGTAATTTCAATTCCATTGATATGTGTTTTGACTACTAGACTTCCGGGATCTAAATATTTTTGAATTGCAATCTTTCCCATTATTATGTCTACTATCTTTCGTACAAGATGGATTTTTTTATTTCTCTGATTTTTCTTCCTGGTTTCTTCATAATGAACTCCTTTATTGTTTTTGCTAAAATTGGAATTTCCTTGATGGCTTGTAATAAAGGAATTTTGATGCAAATATTTCTTAATCTATCTAGGAAATCATAATTAGGCAACATAATATGCTTTTCTACACCTTTCTCAATTTGTAATCTCTCAGGAAAAGGAGGTGTAGAAGTAGATGCTGAAGGTTTCTCTATGACAGGAGTTGAGTTTATTGATTTTTTTTTCTTTTCTTTTTTAGAATTTTGGTTTTTAAGAGTTACTTCTTCTTCAAAAAATTTATTGGGATGTAGAGAATCTTCCTAAGAATTGTCTTGTTCTTGGATAATTATAGAAGGCTTCCTCTTTTCTAATATCCTACTAGACCTTAGTTGAACATCATTAAGATCTATAGGAGTAATCATATATGTTGGAAATTGTTGACCCTCTATCATATAGGTATTCTGAGGATTTTTATTGTTCAGGTTTGGTACTGGTTGGGCAGGTAACTGATTTGGTCTCTGAGGAAATGGTAGTGAGAGTTGTGGATTTTGGTTTTGGACTGGAGGTTGTTGGTTTTGTTGAGGAATTTGTTGGGGAGGATAATTTGGATATGATGGAGGATATTTATAGTACTGAGAAAATATTCCATATAGGTTTTGCATACCTTGAGCCCAAGGTTGAGATTGATATTGAGATTGGGGCCAAGGTTGCTGCCAAGAATTCTAATTTGGTGGGGGCTGAGTATACATTTGGTTGTTAAACCCTTGAGCTTGTGGCCCCTGCCATGGTCTTCTACAGACAAAATAAAGAGATCCTGTAGGATTTGTTTCTTCTTGAAAAACAGCCTTAAGACCAAGAATTTACGTACAACTCTTAGTCTCATGAATTTCAGAACAAATCACATAGGTTTCTACAACTTTTGCATCAAGAGGACATTATCTCAAAGCATGTTTCTTTCTGCATTTTGGACAGAAAATAGCCAAGGCATTAGTTTCAGCTCTTTGCTTGTTTTGTAACTTAAGGGTGTCTATTTTTTCACTAAGACTCCCTAAAATTTATATTTTGAATTCATCAAGCATGTTTCCAATTTCTTCCCTACTCACTGTTCCAGCTGTAGATTTATTTACCCTAGCAAGAGCAGTATCTCTTGCTCCTTTCAAAATTTTTGATTTCCCTCTTGAGAGATTAATACATAGTTCCCCAATATTAGCTAATGGAAGTTGAGATATGTCTCCCTTCCCCATCATGTTAAGGATATCTATCCATTCATATCTAATTGTTTTCAACAAAAGAGCTTTTAGAGTGCCTTGTTCTAGATTTTCCATCTTTTCTCTCTTAATGTTATAGTTGAATCTTTCAAGTAATTCCTTCAAATTTTCATCTTCCTTTTGCATCATTTTAAACACTTCCTCTTTATGGTTAACAGGTATACAATAGTCCGAATACCTTTCTAGAAATGCTCTCTTCATATCATTCCATGACCTAATAGACCTAGTGATTAGACTCATGAACCATTTTAGGGTTTCTCCTTTCAATGTTGAAGGAAACAATTTGAGTTTTTGAGCATCTTGTAGATAATCATAAGCTCCGCAGAAGACTTCAAATTCAAATAAAAATGTCTTAGGGTCTTCACATTTTAACCCATGAAATTTTGGAAGAACAAAGGATGAGATATTTTTCATGGAGGAATTTGTCTTTTCATCTACTATAGGGAATCCAAAAGAACTTTCAATTCCCCTTCTACCTCCACCTCTTTCTGTGTTTCCTCTACCTCTTCCTCTATCTCCTCCTCTATCTCCTCCTTTACCTCTACCTCCTCCAAATACCAAGTTTTCTCCATTAAATATTTCTCCTTCTCCTTCTCCTCCTTCTTCTCCTCTTCCTACCATGATAAATTCTTCAGAGCTAATATAAGGTTTATTATGGAGAGCTAATTTTTTTTCTAGTTCTTTTATCAATGGTATATTGAATAAAGGTTCTTCTTCTTCCTCTTCACTAGGGATTCCTAATTCTTCAACTAGAATATATTCCCCTGTAGAAGTGAAAAAGGTTTCTCCTTCTGTTGGAGTTCTAGGATATTCTTCCTCTAAGATTGCCTCAGTGGATGAAGTGGGAGACCATCCTAACTGGATATCTGATCTTAAAAATTTTGGAAGTCTATGACCAATATAGTATAGGATATGAGTTTGAGATGGAGGTGTACTACTTCTTGGCCTAGGTGGACTGAGTGGTGTTGTAGGGATTACGCTTCTGCCTCTTACAAATCTACCCCTATAGTCTCTTTCTCTACGCATATCATTGTTTTTGGGCTGTAAGAAATAAGGCTAACTAGTTACACTTCCTTGGCAATGGTGCCAAAATTTTTAGTCAATTTAGTGTTCCTAAATTGCTTTCATTAATTATCAACCAGGGCTAGTAAACTGATGAAGTGCGATGCACCATATGTGCTTAAGAAACCTATTTCTTACTTCATTGTGTTTATGTTTTTATGTTGTTTTTAAGGGGTTTTTCTCTTTAAGTTCTTGAGATGACTAATCCTAGAATTATGAAAAATATTTAAGTTAATCTAATTTAATTTAATATGAGAATGAAGAAAAGGAAGTGTACTAAAACTAATCTAATTTTCATAAAATCAATCCTAAAGCTAAGAGCTAGTTCAAGACTTAATTTTGAACATAAAACAATTTATCTATTTGATTGTTTAATCCAAATCCATGGATATACTTTAGCATGCTAAGGCTATAGAACATAAAACAGAGAATGAAAATGAAAGCATCTAAGATGTGTCTAGCTACTCCAATTATTAAATTGTAAAGAGTGACCTTCTTTGAAGTAATGTCTGATTAAGATAATTACATTTATTTTAAATTAAAGTACTAGGAAATATCTGTAAATAAAACAAAAGTTGCATCACATTTAATCATTCAACCATCCTCTCTAAAAATGTTCAGATGAGTTTCCTTGTGGAGTGGTTTTTTAGAATTATTATTGTTGCAGTCAAATGAGGGTATTAAAAGGAAAAACATGCAAGGACTAATTAAGATCAACCAGCTGTATAATTGACTTATCAATATCACTCAAATGTGAAGCTTTTAACCTCTTGAAGTGTCTTTGGAGAAATCAACTATGCATCTGGTTATTAGAAAGCAAATGACAAGAAATAAATTCAACTACTGCATATATGAAACATGTAACCATTAATATAGATTTGGTACATTGGAAATGGTATTTATGAATATCAAATTGATACAGCAACTGGAAATTCTACTTTATGAAAATAAAAAGACAAGACAGTAAGCTATAAAACCATGGTTTCCAGTACTTCAATCTTTATTCCAATATGGAAAACATAATTTCTATCTTCTTGAAACGTTTTGGAAGACAATTCTGCACAGTTGCAATCTATCATTAAACTATTTGAAAACTGGAAATGAAGCATAAACAGAATGAAATAAATCTAACTAGAAAGCATAATAAAAACCTCCTTTAGCAACAGGGGCCCTCTTCTACTAAGTTGGGTGACTCCTAGCTTGTCAAAAGTGAAATCAAACCAACATTTGATAAATGAAATTCTTTATTGAAACAGAGTCCTGAAAAACAGAGTATTCCCTTGCAAATCTAAATTGTACTAAAACTTAACTTAAATATCTCTCGGTTCTATGGAACCACTATTTAAAGAGTAATTTCATAACTAATTGTGAGCTAAGTTAGCTACAGGTGTCTATCTTGAATTAGAATCAAAATAGGACTATTGGACTCATGATTTGCCTCGAAGAGAAAACCAGGAATCCTATTTCTATAGGTAACATTCTTTGACTTGTAACTTTGACCGTAGGTTTAAGCACCTCCATATGTCGATTTGGATCAAATGAGTAGGATAGAATCCATGTTGGAAGGATTCTAGAAACACCCATGTAGCTTGCTTCCTCATCTGACACCTGGAACTTAGTGAACCATAAGAGTAGTTGCAGAACGCACAGTTAATTGCAGAACAGGCTCCATTCTGTAGCTAATTTGCAAAAACTTATCAAAATAGAAAAATCATGAAAATACAATATGACAATCATTTAAATGTATCCTTGAGACAAAACCTTGGCATTATTACCAATTAGGGTTGATGAATTGATGGAAAAGAGGTGAAATTTCATGAGAAAAACTGTAAACAACAGGGTAATCATGAGGCTCAACACATTCTTACTGGAGAAATTCCTATAAGTATAGGAAGTATGAGAAGCTTGAGGTTGCTGAATTTTTCTAGGAACCAAAAGTATAGGAAGTATGAGAAGCTTGAGGTTGCTGATTTTTTCTAGGAACCAAAAAGAAGGAAAAGTAACTACGTATTTAAGTGAGATACCTAATTTGGAGGAGTTAACCTTGTCCAATAATAAATTGAATGGAGAATATCCTCCAGAGCTTTCTAAATTATCAATGTTGGCTTATCTATATGTTTCATCTAATAACCTTTGTGGGCCTATTCCAAAAGGGACACAATTATCTACCTTTAATGAGTCTCCGTTTTAGATAAATAAGTGTTTATGTGGGTTTCCTCTACCCATATGCAATCAAAAGAATATGTCAAAAAAGGCAACTAATGCAAACAATGGAAATCATAATGATATTAAAAAAAGATGGTTGAGCCATGTAAATGAAAAAATGTCTTTGAGAGCATTATGAATGGAAATCGGGATTTGATTTGGGGGAGTTGTCACTATGTTAATTTTTTGGGACAAAGTGAAGCATTTGGTAGTGGGTTTTCCACCTAATAGCAAAAAAATTCCCTTTTATGGCTTCTATAGATTCCCTACATAGCTCAATAATACTCATCCATATGCCTCAATATCTTAATATATGTAATGTCACTTAATAGTATCTAGTTTGAATATCATTTTTCCATATGCCTTTCGTTGAGTAAATGTAATGTTACCTACTTTGAATGCCATTTGTCCATATGCCTAGGATATGTAATGTCACTTAATAGTATCTAGTTTGAATATCATTTGTCCATATGGATTTCGTTGAGTAAATGTAATGTTATCTACTTTGAATGCCATTTGTCCATAGGCCTAATTGTTTTAGTAAGTGCACATGTTGCACGTGTTATGTTAAGTAACAAAATAGTGTTTTAATATAAGTAAATTACTTACCCTTAAGAAATATGTAAAATAGAGTTCAAAAAGTTTCCTTGAATTATTGTGCAATTTTAATTTTATATCATTATAGTTACTCACAATTGTTGATTATTTAAAAAAATTATAATTATTGTTAACTAATATAAAAAATGATTGAAGAAATTTATAGGATTAGTAGACAAAAATATATATATATATATATATATATATATATATATATATATATATATATATAATTTTACATACATATATATAACATAATAGAAGATTGTTATTAAAAAAATTATATCCACATGGAATTATAATTTTTTTGAAAATTGTGAAAGATATTTTTTTGATAGTTATATCTTAATAAAATAATATAAAATAATATGAACCATATACATTAAAAAAACATCAATAAATCTTTAAATTGAGTAAATTTTTCAAATTTATTTGTTATGAAGAGGGAGAAGATGACCCATATGCATAATCAATAATAAATATCTAAACTTTTTAGTAAATTTCTCAAATTTATTTATTATGATAAGTGAAAAGATTTATTATTATAAAATTTTTAATATTGTTAAAAATACTCATTAGGATTTTTTTCAAATTTATTTATTATGATGTTTATGGGGTGTAGAGTAGAAGATGGGATGCAGAGATTAGATGCAATTAGATGAACTCAACCCACTTAACAAACAATATTTTCATTATTATTATAAAAAGAAAAATATTTTCTATGTATAATTATACAATATTATTGAAAAAAGATTTCAAAAGAAATTAATTTTATATCATTAAATTATTTAATAATATAGATCATGTTATAAAATTCAATTAAAAATTTAAATTAAATATAATTACTAATTATTTATTAATACATTTTTTACCTATATTTAAAAAGATAAAAAGATAATATCATTAAATTTAATTAAGTATAAATTGTATTAATATAAAATCAAAGTAAAATTGTAAAAGGTGATGTTGTTTTTCACTTTCAATTAAATCTTAATTAGTAAATTTATTCAATTGAATTGATTTTATAATAAAATAGATGTAATGTTTTTTTGTCAATAATTATAAAATATTTTGTATATATTTTTTTTCTATTTTAACGAATTTTTCCTAAAATTATGAAAAAATACTGACACTTCCACACATTCGAACAATTCAGCTTATTACTTCTCACTATTTTTTCAAATTTCATGAGAGATTTTATGCATACAAATAAACAAAGTATTAAAAAGTTTTTTTTTTTCAAATTCTGTGAAGATATTTTACAATTTCAAATACTTAACAAAGTATTAAGAAGATTTTTTTTTCAAATTTTGTGAGACATTTTACACGTACAAATGAAGAAACAATTAAAAAAGACATTTTCAATTAAAGAACTATGGAAATAAATAAAACTGTAATATTCCCAAATGGGGAAGTAGCAATATATAAACACACAAACTAGAAATAGTAGTGTAAATAAACTCATTAACATTGGAGACCAATATGGAGACATAACATCATGTATTATATCAGCAAATCAATACAAATTACCGAGGCATGAATTATATTCAATGAGGAAACAAGCCGCCCATAAGCTATCACTCCTGAATATGAACTATTGCTACCATACAAAATGTTGGAAGACTGCGACAAAACAGTTATAAATGAACTACTACAGAAAAGGAATCTACAAAAGATGTAGGGCTGTTAATGCCTCAAAATTTATGCCAAATACAAATCTAGGCTTAATACAAACTCCTACAAAGAACCCGAAAAGGGTTTTCAGAAATACACCCTGTATAAGATGGGATCTAAAGCCCTAGGGCTGAAGATTCATTGCAAACTGAATCACATGAGTATAGAAGGCTGAAATAATGTAGATATGATGTATTTCCCTTCAAAGGCCTCCTCCAATGAAAGTCTGAACCCTTCAATCACAGGAAAACACTCCCAAGGAGCCACAAGATCCCGCACTTAAGCTGCCCTCCAAAGTAACGCAATTCCAAACTGGAACAATGCTATAAATGATGGGAAATAGTTGGCCTAGTGCCAAATATTTGAAATATTTCCAAGAGCCCTCTAAACTGATCTCCCAAGAGAAGGAATCCTTCCTCCTATGAGAAACTAGCTCAGAAAATGGGTTTCTCAACCCTCCACTACAACACTCTACAACACAGCACAATAACATGGAGAAACTGGGCTGATGAAGAATGTTGTAGCTTGGTCTGAAAACTTGAATGTGGAAATTAAATGCAATGCTCTTCCAAGAGGCCTCTCAAGGAAAGAGGTGGGATTCCCGCTTAGGAACACCCGACACTAAACAACAAAACAATCTCAAATAAACAAGTGAAGAATGCAAGAAGTCTAAACAGACCACATACAAAATAATAATCCAAAAACATGTCCCATATGGCTTCCATCCTCTTCCTTAAATAGATTATGAGCTTCCTTTCCCTTGGCCCCACTCAATTGGGTCATTTCGTCCATGAGATAAATCTCCCTCCAAAATTGTGTTATTCCTCATTTAATATCCACTCCTCCATAACAGCGTTGTTGACTTGGTCAAAGTTGACTGAATCAACATGATCCAACCCCTATTCATACTTACAGGTGCTTTATTTAGCTGCTTAGAAGGTCTCCTTTGACACTTCAAGTGTTTTTATTGCTGCAAAGGAGATTTATGTGTCTCCCTACCCATTTATTCACCTACCTAGTGACAAAATGATCTATAATATTCCATTTAGCTAAAAGCTAAATTGTAGGAATATTACAGTCCTCCCCTCCAAAATGTTGCTTATCCTCAACCAACTGTAAATGTGGAGAAAAATTCATCCCCTCCTCTTCTTGTGGCCTCCTCATCAATAGTCTCCACCATTGCTCAAAATAATCTGCAATACATCTACCCCCTAATAGTTCCTCCCAATTATGTAAAACCAAATGGCTCACATCATGAGAAAGTGGAAGGGGTAAGTGGGAACCTTCTTGCTATCCAATGGCCTCCCCAAGGTAGGAGTGATGAGAGGCATAGGAGATCTCATTCCCACTGAGATACTCCCATATCCATGCTATCATCCAAATGAAATGAGCCATCCTATGTAGTTCATCAAGGAAATCCTCAACCCCTTGTTCATGCAATGTATTGGGGTTGTATGGAGAGAGTATATTTTTCCACCCATGTTGTTTCTCTCTCCATTTATGATATGTGTGGGGCTACTGTTGATCTTGGGCTGAAATATCATGGTATCCAAAAATGTCCCAAGTTACCCCATCAAACAAAACATCCATGAAGTGCCTCTCCCAAGAACTCAAATTCTCCAAACGGCTCCTCCCACATGAAGACAAGAGATTTAGTGCAGAAATTATGTTTTTCCCATTGTTTCTCCTGAAAAATGAAAAATATGAAGTACAGAGAATCATACTCCCAATGGGCACCTCCAACTCTTGTGCCATCCTCCCAATAAATCTTCTCATAAAAATAAGAGCATCATCAATATATGGAAGAAAAAACAAATAGAAAAAAGTTTCCATATGACAACCGGGAGGTGGATCATAGTTCCATATGTGGAACCAGTGCAGTGCATCCCCTTCCTGCCTCGAAACAAATTATAACAAGTGTCCTTTCAGCCACTTGTTTGCTGCCACAATCATCCTACAAGATAAGATCATAAAAGTAAAATTTGGTGCCAATGGTGCACACTAAGAATCATGTAGCATTTCCTAAAATCCACCATTAGAATGGCCAACATCAATGCTAAAAATGGCCTCAAGTACATCACAATACAATATACAAGAAGGAATTACCCTACTTGGTACAATATGCTACTCATAAAAAATAAAGGAGTACAAATCATAATGCATATCATGTACTTTGGTCAATCATGTACTTTGGTCATTGAGCTAAAATGGCCCAACTGGAAGTTCTCCCTCACTCTCAATGAGTAGGGAAGTGGTTGTGACAACCTCTCTATCCTCATCCGGGCTGTGAATCTCTCCATATGCTGATATACATCTTGTTGGATGCCCTCCCAAGTGAACTCCTACATCAAAGAGTAATATGCATCAAAGTGCATGGAAAGAAATTCCACATGTGCTCCATGTAACAGTTTCTCCTTGAGCTCGAAAGCTTTAGTCAAGAAGACCTTATCATAATAATGATCTCATCATCCACCATGTATCTATCATATCCCTCCTAGTCATCTAGAATCATGCAAGCACCAAGATCCTTGGAGTACTCTACCAAAAGTTGAGACCTCCAATGTGGATAAATCCTCCTAAGAGACAATGTTGTAGATATGAAATGTGAAGTTCCCCACATGCTGCTGTCTTTTCCTTTGACATCCCTCATGCCAAAGTCATCCTCCAAAGTGCTACCATGCCCATCATGCAGCTGCTCGTTCTCAAGTAGAAGTGTTGGCCTTTTGAAGTTGGCCTCCCATGAAAAGATACCATCCAAAAATAAACTCCTGATCTTGGCCAATGTAAGCATGAGTGACCTCCATCTACTCCAATATATGGAGGATTCCTTCCTCAGAGGAAGTACCCTCTGTTTCTATAAATCCATGGAGCATCTCCCTTGCACCATGGTGCTGCCATAATCCATCACTACAACAACTTTTTTCAGCGTAGAATATGTAGTGAGAGTGGGTAATGCTGAAAATGGGAGAGTGTATCCCTCATCCTTGAGTCTACCCAATAATTTCAATGTTGTATCAAGTCCTCCCAGGGTCTTCACCCCTTTGGAATCAATGAGTGTTGCAACCAAATGTGAAGCATCTCTCATCATCTCCGGATCTGGTGGTCTCCCGGGCGGAATGCCTCCATGCAATGAGAGATCAATATCAAGAGTAGACTGCATATATGAATGGACAACCTTGTCCCTACCCTCACTGCGTAAATCAGTCTGCCTCTTCTATGCATCAACCTTCTAAAATAGATAGGGGTTTGTGCTCCTAATCAAATGATGCTAACCTTCCTCCCTGTAATATTCCTAATTAGCCCAAGCTAATAAGAATATTCAATTTTGTTTTACTTTTATGTTTCATGAATAAATGTGTAAGGGAGGATTATAGAAACTCCTAAAACAATGAATAAATCAATGCCACATGTGAACAAAGACAAATATGAGCTATTTTCATAAAACACCCTTATGTGTGAAAGGGATTGAGCTATTTGATTGGGTCAACCATGACCAAATCAACAGCGTTGTCTAAATACAATGAACCTCCTAGATGCATAACGCAGTTCAAGTTGGAGGCTACACATGTGAAAGGAGCTAAATCATTGAGATGGTTTAGGGTTTTGCAAGGACTCAATATTATAAAAGGAAGGGAAGGAAAACAAGAGAAGAGGGTTGATGACCATATTATTTCTGAATATTTTTTCTATTTCGACGTCTCTTATTCTCTTGGCTGTTTAGCAGAGAATAGTGTTGTTTAGCACTGGGTGTTCCTGGGCGGGAATCCCATCTCTTCCATTGAGTAGCTCTTGGAGGAGTATCGCATTTCTTGTCCACTATTAGGCATTTGGACAAGCTCTTCTTCCAACTACAAAATAGATCATGTTGAGGGTTTGGTTGTCTTTGTAAGCAACAACAAGTGGAGGCTAGATCTATTTAGATCTAGGCCATACTAGTGCCTATTTTCAATGGCAAAGTATTCTATCCCATTGGCAAGAGAGTATTAGCTGACTGGAGCTTCATATCTACATCTTGGCATCAGGAAAAACTCTACATCAATTCTATAGCATAGTTAATCTTCCTGGACTGCATTATCTACAAGAGGAAAGTTGCAGGGTGTTTTGGAAAGCTTTTGGAGGAGAGATCTCTGGTGTTGGGAATCTTCCTTTCATTGTGGTGATCCATGGATTAGCCATCTAATCCATGTATGTTTTAGATTAGAACCGCTTACTATTGTATTTACTTCAGAAATTCTGAATCATTCTGCAGTAAATCTCAAATCTACTCTCTGTGCTTCGTGTATTGCTGAAAACCCCAAGGGGTATGTAAAATAGAGACATTGTAGTGTATGGATCTGTCATAGATCTGATTTTTCATGCATTATCTTGTCCTAGATCTAAGTTTTAATCACAAAATACTGTATGATCCATAATATAACACTGTCAAGTTTGTTCAGTCATCCTCTATGATTGCAGCACCTCATTCTTGAGGATTTCTTCATGTATTCTCTTCTACTTTCTCTTCTAGGATGTATGGGATTCAATATAATCTTGGTTTTCTGTTATAAACATCATTATTGAGCCACCATATTGGCTTCCTGCATACATTGGGTGGAACTGTGTTATTTTTGAGGTAGTCTTGTTTTGCATTGTTGCAACCCCTTCTTTGGGAATTTTCAAGCCATACTAGGTGCGGGGAGACCTGTTTAACCCACCTAGAGAGATTTTTTTTTGATATCCTCTTGGATTAAAGTCTTAGATTGTCAGATCTAAGGGATCCAAGGGCTGATTTTCATTTATGTAGCATCCATTCCTGAAAAATACGTTTTTTAGGCATGCATTGCCGATAATTCCCATTTTTGGATACTGCACTCCCTACCTTCTCCTTTTATCTGCAAGGTCTCATAATATATCAATAATGGAACATGTTGTTCATGGATTGTGCCTTGATCTCCACACATGAGATCCTTTGGAACTCCTTGTGAACATAAAATAATTCCTCTTGTTGGAGAAAGTGGCCCCTCTTCCTCTGCATGAGGTGCTAGATATGCTCTGGATATGTCAGCGTTGCTGCTTCCAGCCTTCTCTTCCTATTCAATATGAATGGGCAGATTTTCAATAAGAGGATCGTCTTTTGAAAAAGGGATCTTCATGCCCTCTTTTCCTGAAGTATGAGATAGATATCTTGCCTTTAGCAAGGTATTATGCAAGATGTTAACCTCTTTAATAGTTTTCAGATGTGAAGTTGGGTTTATAGATCCTTCCAACTCATGCAAAGGTTTTGTTTGTTTTAGTTTGTCTTGCTCCACCAAAGGTGTTTCAGAATATTTTTCACCAAACCTCTCTACTATTCTCCTAGTGAACTTTGCATAAGTACATGTATTTTCATTTTTCAATGAAAAAGATTAAAATATCCACCAAGCATAGGCCTTACCTTCAAAATGCAGCACTGAAACTTTGATGGCTTCATTCTCTGAAATTTGGTGTTGCTGCAAATAGGTGTCTAGATTCTCCACCCAAGCTCTAGCTGGACATTTAGATGAACCATCAAAAGTAGATAGAAATAATCTACCCACATCATGATGCTTGCTCCTTGTGCTCTTCTCCTCCTTGACCTTGAAAAACTCTTGGAATTTTATGTGATCTTTGAACCTCTTAGTTTGAGATTCATATTCTTGCAGATAATCACTAAGAGTCTCCTTATTTGGCATATCTTCTTCCTCTATCTTCCTTACAGTAAATATGGGCATAAGATTGTGCTGCGGATCATAATGTGTAGCTGCATGCTCACACTCATCATTTAAAAATCTAGGGTTTTATTTAGATTCAAACCCCCTTGGATATTCTCTACACATATCCCTTCTCATATTCTTGATATCTCCCTTGATGCTTTGCATAGTTTGAAAAATAAGCTTTGATAGCTCCTCTTCCTCTCTTCCTCCAAATAATGGAGTCATGTTTTTTTTTTTTTGTACATCTCCTCTTCTTGTGAGAAAATTCTCCTTATGGTGACATATTGGCTTAATGCACAGGCTGAGCCAAGATTATGCTCTGATACCAGTGTAATATTCCAAAATGGGGAAGCAGCAATATATGAACAGACAAACTGGAAATAGTATTTTAAATCAACTCATTAACATTGGAGACCAATATGGAGACATAAAATCATTTATTAGATTAGAAAATCAATACAAAATAGTGAGGCATGAATCATATACAGTGAGGAAACAAGCCTCCTGTTGGAACAGGGTATCCTACGAGCTGCGAAACTGGTCTGATTTTGTATATTTTTTATTATATTTAGTCTAGCGCAAGGGTTTTGGGGTGGGTCAAATCCCCGAAAGCATTGTAATGGGTCAAAGGGTAGACCTAGAATCTGCAAACCATGGTTTGTCGACCATAGGAATGATTAGGATAGATTGTTATAAATAGGGTAACATTTTGAATTGTAAGAAAGAAAGAGGATAAGAGGCTATTGATATGAATTTTGGTTTAGTAGATCTGTTTGGGTTTGGGGGAAAGGACTCCTACTGGATGTGTGCGTGGAGATCCGGAATCTTGTTGTGTGCACAGGCTGGAACGGATATTGCAATAGGGAATTGATGAATTGATGAATAAGAAAGGTTGTTTGAGACCTGAATCTATGTGTACTGTTTATGTGAATCAGTGGTAATTACTGTATTATGCGTATTCTGTATTCTGTTGTGAACATTTTGTGTAAGTATTTTTACTGCATCTAGATCTGATTTGTTCTGTTTTATGAAATATTGAGCTACTGTCATAGAAGCATATAATTATCAAGCACCATAGTATAGTTGACCTTGCGCACGTGGATGCGAAAAGAGACCTATAGATCCTGCTCAGGAAGGGGTGATCTGGACATCACCAAGAAAGACACAGCTCTACTTGCCTTACTTATCCATTCTCAGGGTGCGAAAACCTGGTTCGAACACCCACCCATACTACTTTGGGTGAGACTTTGACCTGTGCAAGTAGGTCATTAATGAAAGGGCCAGTAGGATAGCGGTTTGTTGGCAAACATTAAACTCCGAACCTGGGTCAAGACCCCTCGAGCCAGCAAATGGTTCCTAGGAGACGGATCCAAACGTTCCTTGGGTCAGAAGACCGATGCCGATATTTTCTTAAGTGGGAAACACAATGGTGCGACAGAACCCCAAACGAACTGGTTCACCTATTTATCCATGCCCTAGGACTATGTCCAGCTGCATTGTATTTGGATGTGGAGTTGCATCAGCCCACGCGCCACTGGGAGAATTTGCACAGGGGCACTCGACGTAGCTCTGCAGAACATGAACGCCTTAACTGAGGGAAGATCACCCGGATCAGCGAGAACGTCGGTACTACACACGGTTGAATACTAGAGCCTTAGCTTGATGGAAGGAAAGAATGATCACCGAACTGTCTCAACCGTGGCGCTTGATGGAATGCATACGGTTGCGAAGTTGCTTGAGTTGTACCTAAATTGCATTACAACACACCCGACGTCGGCTTTAATTTGAGATGCGCAAGCATCATAGACGCTTCATCAAAGGTCAGGAGATCCATGGGAAAGCCATCAAGTGCGAGCGATGACTGTCAGAACACTACATTCTAGTGAGAAGGGAATGTTACCGTTACGGAAAATAGGTGGCCGGCAATCGATGCAGCAATTTATGGTGATTTCTTATCGGTTGCTTGATGGTAAGTCTAAAGTTAGATTTACTCTACCGTTGGATAACCCTGGAAATTATAAGGAAGAAAGGATAACTCTGATCAGGGCTCCATATTGTGTCTGTAATTTTCATATGTTATTCTACTGCTTGATTGTCTGGACCTTTAGCGTTTGGGTCATACCCCATCAGCCTACTTCCGTTGTCTATGAGTTTCCAAATTTGGAAGCCTATCCTTTGGCTGCTATGGCAGCCCCTAAATTTTCGAACTCTTTGGCACCTACCAGTCCAACGTCTGCAGACATTGTGTTGAGAGGGTTTGGGGATGTCGAGATTTATAAGTTGATTTCCCTCTGGCTCCCTGTAGGGAAAATTGACTTTGAACCCTGTGCAGAATGGCGCCAAAGCTACACAACGGAATGCCCCAGCCGAATGGGCTCAGAAGATACTATGAAGGATGATACGCAACTGCTGCAGTGCGCTATGAGAACTGACGCAGTCGAGTCGTAGCTAGTCCTGCGCACAAAAGGGTTGCCTAATAAGGATACTCTATCCCCCCGGGGTATGAAGTGGTATAGGGATACGCTGTGACTTCTCCGCAGTTCCAGGCTACCTGCCAACCAAAGCCATACTTGTTCACTGCCTAGCACTGTCTTGGTCGGCGACCACCTCCCAACCGCTACGAAGCTATAAGTGGACTTGCCACAACTGCCCCGCGAGGCACTACAGAGTTTACACACCGCCGTGTTCCAAGAGATCCGTCATCGTGACCGGACCGCACCACAACAACTCGCTATATCCCTGCCACCTGTCGCACAACCAATCGAAGATGTCTCCCCTACTATCTCGCAGACAGCGCAACTTGAACCGGTGGTTCACCAGCTCGGCATAGAGGTCTCGGATGAGCTCACTATTGAAGGCTTGGTCGCCGTGCTGCAGGCATCCTGCACTGAAATATAGACTATCAAGACCTAAATGGCTCACCAATTCACCACATTATAGGCCCCAATGCAGCCGGTCACACCTTCGGAGGTATGAGCACAACATGCTATGCTGGTAACCAAAGCTACGGATGTCATTACGAGACAGCTTACTCTGGGTATTCAGTTGCTTGAGGTGGCCATGAAGCTCTGGAAAACGATCCAATTCAACTCGTTTCTTCAAAATATCAAGCAGGATTTACGCTAGAAGGAAGCCGCCTTCGATCAGGTGGAAGCTACCCTGCCCTCCCTAGTCCCTGCACAACGTCTAGCACTCCTAAAAACTAGCAACGCCCTCCGAAACAAAATTATGAATATTCGACGAGCAAAGCACAGCATTACAAAGCGCTTGAAGCCATGGCGCGACGCTACCTTCCAGATATCACAGGGTCCTCATGACACAATCGCGCGGCTCCACCAGATCTTGGAGCGGGTTACTACGATGACTAAAGGATCGACCTCCCAGGAGCTCGTCGAGATCGCATAGAGTGATGCTGCCCATAGTCAAGAAGTACTACCTCTGCTGCTCGTAGCCATCAATACCTTACATGCACAGATAGAGACTGCACCACCACAGTGACTCGGGATGAGTCACAACATTGTGTTGGGGGACTGTTGGAATAGGGTCTCCTACAAGCTGCAAAACTGGTTCGATTTTGTATATTTTTTATTATATTTAGTCTAGCGCAAGGGTTTTGGGGTGGGTCAAAGCCCTGAAAACATTGTAATGCGTCAAAGGGTAGACCCAGAATCTGCAAACCATGCTTTGTGGACCATAAGAATGATTAGGCTAGATTTTTATAAATAGAGGAACATTTTGAATTGTAAGAAAGAAAGAGGATGATAAGCTATTGATGCGAATTTTGGTTTAGTAGATCTATTTGGGTTTTGGGAAAGGACTCTTGTTGGCTGTGTGCACGGAGATCGAGAGTCTTGCTGTGTGCGGACCCTGCTGCTGTGTGGGTAGGCTGGAATGGGTATTGTAAGAGGGAATTGATGAATTGATGAATAAGAAATGTTGTTTGAGAACTAAATCTATGTGTACTATTTATGCGAATCAGTGGTAATCATTTTATTCTGCGTATTCTGTATTCTGCTGCGAACGTTCTGTGTAAATTTTTTTACTGCATCTAGATCTGATTTGTTCTGTTTTATGCAATAATGAGCTACTGCCATAGAAGTATATAATTATAAAGCATCATAGTATATTTGACCTTGGGCATGTGGATGCGAAAAGAGACCTATATATCCTGCTCTTGAAGGGGCGATTTGGACTTCACCAGGCACGATGCAGCTCTGCTTGCTTACCTATCCTTTCTCAGGGTGCGCAAACCTGGTTCCTGCACCCACCCATACTACTTCGAGTGAGACTTTGACCTGCGCAAGTAGGTCACTGTCAAAAGGGCCAGTAGTATAGGGGTTTTTTGGCAAACCTTGAACTCCGAACCTGGGTTAGGACCCCTCGAGCTAAAAAATGGTTCCGTTGCCGGGACCTGAAGAATTTTGAGAAAGGGATCGGGTAATGAAAAGAGAGTATTGGAAGCCTGAAAGGAAGGAAGTTGAGGAGTGGTTCGAAAAGAAGATTTAGGAATTTGTAATAAAAGAGAATCGCAGCATGAAGTTAACAGTGGAAAAGTGGAAAAATAGGTACATTCTTACAGAAAGCTATGAAATTTTCTTTGTGACGTTTGAAATCGAGCTTCAAGAGAGGTTGGCTAGGCTTGTAGAATTCCAGAAGTGTTGGAAGGATGAACGAGTCACTCAGTGGACTCCAGACCTTATCCAGTAGCTAGAGAGGACTGATAATACCATCACTCACACAGTGGATCACTGGGTGGACAGTGTGCTAGGAGGATTTGTGATAGAATTTTCCATTGATCAGTTTGTCTCCTACTCTAAGGCTGAGAAAATATTATTTAAAGGATTTCGGGGCAAGTTTCTAAAGACATTACCCTTGCTGATTAAGATATTACTATGTGAGAAGAGTATTCTATGTAGTCATACCGACTAAATGACCTTAGATCCAGACGAGAGCGCGACACACAGTGGTAAATACTATCGGACTACCCTTGACGGGGAAATATCTGCCTATAACCCTCTGCGAGAGATAGCTACGCAAAGCCCTCCAGCTACACCACTGTCCAGGCCGCACAAAGGAAGGAACTCGCCCATACCACCACCTCTGGCGGATAGCGATATGGCTGCGCACCTGAAACTACCTACCTTCAAGGGGGTAGGGGATGAGGATATGGACCGATTTTGGTTTTTTACGGACTCCGTATGGACTGTGAAAAATGTGACAACCGATACGGTGAAGAGGGCACAACTGTCCCTGGCGTTTGAAGAAAGAGTGTTGGACTGGTATATCCAATACATCTCTCAGAACGAGGATGCATCTATTCAAGATATTAAGGATGCTCTGAAGCAAAAATTCCAAAAGCCAAAATCACACTCTCAGTTGGTAGCAGAAGTGAAGGACTTCAAGCAAGGTGCATCTGAGTCTGTATGGGAGGCTGATCAGCGACTGAAGAAAGTAATCAGGGAAGGAGGATTTGAGTATGACGATAGAAAACATATGGAATGGTTCATCGCTATGTTGTTTCCCCACTTGCATACGCCAATGAGTCACCAAGCCTCTGAGTCATAGGAAAAATCTATGGAAGTCGCTATAAAACTAGAAGCTGCACCCAGAGAAGATACTTCGTTAGGAGTACAGCAAATTTAAGAGAAACTTGGAGCTATGCACATAGAAATTCAAAACTTGCGAAAGGAACAAGGAAAAGGAGCCAGTGTAGATTTATGGTGCATATGATGTCGGGTATCTGGCCATACGAAGGATCAGTGCCCTCTATTGGTAGATTACATGTAGGCAGGAGGACCTAGCCTAGTCTGCTCAAGAATGAATGGGGAACCCATCTATCACGACCAGGATCGAGCAGACCTACGCTGTGGTGCAATGACTGCCATGTAGCGAGGCTACATGATAGAAACCATTGCCCTTGGCTAGGTGTGTATGGCCCAAAACTAAAACAACAGTGGTGCAAGTTCTTCCGATCGGTAGGGCACGATGAGTAGAACTATCACACTTACAACCTGAAGATAGATCGCGGGAACTTTTACAGGGTGCAATCAGACCCTGTGTCACCTATTCTCCCGTGAGCTTTGGTAGCTCTCCAACACGGGGCAGGGGAGGTCGGGGAGGAAGCGCAGGAAGAGGATGTGGACAGCTAATCTGTTATAACTGTGGGGAAGTAGGACACTTTGCAAGGGACTACCCAAATCCTACAAGGAAATCTTGAAAATATTTTAGACAGTTGGACCATGTGGTTGAAGATTGCCCAATTTTAATAGCCAAAATGTAGGAAAAGCAACCCCTCCCCACGCAGAATGTGAAAAGAGTTAAATTTGAGTTAAGGAACATAGTTCCAAGTGTGAAATTCATAACAGGCAGTGGGATGGTCACCCAGGGATCGAAGGAAGAGGCTTCCAGGGACCCTCTAACCTATCAAGAAGGATCAAACATAAATAAGGGACGAGAGAAAATGGTCGTAGCTAACCAGGACCTTGCTTAGAAAATAGCAAGTATTGCGCAGGTACTGATGCACTCCAAGATAGATGAGGGGGTTCAACCCTTTCTGGACGCATGTATGAAGCTACTACGTAACCCAAAGGCTATAGAGAACCTTTAGGCATTAATGAATAGCTGCGCATCATGGCCCGATCCGACCCCCAGGACTAAGGATGTGCACAAACTATACAGGTATAAAAGACGCACCGGAAGAGAAATGCGGCTGACTGTGCAGATTGGTGACTACAAGATGGATCAAGCTATTTTGGACCTTGGATCAGATGCCAACGTGTTACCAAAACAATCATGGCAACGAATGGGAGAACCTAAATCTGAATGGTCCACCATCCAGCTGCGCATGGCAAATCAACAGAATATTGTCCCTCTCGGGAGGTTGCCGAAAATCATGGTAGATATCGCAGGAGTAAAGATCCAAGTTGAATTTGAGGTAATAGAAATCGTGGAATATGTGAATCCCTACCCTGCACTCCTAGGACTAGATTGGGCTATAGATATGGGGGGTGTTATCAATCTCAAAAAGCACAACATGGTGCTTGAAAATAACGGCACACGAGTAATTGGACCACTGGATCCCGCAGAAGGCACACGGTATACAGAGCCAGCACAGGAACCGGAGGAAGTGGATCACATCTACAAGCTCACTACAGAAGATGAAGAATTGATTAACCCCATGGTAGAAGGAGTACTCTACTGGGAAAAGGATAGTGAATGCTTTTCTGACATCGATGGGGAACTAGAGAATTGGCAGGGCCGATTGCATGAGGTTTTGGTGCTACGATGTCTTAAGGTCACAAGGAACTTCCACTGCATCTCTGTCGAGGTAAGAGACCTGCCCTACCTTGGGTACTCGAGTAACATTAAGGAATTTTTACGCGCATTCGAAGTAGAAGTTCCCAAGGTACGCAGGCTAGGGGCCCTTAAGCTAGCCCTATGCAGAACGCCTGCGCGCTGGTGGGATACACATGGGTAGGTCTTCCATGATTAAGGGTAATGTTGGGATAAGATGATCCTGCGCTTTGAAGCTCCAACTGGGAGATGGATCCAAAAGTTCCTTGGGTTAGAAGACCCACGTCGATATTTGCTTAAGTGGGAAAAGAAATTGTACGACAGAACCCCAAACAAACTGGTTCACCTATTTATCCATGCCCTAGGACTATGTCTAGCTGCATGGTATTTGGATGCAGAGCTATATTAGTGCACATGCTAGTGGGAGAATTTTCGGGATGAGTTTCTACGAACATTTAGGGTGGAAGATGGCACAGGGGCACTTGACACAGCTCTGCAGAACATGGACGCCTTGACTGAGGGAAGATCACTCGGATCACAGGGAATGCCTGTACTACACATGGTTGAATACTGGAGCCTTAGCCCGATGGAAGGAAAGAATGATCATCGAACTGTCTCATCCATGGCACTAGACAGAATGCCTATAGTTTCCAAGTTGCTTGAGTTGTACCTGAATCGCATTACAACACACCTAACATCGGCTTTAATTCGGGATGCATGAGCAGCACAAATGCTTCATCAAAGTTCAGTGGATCCATGGGAAAGTCATCAGGTGCGAGTGATGACTGTCAGAACACTGAATTCTAGTGAAAAGGGAATCTTACCATTATGGAAAACAGGCGGTTGGCAATCAATGTGGCAATTTATGGTGAGTTTTTACCAGTTTCTTGATGGTAAGTCTCAAGCTAGATTTACTCTACCGTTGGATAGCCCTGGACATTATAAGGAAGAAAGGATAACTCTGATCAAGGCTCCATATTATCTCTGTAATCTACATATGTTATTCTACTGCTTGAATGTCTGGACCTTTAGTGTTTGGGTCATACCCCATCAGCCTACTTCCACTGTCTGCAAGTTTCCAAATTTGGAAGCCTATCCTTTGGCTGCTAGGGCAGCCCCTAACTTTTCGAATGCTTTGGAACCTACCAGTCGAGCATCTGCAGACATTATGTTGAGAGGGTCTAGAGATGCCGAGATTGATAAGTTGATTTCCCTCTAGCTCCCTGCAGGGAAAATTGACTTTGAACCTTGTGCAGAATGGTGCCAAAGCTACACAACAGAAGGCCCCAAGAAGATGGGCTTGGAATATACCATGAAGGATGATATGCAATTGAGAACCAGAAATGAGAACTGATGCAGTTGAGTCGCAGCTAGTCCTGTGCACGAAAGGGTTGCCTAATAAGGATACTCCATCCCCCCGGGGTACGAAGAGGTATAGGGATACGTTGCAACTTCTCCACAGTTCCATGCTACCTGCCAACCAAAGCCATACTTGTTCACTACCTAGCACTATCTTGGTCGGCGACCATCTCCCAATAGCTATGAAGCTACAAGTGGACTTGGCGCAACTGCCCTGAAAGGTGTTACAGATTTTACACACCATTATGATCCAATAGATCCGTCATCACAGCCGGACCACACCACAACAACTCGCTATAGCCTCGTCGCTTGTCACACAACCAACCAAAGATGTCTCCCCTGCTATTTTGCAGACGGCACAACTCGAACCAGTGGTTCACCAACTCGACACAGAGGTCTCGGATGAGGTCACTATTGAAGGCTTGGTTGCCATGCTACAGGCATCCCGCACCGAAATATAAACTCTGAGGACACAAATGGCCCACCAATTCACCACATTACAAGCCCCAGTGTAGCCGGCCACACCTCCGGAGGTACGAGCATAGCGTGCTGCGCTGATAACCAAAGCTATGGATGTCATTACGGGACAGATTACTCTGGGTACTCAGTTGCTCGAGGTGGCTATGTAGCTCTGGACAACGATCCAGTTCAACCCGTTTCTTCATAATATCAAGCAGGATTTACACCAGAAGGAAGCCACCTTCGATCAGGTTGAATTTGTTGGGGTTCCCATGTTTTGGCCAGGTTGGCAAGACCAAAAGATGAGACAACATCAGAACCACTTTCAGACCTCAGGATCTAGCCCTCCTAGGTCCAAAGAGGGATCTCTCTATAATTGTCAAATGTATATGTCTTTGAGGCTCAAAGGTTAAGATATTAGGCTAGTTATGGGCACAGGGTTTATTAGTTTTATTTAATTTGGTTCGTTTGTTGGGAATCAGGAAGGAAGGTTTCAGTATGAGACAAGGTTGAGCAGAGAGGATTTTAGGCAAAGAGAGAAAATTCAGAGAACATTAAAGACCATTGGGCAATGGAGTCAGGAAAGGATTTTCTTGCTATTCAACATGCAGCCTTTCAGTTGGGCTAGTCATCTAAAGCATTTGGATCTTAAAGATGATTGAGTGGCATGAAATGGTAAGGGAGAAGGCAACAGTAAAGGTTTAGAACACAAAGTTAAAGACCTGAGATCAGAGAGAGACTTTGAACTCTCAATGCTTTGGCCTCCAGCTTGAGGGATCTTGGAAAGGTTTAATTAACTGAAAAGGATCCTAGTGAGACAGAGACATGGCTATAGACCTCCCAGTGTTCGCAATTCATTCAATTAAGTCCTAACAAGAACATCTAAGAAACTGAATTCATTAATTCATACATCAGCTAACAGGCAATGGCATCCACTACACTGGTTAAATTAATTGAAATCTATCCTTAGATAACACATAAAGCAGGAGAACATTAAAGGCAGGGAGAGCAGATAAATAGGGCACCTATCAAGGGTAAATCCTATGCCAGATTTCTGATGCGTGCCAGAAGAAATGTAGCGTAATGAAATAAAACACAAAGATATAAAAACATCACCAGCTTCTTTAAATCAGGATCCAAAGAAATGTGCTTGTCATATTAAAAAAAACACCAATCATGTACAACATTGCTAACAGCTTGAACATTTAGCCTGCATACATCTTCCTCATCCTATCTTACAACTTTACATAGAGGCTATATCTCAAAACAACAGCTTACAATTCTCTGATAACCAATCAACAACAACCTTTACAATGAGTTTCTTCCTGATTTTTATAGCTGAAAGATGAGTGGAGGAGGTAGGTGAAGCACTAAATGGAGCATTAAAACTTAGAAAATAAAGAGGGGAGAAGCCCATTTTGTTTAAACTCTGTGCATTTATCCCTGGTACTCCTTGGATGAAATGGTGGTCTTTGTCAGGCTTCCACTTACTCCGGGTATGTCTTTGTTGTACCATGGTTGTAGAACTCTGTAGTCCATTGGTGAATAAATAGGAAGGTGAATAAATGGATGTGAAGTTTTCCATACTACGTAACAAATTCTCTGGTAGCATTAGGACTGTCGTCCGAGCTGGAATTTCTTCAGTAACACGGTGAAATATGGAAACAATATGGGCGCTTTGTCCTTTCACCGATAGGAATGTTCTGCTGATGTAGCTACCCTGATGACATATTTTTCTATGCATTGGACCTTCTGAGAGATCCAAGAGGTCTTCGATCTGGTACCTTGCCTTGAAATACTTGGTTTAAAGCTCAAAATCTTCTATTACTGGCCCTAACACTCTGACTTTCCCACTGATACTCTTTGCTGCTTCCACATTTGCCTCTCACTGCGAAATCTATGCTTTAATGGCTCTGGGGAAAATTTTCTAGATTTTTAGCTCTGCTCCTTTAATGTGAGCCCTGTCATAATGTCTTCTCAGACCTTTCTTTAGGGTTTCAGCTCTTGAAAATGGTCCTTTCTTGTGTCCTCTGTTATTGCAACAGAGACTGTGAATCATGGCGGTTTTTCGCCGCTCGTACCCTGCAAAAACATGCAACTCTGTTATGAAATCCACGCATAGGGAGGATGGCTATGGAGGGCGGAGGAAATGCTAGCGTGGTGGTGGTAAAAAAATGGTGAATAATGCAATAATATGGTGTAAACAACGAATAATAGGGTTTTGGTGGAAGAATGCGTGTGGACCGTTCGACCATGGTCCGGGGGCCAAGATCAACGGTGGAGGTTTACATAGCGGGATGGTCTATGAAGTTGGTTGGGATGCATAGTTTATAATGTAAAAAATTAAAATTTAATGTAAATCACGGAAGATTGGTTATAGGCTGAAATGAAATGAAATGAATGAAAATGTGACAGAAATGGCCATATGCAGTGGGACCCAACATGGGTGGAGGGCGATTCATTTAGGACCGTCGGATCTCGGGGGAAGATCGTGGCTATGATCTAATAAGAGGGGATAAATGGGAGGGTCGGTAGTCCGATTGAGAAATGGTGCGATCGATCTAAGGCCGTTGGATCTTGGACTAACGAACGGTCAAGATTTGATCGGGGAATTGCAATCGTAAAGGTCAGAAGGTGGCAACGATTGGAAAGTGTGACTGCGATTGGAGCGGAAGAGCAAGGAATATTGGATCTTGGACTAACGGACATTCGAGATTTTATCGGGGAATCACAATCGCAAAGGTCAGAAGGTGGCAGAGATTGGAAAGTGCGACTGCGATTGGAGCAGAAGAGCAAGGACCGTTGGATCTTGGAACGGATGGATGGCTGTGATTTGATCGGGGGAATCGCAATCGCAAAGGGTGGAAGGGGGAAGCGATTAGAAAATGTGATTGCGATTGGAGCAATGAAGCGATTAAGCGCCAGCCGTCGGATCTGGCGGGAAGATCTATGGCTGAGATGTAGTCAGGGGGTCGCAATCAGAGGAAACGAGGGGCGACACCATTGAAAGTACCGATTGCAACTGGAGCGGGCGTGCGATTAGCGCTAGGCTGTCTGATCAAATGATAGATCAACGATGGAGATCGTAGTAGGACCAATGGAACGATAACACTACCGCATTGGAGTTTTCATGGTTTACAAAGGGATCAAACGTTTCGCTCCGATTCTCCAATGCGATTAGCACCCAGTCCATAAGCGCTCGGTCTTGGGCATAGGGCATATGGGGAAGTGGGTAAAAGGGGTTGGCGGCAAAGGGGCTAGGACCTATTATAAGGTGGAAAGTGGGTTTTGGCCCGGTTTCAAGGCCAATAAAGGGTAACGGTAGAGGGAGAAAAGGGGAAACTGACCAAACAAGGGGTGAATATAGGATTTAAAGGGGATTTTTGGAGGATTTAGAGGATACAAAGGGGACTTTGACAAAGGGAAAAAAGGGTTAAAATGGGGTATTCTGCAAGGATACAAGGGAAAATAAAGGCCTTTTGGAGCACAATTTTTATCGTCAGTGAGGCTTATTGACTCAAGAACAACAGAGGGAGACAATCAAAGGGCAGGGAACATGTAAAGGCTTCAAGGATGATGTGTTTCCAAGAGAAATGCATTCCTTGAAGGCTCATAAAACCAATTAGCCCCTTGCTTGCTTGTCAAGGAATTTATAGGGTCTAACAGAAGCTACTGCCCTCCCTAGTCCCTGCGCTACATCTTCAACTCCTAAAAACTAGCAACGCCCTCCGAGACACGATTACGGATCTCCGACGAGAAAAGCACACCTTTACAAAGCGCTTGAACCCATGGGGTGACGCTGCCTTCTAGATATCACAGGGTGCTCTTGAAGCAATCGCGCGGCTCCACCAGATCTTGGAGCAGGTTACTACGAAAACTAAAGGACCGACCTCCCAGGAGCTCGTCGACATCGCACAGAGTGCTACTGCCCAGAGTCAAGAATTACTACCTCCGCTTCTTGTAGCCATCAATACCTTACGCACGTAGATAGAGACTGCACCACCATAGTGACTCAGGACGAGTCAGAAGATTGTGTTGGGGGATTGTTGGAAAAGGGTCTCCTACGAGCTGTGAAACTGCTCCAATTTTGTATATTTTTTATTATATTTAGTCTAGCACAGGAGTTTTGGGGTGGGTCAAAGCCCCGAAAGCATTGTAATGGGTCAAAGGGTAGACCTAGAATCCGCAAACCATGGTTTGCGGACCATAGGAATGATTAGGCTAGACTGTTATAAATAGAGGAACATTTTGAATTGTAAGAAAGAAAGAGGATGATAAGCGATTGATGTGAATTTTGGTTTAGTAGATATGTTTGGGTTTTGGGGAAAGGAGTCCTACTGGCTGTGTGCGCGAAGATCCAGAGTCCTGTTGTGTGTAGAATCAACTGCTGTGTGCGCAGGCTTGAACGGGTATTGTAAAAGGGAATTGATGAATTGATGAATAAGAAAGGTTGTTTGAGAACTGAATCTATGTGTAATGTTTATGTGAATTAGTGGTAATTGTTGTATTATGCGTATTCTGTATTCTTCTATGAATGTTCTGTGTAAGTGTTTTTATTTCATCTAGATCTGATTTGTTTTGTTTTATGCAATACTAAGCTACTATTATAGAAGTATATAATTATCAAGCACCATAGTATAGTTGACCTTGCGCACGTGGATGTGAAAAGAGACCTATAGATCCTGCTCGGGAAGGGGCGATATGGACTTCACCGGGAAGGACGCAGCTCTGCTTGCCTTACCTATCCTTTCGCAGGGTGCGGAAACTTGGTTCTAGCACCCAACCATACTACTTCAGGCGAGACTTTTACCTGCGCAAGTTGGTCACTAACGAAAGGGCCAGTAGTATAGGGGTTTGTTGGCAAACCTTGAACTTCGAACCTAGGTCGGGACCCCTCAAGCCAACACCTCCCATAAGAAATCACTCTTGAATATGAACTGCTACTACAATAAAAAATGTTGGAAGACTGCTACAACGCAGTTATAAATGCACTGCTACAACAAATGAATGTACAAAATATGTAGGGCTGTTATATGCCTCAAAATTTATTCCAAATATAGATCTAGGATTAATAAAAACTCCTACAAAGAACCTGGAAAGGGTTTTCAGAAATACACCATGTATAAGATGGGATCTAAAGCCCTAGGGCTAAAGATTCACTGCAAACTGAAGCACATGAGTATAGAAGGCTGAAATAATGGAGATATGATGTAGATCACTTCAAGGTCCTCCTCTAATGAAAGGCTCAACGCTTCAATCACAGGAAAACACTCCCAAGGAGCCACAAGATCCCACACTGAAGCTGTTGTCCAAAATAACACAATTCCCAGCTGGAACAACACTGTAAATTATGGGAAATAGTTTTCCTAGTGCCAAAGATCTGAAATATGTCCAAGATTCCTCCAAACTAATCTCCCAAGAGAAGGAATTCTTCCTCCTATGAGAAACTAGCTTAGAAAATGGGTTTCTCAACCCTCCACTACAACACCCTACAACACAGCACAATAACCTGTAGAAACTACGCTGATGAAGAAAGTTGTAGCTTGGTCTAAAAACTTGAATGTGGAAATGAAATGCAATGCTGTTCCAAGAGGCCTCTCAAGGAAAGAGGTGGGATTCCTGCTCAGGAACACCCGGTGCTAAACAACACAACAATCTCAACTAAAAAACTGAAGAATGCAAGAAGTCTAAATAGACCACATACTAAATAATAATCCAAAAACATGTCCCATATGGCTTCCGTCCTCTTCCTTAAATATATTATGAGATTCCTTTCCCTTGGCCCCACTCAATTAGGTCATTTCCTCCATGAGATCAATCTCCCTCCAAAACTGTGTTATTCTTCATTTAATATCAACTCCTCCATAACAGCTTTGTTGACTTGGTCAAATTTGACTGAATCAACATGATCCAACCCCTATTCACACTTAGAGGTTCTTTATTTAGCTGCTTAGAAGGTATCCTTTCAAGCTTGAAGTGTTTTTCTTGCTTCTAAGGAGATTTATGGGCCTCCCTACCCATTTATTCACCTACCTTGTGACAAAATGACCTATAATATTCCATTTAGCTAAAAGCTAAATAGTAGGAATATTACAAAAACATTGTTGTTCCAAAATTTCTCTGAGATGATGTTAGAGAAAAGAAAAAATCCTATTGGAGTTAAATAATTGTGAAGTAAAAAAATATATATATGTTTCTATTAAATTTGTTCAACTGAATTTAATCTATAGGATTCAATCCTAGTAACTTTACATAAATCACTGTGACTCTTTGATGATCTCTTTAACTAGTTAAGCAGAGCAACGATCTTCTCCAAAATTGACTTGGGGTCAGGCTACCGTCATGTGAGAATCAAGGAGGAATACACTCATAAGAATATTTTCATAACAAGATGTGGGGACTATGAATTCGTAACGGTACCCTTTAGGCTTACTTACACTCCTGCCACATTCATGTTCTTGATGAACGGGGTGTTACAACTATACTTAGAAAATTTAGTCATTGTATGTGTGGATGACATATTCGTCTATTCAAAAAATGAAGGAGAGCATGAGGAGCATCTAATAGGTGTGTTATAGTTATTGAGAGAATACAAGATCTTTTCAAAGCTGAACAAGTGTGATTTATCCAAAGATAGATGCACTACTTAGGGTGCATCATATCCAAGGAAGGCATATTGGTTTATACGGATAAGGTCGAAGCCATCAAGGAGTGGCCAAATCCAAAGAATGTAGATGATATAAGATCATTCATGGGATTGGTAGGATATTACAAGATATTTATTCAGAATTTCTCCAAAATAGGGAATCACATTACAACCTTGCATAGAAAAGGGAAGAGATTTGAGTGGTGTTGGCTCCCTGTAATTTGCTATATTGGCAAGAATAGGTAGCAAGGAACTACATCAAACCACTTTGGAGTCCAAGGACCTAGCCTTCCTGGACTCGGAGAGGGCTCTCTCTGTGTTTATGATTAACTAATTTATCTTTATGATTATATTCTTCTGATTTTAGGCCAGTTATGAAGTTTTGGGTTGTTTGTTTGTTTGGTTGATTGATAGGTTGAACAGATAGAATGTGGGAAAGCTTAATCCATTGGCCTATGGAGTTCTAAAAGGTTTAAATTGTACATCAACTTTTCAAGGGTTTTCATAGTGAAATCTAACTATATCAAATGGATATTTTTAGATAAAATGAATATGAGATGAAAAAAAGTTGTGAATTCGGTAAAAATAAAGGGAAATTAGGAATCCTTTAACTATAATTCAACGAGAAAGCCTTTAAGATAATAGTTTTAAGAGAAACTAAAGAGCAGAAAACCCCTGAATTATTTAATTTAAAATATACTAAGGAAACCTTAAGATAACAATCCAGTAATACTATAGAGCAGTTAATAATTCTTTAGTTATACTTTCAGATGGAGAAAACATTCAAGATAACAGTTCACTGAAATTAAAGAGCAGTTAAGAATTCTTTAACTAAACTTCAAAGAACTCGTTTAAGATAACAGTTTGGTAAAACTAAAAAGAAGTTAAGAATTCTTTAATTATACTTCACTATGAAAAACTCAAGACAACAATCCAGTAATATTAAAGAGTAGTTAAGAATTCTTTAATAATACTTTTAGAGGAAAACATAAAGATAATAATGATAGACAGAGTTAAGGTGCCAAAATAGCATATCTCAATCTAAAATTTACGTTCTATTACCAAAGAAATTGATGTACAATATGGAAAACAAAGGAGAAACATTAACAAAGAGGGATAACATCACCATTAACATAGCTCAAGAATCATGTGAACATACTTGTATTACTGATGTCGAACTCAAAAACAGTTACAATGCTCAAGTGCAATAATCTTTGCAACTCAAAGTCTGACCAAAATCCAACCTAGCAACCAACATTGATAATGAACAATACATGCAGTATTTAACTGCAATTTGATGAGGTTTCCCTAATCTAGGGTTACAAACTTCACTTATTACAGAGTAAATATGATCTTGACCTTTGAGACCATGCAAGGCCCAAGGAAAAATATCACTGAAAAACTTGCTATAATAATAACTCTTAAATTAACTATTGAGCTAAATTTGACTAAGTTTCCTTTAAAAAAAATTTCAATAACTTCTAAGCTGCTGCTAAAATATCTCTGACTGAAACATTAACTGAGGTAGCTTGTTAAATCAAATCTAAACTAAAGGTGGCCAAGGTGATTGGGAAGAAGTAAATGATGATTGGCCTTATCATCCAGCTGTGTCTTCTTTGTAGATTTGTTTCTATGATTCTTATCCTTTAGTCTTTAATCTGTCTCCTTCTATATATTTCATCTGTTTTCTTTTACTGCATTTTTTGTCACTATCATTTCTTTCTTTTCCTCTCTCTGTTGACTATTTTCATCTTTATCCTTGAATGCTCTATTTTACCTCCTTTACCTTTATGTCTACTTTAACTGTGTTTTTCATGTGTCTTTATCTCTCCCTTCTTCTTAACTTTGTCCTTTACTTTGAACCTGACCGTTCTATTTAACTCTTTTTATTTTACTATCCTTTGAATTAAAAAAACCTCGAAGCTGCTTCTGATCATTCTTGCACTCCTAATCCTTTGATGAACAAGGCTTCTGAATCCTCGCCTAGAGAGCCTATTTTAAATAATTCTTGGAATTTAGAAACGCAATATGATTATTCCATTTCTGATGCATCGATCACCAAAAAATAAAAAAAACAATTATTTATAGAAACGGGATCCCGCAGGGAGGCAACATGGCTTTGAGGATCTCGGGAAGTCTGTGGACGAAGTCTGGTCAATGAAGGTTTTAGGTTTTTGTGTTTGGCTATGGCCTTCCAGGCTTTTAGAAATGTTGCAGGGGTTTATATGGTGGCTCGGGGACTTATTACAGTGACACAAAGCTTTGGAATTGTTATCACTAAAAAAAAATTCTAAAACTTGGTCAGTTACACTTGTTCCTAAGTCATAATTCTAAGATAGGGTTAGAGTCATTTTTATATTTTTTAAGGTCTAGATCATGAGTTAAAGGTCTCATTCCATCACTAAATAATGTTCATCAACCTTGTTTCATTCTTCAAAGATCTTATGCCATGTTTTGAAACCCATCTTTAAAGTTTTTTCCGACGATTTGATGAATAAGCCACGAAGCCATGTTTTTGTAGCGCGCTTAGTGTAAAAAATTGATTCTCCGCTACGAAAATGTTGGTGATTAGGTAGCACAAAAAATAAAATTTGCAAATCATGCGCTACGAAATCGGGGATTCTCAATTTTGTGTCTGAGCTGTCACCTCTATCAAATATAGTTAAATTTTTCATCATTAGGTGTCATTCACGAGTTCTCATTCATGCATGAAACCATTTATTATAATTATTAGGTGTCATTTTTCATCGATTAGGGGCCAGATTGCCATTGGTAGTTTCAAATTTGAAAACAGTTGGTTGTTTTCGACATCATTTGTCTCATGCAAGACAAATAGTGCATGCATGTTTATATTTTGGAGAAGCAATTAGTGGTGAAAGACCAGACTTCACTGAAACTATATTTCAATCGAGGAAAAACTGAACTCATTTATCAAGCAAGGCTGCTCATTCAACAATATTTTCAAAATTTGCTATCAAGTGAATTTGAAATTCATTGCTGGTGGAAGCAGGATTTTTATTCAAGCGAGGCAGAATTCTTATCAAGCGAGGCTGAACTCATTTATCAAGCGAGGCGGTTCATTCAACAGTCTAGTTGCTAATTTGCTAATTTGCTGAAGACACAGGGTTTTCAGAGGTATTCTCATAGATTTCTGAAGATACAAGTTTTTTAAGAAGATAATGGCTGAAGAAAGAAGGAGTCATAGGTCTGGTCATTGCCTAAGAACAGAACCTGAAGGTGTAGAAGCCCTTAAAAAAGACAAGTCTGTTGAAGAAGCCTTTAATAAAGTAGCTTGCCGGAGGTTTTGTGAAAAACTTCAAGGAGGGCACACTCAAGTCACCAAAAAATTTGCCACAAACTTCTCAGGTTCAAACTCAAGGATTGGATTCCTAAATTTACCAATTTCCCCTGAAGTTATATTAGCAGTTATAGAAATTCCGAGAGGAGAAGACAGGTGGTTTAAAAATTTCAAGTTTGACATGGTACCCTGCAAAATCATTCTAAAACCAAAGTTTTTAGAGGTTGACTTGAACAAGGTTGTGCCAAGAAACTATGTCAAAGATACATTTGCCAATTTTCTCTTCAATATTCAGAGGTACTTCACCTGTGAAGTGAGATACCACAAGGTGTATACCTATCACTTTAAAATTTTGCTTCATTTCACAGGGATAATATCTGTAGATTTACCTTTTTATCTTTTCAGAAGTTTGGCTAAGATGTCTGATAAGGTACAAATGAAAGTTGAGTCATTTGAAACCCCATTATTTCACCATGGCTTAGTTAAGTTAATCATCTTACATGAGCTCCAGAAAGAAAACAAAGATTGGGCTGAATTCCTCTTTTTGAGTAGAATTGGGATTGAAGGAACATATGTTAGTCCTCAAGCTAAAGAGAAAACTCCATAAAAGATTATTGCCTCTGTAGAAACAAAGTCAAGAATATTTGTTAAGCTCAAGCCTTGAAAACAAGTTAAAGAACCAATGATAGGAACAGTATTGAAAATCCAAGATACTCCTAAATCCACACAAAAGAAGAAAACTCTGGTTAAGGAGACAATTCTAGAGCAGTCAACTAGTAAAACAGATCAAATGAGGTTGACTAGGAGTCAAATGTTAAAGGTAAAAGGTAAGGATATAGTTACAGAGGGGTCAAAAGGGAATTTGAATGATATACTTCAAGCTATTGACATTGCAAAGTCTCCCCTAGTGCAAGAAGACTTCATCAAACTGGATACAGGTGGCAATAAATCAAAGAAATTGAAGACATCCAAAAGGTTAGATTTTTAGGATGATGTGGCAGAGTTTATCTTAAAACCCAGAAAACCCTCAACTAGACACTCCAAGAAGTTGAATCAGTCAGACATACAGAAAGATCAAACAGGAGGTGAAAGTGCTAATTTTTTTGAAGAAACCACAAATATATCTTTTTCAATTCCTGAAGAAGACATAAACAGGGTTTTCAATATTCAGAAGGAAAAGAGCAGCTATGAAGATGTCAAAGACAAAATCAGATTGGAAAATAATGAGATTGATAAGTTGAAGAAAAAGGTGAGAGTGCATGCAGAAGAAAGGGAAATTTTGAAAGGATGAAATGACTGTGGGAGTTGGAGAAAAATCCAAACCCTAAATTAATTGATAGTCAAGCACAATTCTTCACATGGACCCTATCTGCAATCAAAGAAGCAAAATTCATTAGGATGGTCAATACCAAGCTAAGGGAAAACAATAGAAAGCTTAAGAGGAGAGTAGAAGACTTGGAAATACAACTAGCCCAATTTGAAGATCAACCACAACTAAAATAAGTGCAAATATTAAGTGTCATCCTTTAACAAATTTTTGAGGTTCTATGAATATATCTCATTTTTGGAGCTATTTAAAGATGATGTTATGGGTTATGAAGGTTGATATACACCTAAAAATATAGTATTAAAGGGGTTGAAAACCAAATTTTTGGAAAGAAGCTGTGAAAAGTGAAGACTCAGCAGTTTCGTAGCATGCTACGAAACTGCTGAAGGTGACACATAACAATTTTGTAGTGCGCTACGAAACTGCTGAAGGTGATACACAACAGTTTTGTAACGCACTAAGAAACTGTTGTAGAATGTAGTTTGAAATATTTTTGCAAATTTTCAACGGTGAAAAGTATTTTTTGTTTGGCTTTGATGCTGGTGGGAGGTATATGGAGAATACAAATGAAGATCCATACGGTTGGAACATATAAAATGGGGGTTTGAAGTATGATTTAAAAAGGAAAGGTCTGTGCTACGAAAACAACAGACTCAACAGTTTCGTAGCACAGTAGTATTGACAGTTGTTGCACCATTTTGGAGGTTGGTATTTGCACAGCTGGAAGGTCGAATTCAAGTGAAAGTCATAAGACATTTGCCACATGTTTTAAGCACCATTTCTTCAGTAGTTGATTCGAATGGATAGAAATGAACCATTCAACTATTTTACAGGAAACATGCTCCTATTTTGCAGGAATGGATAAGAAGCAGGTTGATGGGGTCTAACAACAAGAAGATGAACAACGTCATGGTCAAAGTCTAGCTGTCAAACATAGTTTTTAATGATTAGATAAGTTTGTTAAAGGTTTTTAAGATATAATAAATAGTGTTTTAGTCCTAGTTGTATTAGGACTGTAAGACAGATAGTTTAACTGTCAGTTTGTAAATAAATTTGCTGAAAATTTGATAGGTGTCAAATTCAAATTTCTTCTCAAATATTTGGAAGGAATCCAAGGATGTAATGACCACTCTATAAGAGGGAGGAAATCGAATTACATAGGTTTGGAATTTTCATTGAACAAGCATACTTTTTTTGATATCAGAGAACTGTGTTTTTATCCTAATACAGAGAGTTTTGTTTCATTACTCAGGATTCAAAAGGGGTTATGGATGTTTTATTGTCTCATTATGTTTCTCCTTAAATTACTTGCAGTGGCATGAATTTATATTACTTAGAATTCACTGAAAGTTCTCTAACTTTCTATATATGTTCATGAACTGTGTTTATCCTCTGTCGTACTGTTCTATTGATGCATTTAAACCCTGAAATGCCCTGACTTCCATATGAAACTAATCCTTATGTTTTGTGAAAGCACATTTGACTCCATTTACCCAATAGATGTTTGTTGATTAGTAATACAACCAATTATTCACTTTATTCAGTTTATTCACAAAGTTAGCCATATGATCTTTATTTTTAAATCATTAGCCTATTGAGAGAGCCCTCTCAGGTTGAGGAGGCTAATCCTCAACTAAAAGTTTGGTTTGAAATAGTTACTCAGGATCTCCTTGACTAGTATCCTATCAGGGTCTGATTTTGAGATAACAGGAATATTAAAAAAGGGTAAGCGTTTTCAAATTATGGCGCAAGGGTGGTTTCGGGTTGATCGCACGGTACATAGGTGGTTAGTGGTATTGGTCGGAGGGCATGCGATAAATTATGGGGGTGACATGTGGCAGATGGTATGGTTGCGAGACAGCCCATTTCGCAACCCCCCGAAGGTTTCAACCATCAAGCATGTTGGGATGTGATAAGGCATGGTGGCTGTTAGATTAGCCAAGGGGGAATCATACAGTGGTCGAGTGAGAATGGATCATAGGTTGATTTGATAGGTGGGGTCAAGATTTGAAATGACGTGGTGGGTTTAAATAATAAAGTGGGGCTGGGGACATATTTAAAGCGAGGTGCTTAAATATAAAGGCAAGTCGAGCCTTTGAATATAACGAGGTTGGGATTTTAATAAAGCAGGGATTATTATCGTGGGACCCAAGATTAAAATTTATTTCCAAAACAATGTAAAAATGGGTTTTTACATTCTTTTGAATGAGAAAGGGGGAATGAGTGAAGGGGAGGGTATCTTGTGAGAAAAATGGGGTTTTAAGCAGGGGAGAAAGTGAAAATGATGGGGTTAAGGTCAAACATGGGATTTCAGTGTATGAGAGTGTTTGTAAAAGGAAAAATGAGAGATAATGGAGAGTTTAAATGAAAATAATGAAGGCCTTGAGATTTCAGAAAATAAATGATAGTCAAGGAATATTATTTTCAGGAGACTATAGAAAATACACAGTCATCTAGTGATATTGTAGAATATAGAAGACTAACAAGTGGATCGTATGATACGCAGATAGCTTCAAGCAGTTAAATAAATTACTCAGCATTGCACCAGTGCTAAGGATTGCATATCCTAACAAGGATTTCATAGTGTGTATCGATGCTTTCAGAGAGGGACTTGGTGGAGTATTAATGCAGGAAGGACAACTTGTGTGTTATGACTCCATAAAATTGAGTAAACATGAGCAGAGTTACGTGATGAATTTCTAGAATTGGTTGTTTTTATTCATACTTTGAAAATGTGGAGGAACTACCTCCTTTGTCGGAAGTTCACAGTCATGATAGGTCATACTAGGCTTGAATAGTTGTTTGAACAACCAAAGTTTAATTTCAGACAAGCCATATGGTTGGCCACACTCAGCGAGTTTGACTTAGAGATTAAGTATATGAAGGGCAAGGAAAACAAGGTTGTTGATGCCTTGAGCTGAAGGATCCAAGTGAACAATTTGGAAATTTCAAGCCCACATATGACAAATATGGATGAAAATATAAAAAATGATATAAAACAGGATGACTAATATCATCGAGTAAAGGATAGGTTGCGACGAGGTGATGAGAATGGAAAATGCTACCTCACCAAGGATGACTTAGCTCGATTTAAAGGAATAATTTACGTGCCTACCAGCGATGAAATAAAAGGTTTGATAATGAGAGAATTGCAAACTAATCCCTATTCAAGACACCTAGGATATCAAAATACCCTTACAACCATCAAAATATGCTTCCACTGGCCAAACTTGAAGAAATAACTATCAGACCTCGTAGAAAAATGTGTGGAATGCCAATAAGTGAAGGTTGAATGTAGACATCGGGCAAGATTACTACAACCCATCCCAATTTTAGAGTGGAAGTGGGAGGTAATATCTATGGATTTAATCATGGGACTACCCAAAAAAATGAAGCAACATGATTCAAACATGGTAGTGGTGGACAATATTAGCTCATTTCGTGGTAGTCAAATCCACCTCTTTTGCTAGTGAAATAGAAAAAACATTCAAAAGGGAGATCATGAAGTTGCATGGCATCCCCAAAAACATAGTGTCTGACAAAGATTCTAAATTTACTTCCAGGTTTTTGAAAGAACTATTCACATTCTTTGGGACAAAATTAGCATTCAACACCACCTATCATCCATATATAGATGGGAAAATAGAGAGGACCAACTTCATCCTTGAGGACATGTTAAGGATGTATGTGATGCATCAGCCTAGGAAATGGAAAAAATATCTTCTACTTATGGAATTTTCATACAATAATGGACACCAAGAATCCACAAGGATGAGCCCCTTTGAAGAATTGTATGGAAGGAAATGCAATACTCCTATAAGATAGAGTGATCCAGTTAACAAAGTGCATGTAGGACCTAATATGCTTAAGGATATGGAACAAAAAGTTCATATCATAAGGAAAAATATGAAGGTGGCACAGTATAGGCATAATATATATGCATAGAAGCATAGGATTCACAAAGATTTCCAAGTCACGGAACACGTTTATCTAAGTGTTAAGCCCAAAGGAAGTTCCTAAGGATGGGGATATGTGCCAAGTTTGTACCATGATATTATGGGCCATTTGAAATACTTGAAAGGAAAGGACCAATAGAGTATAGACTATGCTTACCTCCCTCAGTTAGATTTTAGCTTGTTTTTCATGTTTTTTTACTTAAAACATATGTTTAGGATTCTAATCATGTGATTCATTGGTCTGTGTTATAGGTGGAACCAGATGGAGAGTTCCAACCATATACGATGTGTATCCTAGATTGGAGGAGACCCATGCTTTGGAATCAATCTATATAACAATTCAAGGTGTAGTGGAAGCGCTTTAGGCTAGAGGAGGCCACGTGGGAAATGGATGATGCCATGAAAATTAGTTATCCTTTATTGCTTGTTGGGTAAAACAAGGTTGTATAATTATAAATATTGTATAGAGTTTTGTATAAAGCTCCACAAAATAGAATTTGTTTCATTTTGTTTCTATGATTTTTACATGGAAAATTGAACACCGAGGATGGTTTTCCCTCTACGGGTAGGGGACTTTGATAGCCACAGCTAAAGTTCTCATGCAAATGACATCGTAAATGAATTTTAAATATTGTACAATTTTTTTAAATTGAAATGGGGACTGAGTCAAGGGACATGGATTCTAAAGTTGGGAAGGGAGTCGCTTGTTTGTGACGTCATGGTTTCTTGTGCAAGGGAGAAACTTGAAATGGAGGATAGCCATTAAAGATTAGCTGATGTAGGGATTAAATAAAAGAGCTCTTGAAATTAAATGAGATAAAATAATAGGTATGAAGGACCAAGTCATTTTGGAATAAATAATAAGAAAGAGAGGATAGGAATTTATGAAGGGATGATGCGCTACAATCCAGGAAGCACACAACAGTAAATGGTGGCTTATGAAGAAACCAAGAAAAAATGTTAACTGTGGAAATAAATGGGGAGAGAAAGAATAAAGGGAGATTGTGATTGAGGTGAATAGGAAGAGAATAAGAGATAGAGCATAAGGAACAAAAAATAGTGCAATGTGAGCTCTTTGCAAGGAGCGTCGAAGAGAAGAGAAGGGAAGGTGATTGGTTCTTTATCCTTGGAGTTTGTGGGTTTAGATAGAATCCCTGAAGCCCTGTAACAACTTGGTTTCCTAGAGATTGTTGGTTGAAACTAAGGTCTCTACAACCCTATAATAGCTTGGGTACCTGGAGGCCATGGGTTGGGATAGAATCTCTAGAGCCCTGTTGATGAGCCCTGGTATTGTACCAAGGAAGTTACAACTCCCAAGGTCTTCTCAACTCAAGTTATCAACCTGGGGTTTGTAAAAACTTAGAGGTGACAGTTATATATGAAAAATAAGTTAGGTTTTACTCATGTCACTCTTATTTGGGAAATCATATCATGGTGTTCAAAGATCATTCATCCAACTAATTATAGTGAAAGCTTCTTATGAGATCATAAATGAACATGATTCTAACTACAAAGTTGAAACTGGAATTTATTAAATGTAAATTCCAATTGGAATTTCATGAAAGGAGAAAGCTAATCTATTTGTAGAATTAAACCATGATACTCTTCTTGCACACTTAATCAAATCAACAACCTAATTGCATGCATCATTTATCTAGTCACACTTTCCTGAAAATGAGTAATCCAATATTTAACATACCTATGAAGAAAAACACTAATTCTAACTCTGTTTTTCTATATGATGGTTGCAGTGATGAAAGGATGAGGTTGGAGTGGTCTTAGAGTCTTCCCTAATCATCAAATCATAGTGTTGGGCTAGAATTTTAATCTACGTATAAATTATGCTTCCCTAGGTAGGTGTTAGCCTAGAACAATAGGTGAAAGAATATACTACCATTTCTCCTAACTCATAACATATACACCAATAGGATTGTATGCTTACTTGTTTTAGTCGCTTCCAAATGGCTCCTTTCTGTCGCTTCCACTACAGCTTCAAATTCAAGCTGTTTTAAATGGCTGAATGCTTCCTGCAAGAAAGAACACTGAAACAATAGAAGAAGAAATAATATAGATATATATTCAAGCTAGTTAGTTGAATCAGTTAAGCATAAACTACATTCATCAACCAAGATCTTGCAATATGGAAAATCAAAGTAAACATAGATGCATGTAGGGAAAAAAAATAAGTACTCTTTATTGATGATAGAAGGAGAGGTTACAACCAAGTGACTGATTTGAAGTGACCTTCTAGTAGAGTTCCCAAGTCTCATCACAGCATAAATATCTCTAGCAGCAGCTTCACAAATCAAACTCTCTATTTAAAATTCTCCAGCATTTCCCTACTCAAATTCTTCCTCCCAAACACTTAGATCTGTGTTCAACTTATAGATGAAATATAGGTTGTTTTGTAATAAATAACATTCCAAAAATAGGCAAGACATGTTTCCATTCATGTAGATGTCAAATGGACACTTGGATCCGAAGCTTGACACATGTGAACCCTTCTAGAAGACACTGGCCAGGTGGAGATTCCAGAACAATGAGAATTTCTCTCCCAATGTGACCAATGCACCTTTGAATGTCAAGAAGTGCTTTGCAGAGAAGCCTTGAATGGGGCTACCTACATATGCAACGCACTTATGCCCCTTAGAGACTGCACTGGTGAGCTCCCACATGTTTAATAACAAGCCTCAAACCATGGAAACTCCTAGCGTGATGAAAGTCTTGTTTGATTCATGTTGTTTCCTATCTTAGGGCATATAGCAACTAAGATTATAGGGAATGATAGACCCTTGATCATTGGTCCTGGAGATGATGCTCAATTATCCAGGTCATTGGGAATGGTTCCCAAATTGACCTATAACAATTTCCCCCTAAAGCATGAGATCCAAATAATAAGAATATTTGATTGAGATGCTTTACACTGTGATGAGCCTGGAAACAAAGTGGAACGGTCACTTGCTTCAATATTAGAATAAATTACATCATGATATATCCTCTATTTATCATAATTTTTTAGGGTAGGCATTCCCATAGTCAGCACATAAAACGATCTAATAACATGTACATAATTCAGAAAGTCATCTACATTGGAATGTTGTCCAGATGCAGACACGCCTACAGATATAGGCCCATGTTTGGATGAAAATCTGTATGTAAGGTCACCGTATAGATGATGTGTACAAAAATCCTGAAATCACAGCCTAGATGGCTGAAACTAGATCCAGGGTCTTCTTATCTCGTTCACTCGATCATTTGGGTACAAGTCTTGACATGCGAATATATGATTTGTCGTTGAACATGGAAAGAAATCGTTTGATTACCAACCAATGATGTGAGTTGTTAGCAAATGTGAGAGAACCACCATTAATGTCAATGGCCCTCAAGGTACTGTAGTACATTTCGTAAGGCGTGAATAGATGATTTGATGTCGAACGCAAAACTAAATATTTCGGTCAAAAAATCCAAAAGCGAGGATCTTATCGATGTTGTAACAAGCCTCATGGTACTGGAATATGATGTTTCTAAGTGAAATTCCTAGATATTGATTTGTTGTCGACAGGAAGTCACCTTATTGAAAAACTGGAGTTACTGATTTCAGAGACAAGGGTATGAATTGATATAGAAATTTTCAGGGATGACGGTCATGAAAATTAAGGTTTATGAGTATTGCGGATGGATGAGTTCTTAATCACTAGATGACTTCTCTTGAACATATCGGTGACACTATGGTGAGTTGGCAACATTGACCCGAAACCGAAGTGAAGGTATGATGAACCATAGGTGTGAATGAACCGTCAAGATGATTATCGAACCCAAGCAGTCACGGACATGGAGTGAAAGAAGTGTCATGCTCAAGAGTGACTTGCTACCAAAAAGAAACATTGCTTGCTTTTCCCAAATTTTCCTCGGTCATTTGTCGACCAGTACCTCTTTATTTTTTAAGAAGCTTGAGGAGGATAACATTTGCTTGATCTATAATTCAACTCTTTGGGTGAACGGAGAATAAAGTATCGCTATTTAATAATTTAATGAGTCTAGAAATGAATGAAACTTGATTCTTGCCATGATTGACAAGCCCGTTGCTATTTTATGTTTTAACGAGCTTAACAACAGTGATAGCTTGGTCCTTTTTCATATTTAGAGAGTCTGAAAAAAAGGACGAAAGAGGAAACAAAAGTACTTTTTCGTAAATTTGTCTCTCAGATCCAAAAAAGTGTAAAATAATATCTGAAAGAACCTCTTTGGTCATGTTTAACCAAGGTATTCCTTTTTCGTAGGTAATCCATCTCATTTCGGAAAAGGGTTAAACTTATACTGAGTAGATACCAATTCCTTTACTTTAACAAGCTCAAAATGACAAGTGCTAGGCAATTTTTTCACATTATCAGAGTTTGAAAAGAGCTGAAAGAAGACTCTAGGGGTTCCTTTTTCACTGTTATAGAAGCTCGAAAAAGAGATAAAAGTGCGCTTCAAATCCTTTTTTGTTTTTAACAAAGCTTGAAAAATGAGGAGAAAAAGTATGCTTTGTGGTCAAGTCTTTCTTGAAATAAATCTGCATGACTAACTTGTTCGTCAATTGTATTTCCTATTCAGAACAACATCGAATGGATTAAAAATACCCGTTTCATGATAAAAACATAATAAAACTATAGTCATAGAAATAAATTTAACTTTCAAGTAATTAAATGACTATATAAAGTAGTTTCACTATTCATTTTTACCATTCCATAGTTACCATTTGCATTTTGGAGCTCTGAACTTGATTTTGCCGCTGAACTTCAGTCATTGATTGTGGTCATTTCAGTGGATGGATTTTATTTCCATTTGATCCAGGTCAGTAGTAAAAACCTCCTCTTTCTTTCAGTATTCATTTCATTACCATTCCTTGCAAATTTTTAGGGTTTGGAAGCCCCTAGGGTAAATTCTGTCAAAATTGAGGGAAACGCACCCCTAAATGTCGAAACCTGCATTGCATAGCAGGTATAGTGAAGTGTACCTACATGTGCAATGCACTGTCTCAGCCCAGGGAGTGCGTTGGGCACAGTTGATTTTTTTTGTTTTCATGCTATGTCCAAAATTTTCCTAGTTTTTTGCAATGAATGGTATCTAATGGATCTTATGGTTTATTTTCAAGTTTCCATTGGATTATAATGACGATTACATGGAGAGAAAGAGAACATGAAGAACAAGATATGATTGCCTTGAATGATGTGGGTACTGTAAGAGCATTAAGAGATTGTGGGCTGCTTAAGTACTTCAAATTGTCTTGAATGAGGCAACAAATAGAACTCCTAGAATTCCTTGTTCAAGCATGGGATCCAGCAATAGAGGAATTTCATGTAAAAAATCAAGTGTTGTCCATAACAGTTGATGATGTGTATTTTCTCACATGTTTGTCGAGGAGAGGTTTTCCCATTTCACTCATAGGATCTACCGTTGGAGGAGAAACAGTGAGGGATTATGTTATGCAGTATTGCTATCCAGGGTCAGAACCTAGAAAAGATGGAAAAATAAACATCCGTGATGTCAGGGATTTTCCTTTGAGGACCATCCTATTCACGATCGCTAAACTATCTGGCACCATTACACTCCATGTAGCGAACAGATCGTATATGCAGTATGCGCTGGAATATTTAGAGCCAATAGTTTTCAACTGGTCTAAAGCTGTTCTATCTCAGATAAAGGAACAACTGAATAAAGCAAAGGGAGGAAGGAAGAAAATTTTCAATTACGGTTCTATCCTAATCTCCTTCACCTTGGAATGGATTCCACTAATGCAGCCACAGCAGGTAACATTGGATATATCTAGTCCTATAGATCCTCAAATGCAGAGATGGGTAGAACTCATGGGTCGGCATTCAGGCCAATCGACCGTTGTGTTCTCGACTGCATTCTTCGCCTGATTTCAGCGACAGTTCATCGCCATCGATGAGTCTGCATATGTAGGCGTTGACTTCTGAGGAGATCCAGATCTACTTTTACCAGAAGGCACTCAGTGGGGTGCAATAAGTAGGAATTATTTGACCATGTTTTTTTATTTTTATAAGGTTTATAAAAATGTTTCTGTGTTTTGATTTATCTCCAAGACTAAACTAAATGTTTAATGTAATGCAAATATTGGTCGCATTCAACCAGTAGAGGAACCAAAGATCTTCCCATGCGACTGCAGCGACACACAATTAGGGTTCCTAACCATTGGATGCGGTTGCTATGGAGGATTCTTAGGTCTATAGCGTGCTATCATGAGCACCAATAGTTTACTTATGAATTTTTGCATACATTTTGAGGTTAGATGACCAATGTGTCTTGGGCACAAATTTTGTAAAAAACCTATAACTGTCTATCTATATGTTTTCAAATATTTTCCTATGTTTAATGTGCAATCCTATCCAATGTTGTGAATGTTTTCTTTACCTATGTAGCAAATGTATTTCTAAAACTTGATTAGCTAATGAATCAGTTAAAGTGTTCATATTTCTGGAAATGTGCTGATATTGAATGAAATAAAAATTTCTCTCCAAAAGTTGAACTCTAAGGAATAATCTAAGAAGTGTTGGATTTCTAATAGAATAAATACTAGTAAGTTGTAGTACCACAAGTTGTGAGTCTAACCTTTTGATTTTGCGGTTAATACCAAATAAGATGGCGTTAGAGAGAAGTTCAATCAACGCGCTATACTTAGCGATATTATTCATCGATTTACCGATACAAATCCCTTAAAAACTCACTAACTCGTCGTTCAAAGTGAAAATAGCCCACGCTGCAGAGGATAGATTCTGCATACTATGACTAGCACCATCAGCATATCCAACAAATGGTGCCAAAGATTCAGTCATCTGCGATGAAATTTAAAGCGGATTACTAACGTCAAGAAAAATCTAAAAGACAAATTAAGATAGTGAATGAAAATCAACAACATATAAACAATATAATACAAACAATTACCACGCTCATGATTAAGCATAGTAACATTTCAAATTTTCTAGGCTGTGCCAATGGAATTCCATCGTAATAAACTAACTCGTAGGCACCCTTAGTAAGAACTCTTTTGACAATATAGGGGCCATGCCATAGTGGCTTGAATTTCACTGTACCTATTACATTAGCTTCTTGGTCGTAAAGAAGGACCAATTTTCCCTCTGAGAAGATGCCAAGCTGGACATTTTTGTTGTATTGTGCCTTTATACATCTCTTATGCACTTCATTGGCCAATTGGGCTTCACAACGTGTTTCATATAGATGTATGAGGTTAAGGAGACACGATTCTTCTTCTGAGGTGTCAGGTGTTAGCCACCTATAATATTTGTTATAGAAAAAGTTGGCTAAGACTTTTTGAGCCTTCAAGGAACAAATTTCACTGCTAAAAATTTTTGGCTCTTGAAGACTCTGGAAGGCCTCATGCCTCTGTCCAAAAGTTTCATTTCTGTTCCCATTTTATACTCAGAAATTCTGCTGAATTCATGAGAAGAAACAGCTGAAAAACCATCATTTTACCCCTTCTCCCACTCATAACTAACCTTCATTTTCTCCCCTTTTTCTCCATAAAACTCCTTTGTTTTCATGATTCCTCTTCTTCCCTTCATGAAAATCACTTTTACAAAGTTAAAGACTCACTCTTTAACCTTACCGAAACCCCCAAATCCATTTAAAAACTTTAAAAAATTTCATAAAAACAAGTTTTTTATTGCTATGGACTTAAGCCCCTTTGGGCTAAGTCCTAAACCACTTCCCCCACATGCCCGCACCCTGGAACCCCAACGCTAATCCTGTTCGGTGCTTGTCGCATCAGAAATTTTCAAATGCGCAAGTCTTTGCCATGTTCCGAAGTTTCGATGCGATTAAGCCTTGTATTATAAAGACCTCGATGCGATCAGCCCCCTTTGTTATAAACTCCTGATCTCATGCTTCCTTTGTGAAAATCCAAGAGTTATAGTCCCGACAATTATCACATCGGAAAGTTTCAAACGCGCAAGTCTTTTTGCTATGTTCGAAAGTTCCGATTGCGATTAGCCTTTGTATTTAAAAACCCCCGATCTTATCATTGTTTCATATAACCCATGGGCCTGCCTTCGGCACTTAAACCTTGTAATTTTTCTTCCCCGACGTTCTTTTTCCTTTGTAAAACCCGAAAACCCATTTATCCAAAGTTTGATCTAAAAACCCAAAATCACGTGCTAAATATAAATGGTTAGATCAAAAAGACCGATCACACAATTGCATCAGGGAAATACAATGGGTAGATTGAAAAGAATCCATCAAAAATTTTCGATGCGATTGGGGCCTCTATATATTAACTCCCCCACTCGCCTTGTTTTTTTCATACAACTTTCCCGGGGACCAAGTGTTGAAGTCCCAAGGCGTTGAGTCGCATCGCAATTTTCCAATGGTTAGATTAAAAAGGCCTGGCCTAAAACTCTGATTGCGATTGGCCTTTGTTTTTATAAATCCCGGGCCCATTTTATTCCATGTATCCAAAGGCCCCGCAGTCGGGCGCCTATCCACCTTATACATATTTTCCGCCCCCTGAAGCATAAAACCTTCGTTTTTATTTCATTTTTTGAGTTTTCATATATTAAAAGGGTTTTCCACCAGTGCAACTAGAAAATATATTGACCGTTGATCTAAACCTTAGATCAATGGCCCCCGCAAAGTCGCAACACATTTCTCAATCGCATCGCATTTCTCAATCAGCGCACTTGCCTGCCACCCCCGATTGCGATCCTCCGATTAGATCTGGACTGTCCACGTGTCCGGATTGGACGGTCCAAAATCATCTCATCTCGTTCATTCCTCCACTCTTCTTTTACCTCCTCCAAAATAAATCTCCACCGTTGGATGCTTTCATCCAAAGGCTACGCTCCTTCCCCGCCTTCTGAAGCAGTTAAACCTAAAAATGTAGGATTTTCTAATATTTTGTGTATATTTGCAGGGACAAATGGTTTTTCGTTATAACAAAGGAAAATTCAAAGGCCAGGAAAGACGTTTCCTGTGCCTTTGATTCATCCAAAGAAGCCGTTCGCAGGGTTCAAGATCTATGTTTCGTCGATACTCTCTGAGCATTGATGCCGTGAAATCCTGCGCGGCCTGCACATCGACAAGACACTATGATTTAAATCACATTTAAAAAGAGTATCATTTTTTGAAGACAGAGCACAATAGAATGAAGATTGAAGACAAATTTGCGGGGATTACGGCTAAGATTGATTATCAAAATCCTAATCCCCCAAATTAGAAAACACAGTTTAAAGAAAATCATAAGTGTTTAACAGACAGAAAGGCCTCCACCGCCACATCTGAGGAAAATTGATTTCTCCCAGCTACCACAGAGCCACCTGTTGCCTCAAAGCATTCAAACAGAGGCTGAACTTATTGAAGAAAATTAGATATTCGCCTCTAGCGCAGCCAGGGAGTTACTGCTGCAAGGAAATAAATGCAGAAATATCTACAGAGTTACTCCAAACATTACGCAGAGCCTCGAAGTCAAACAAAAGCTCCCACCGAGATTAATTCATAAATGTAAATCAGTTAATACAGACAAAATGTTTGAAAACTTCTTCATCGAGCCCCTCAAAGATCGAGAAGTCTTAAATCGGTATTAATTGTCCTGAGTGATCTTTTATTAGATCTCACCTCCTCATTCTTCTATAAATACTTTTATAGAAGATGAGAAACTGTTGGTTGCAGAACTTTGAAATACATTTGAGCTTAAACTTATAATTGTAAATAGTGTTCACTGGCCCTTGGAGCTCTGCTTGTAATAGATAAGTTAGGCTGAGATGAGTAGATGATTGCTAAACTAAAGCATTGGACTTAAAGCTGTAACTGGTTTGGAGCATTAATACAAGCTGATTTATGGGATCCTTGTCTATGTTGACGGTGATGTTTTTCTAATTGTAACTCGTTATTTTGTTTCTATTTTCACTATGTTTCATATTCTCTTATAAAGAAAAGCATGCATAGAGTTAAGACCTACTGTATATCAGTAACCTTCTCTGACTGAAAATATTTATTTATATGTTTTCTTCCAATCTGTGTTATTCAGGGATGATTTAATTCAGTTTAAGCATAGGAATGATGGCGTTCCCTCGTCTTATTGCCTTAGCTGAATATTATTCTTGAATGTTATGTTCAGTATTAGTTAAGTAGAGATGAACTATGGAAGATATGGTGTGCCCTGGTCCTAGTTTTATCCCCAAAGGCTGTCTGAATATCTCCCTGGGAATGTGTTAAAAGCTGGCTAGTTTAGAAGTACTTACCAGATCTTAGGCCATTCTGTGTTATCTTTGTGTTGGTCTTGAAATTAACCAAGTAAAGCAGAGCTAGGAGAGGATTTGTGGTGAGCCCAGCCCGCTAGTTTCTACTCCAACAGTTGCCTTCAAGTTTCCCTTTGTTTTAAGATGTTTTCTATTGAAAGTGTATCAAAGGCTGGCTAGTTTAAAAGTACTTACCAGATCCTAGTTTGTTTTTTTGTCCTTCTTAAGTTTTTGTCAAAGGCTGGCTAGTTTAAAAGTACTTACCAGATCCTGGGCTGCTCTTTTTTCTGCATCTGTTTAATTTCCTTTCTCGTTGTATCATTTCATTCCATAAATCAAACTTCGAAAGAGATTCTTAGACATAGATGACTTGCACCATGGACCACTCTTGCCTCTTGCTGTCCCAATTAAATCCTATTATGACTCCATAGCCCAATGGACTAAAACCTACAATTATCTATCATCCTGGCCAAAGCTTACTCTGATTGCTTGCAACTTCTCACCTTTGAAACGCTTTGCATTTAGAACTTTCCACCTCAAACAGTAATCATGCTCAACCATCCAAAAAACAAAACAAACCCTCGGCCTTCATAACTAGCCTAATATCATTACCCCAAACTTCAAAGACAAATCTATCTTTGCACTTATTGGAGAGATCCCTCTCTGGATTCAGGAGGGCTAGATCCTAGAATCCCAAAGTGGTTGAAATGATGTTGTTTCTGTGATCGGACTTTGACAATCTTGCTAATTACAGATTCCTAACATTTCTGGTGACTCCACTAGGGACAAAACCCAGAATCATTTTCATTTTAATGTAACCATAGGACATCAGAGATTTATTTCAAATCAACCAGTTGAGCCACCAGCACCTAACATTTCTGGCGACTCCACTGGGGAATAACCTAATTGGAATCTCTGGTTCCCCTTAAAATTTTCATATAAACTTTTGAGAGTAAAAAGTAGCCTTTTCAAGCACTACCAAGAAATGGTAATCATGATAAAACTTGTTTGAATTAGTGACAAACTAGGCAAACCCTAGGATTCTCATAAGAATTTATTTAACCTTGAAAAATTAGCTAGCTTAGCCATAAGAGTAGACTGTCTTTGTCTCACAACTGTAGCTAAGTTTTTAAACAGAGTTAGGATATTCTTAGAAACCACATAACTGAAAAATAACTCAGAAAACACCTAAAAATATTTCAGATTGGTATTCAATAAACATGGTGGTGGACCATAAAACCTTTTATCTCCAAACGAGCTAAAAACTTCCACTTGGCGACTCCACAATCCTTAACAGACCTTAAGACTCCACTGGGAAGAACCCTTATAATTGTAATATCATTCAAATTCAGTTAGAAGACTGTAGGATTAAAATTGTGCAGACAGATTAGTTGACCTCTTAAAGATTGTCATATTTGGTCGAATTTTTCTTGTTTATTTGGGTCTGAAAGAAACAGCATAGTGGCTCCTAGAAAGATTCACACTAGAGCCTATCTTAACCCTGATCCACCTGAGATAGTTGATAACCCAAAAAGTATCCTTAGGAAGTCTCCTAGGATTAAATTATCAACTGTTTTCAGATCACCCTTGAGAGCTAATTCAGTCCCTAAAAATCTTTCAGCTCTACAAAAATCACAAGTTGACTTAGTAAATCCATTTAGAACTAGGTCATTTGATGATATAATTCAGCTAGACTCTGAGTCTTCACTTTCATCCCCGGAGACAAGTGAACATCCTGGTAGTAGAGAAACAACACCTCCTGATTTACATTTCCTTCACAATTTAGGTGTCTCTCATCCAATATCAGCTCAGCAATCTACTATTGTTCCATCCACATCCCTTCATCCTTCATTCGCTATCCAAACCACTCCACTTCAGCCCACTTTTCCTCTTGTTAATCCACCTCTTGTAAATCCACCTACACCACATATCATGGCAGCATGGTATGCTCCCCTAGTCCTTCCTGCACCATTAGTTAATCTTCCATAGGACTATCAGTCCAAAATTCCATTGTATGATGCTAGCAATGCTACAACTGCATCACAACATGTGGATAAGATGAATGACTACTTTGACAGAAATGAAATTGATGATGATTCTGTCAAGCTTAGATTATTTGCTCAAAGTCTGGGGGGAGAAGTAAGAAAATGGTTTAAAGGCTTAACCCCCCATAGTATAAATGATCTCCAAGCCTTTCGTCAGACTTTCTTAAACAAATGGGAGGTAAAGAAGAATCCTCTCCAAGTCCTTTCTGATTACAAGAACCTCCATAGAAACACTGGGGAAAGTGTGCAAGATTATTGCACTAGATTCAATAGTGTGTATAATGCACTTTCCCCAAAACTAAAGCCTCAACAGGGCTCAGCTTTAAACAAGTTTCCTGAAGGGTTTGACTCTGACATGACCTATCAGCTGAGAGAGAGAGATTTTGCAACCCTTGAAGATATGCAAAGGGGTGCTCTTTCTGTGTAATTCAACTTAATGGAGAAGAGAGCAAGAGCGAAAAACGAGAAGAGAGTCTCTTTTAAAGAGGAAAATACACCTTCTACTTCAAACTCAAAAATGGAGAAAATGATGGAAGAAATGATGAAAGAGATGAGCCTAATTAAGAGAGCACAAGCAAGTCAAAACCAAACTGCTCCTCAAAATGGAAACTAGAACCAGAATCAGAATTTTAGAAGGAACCAACCTCCAAACAGACCTAGGGAAGATGATCAACAGATAACTCCCCCATTTCATCAAAATTATGTAAGTGAGGTCGAGGAAGCAGATGAGATAACAGAGGAAGAGGATATCAACATGCTGGGGGTAGATAATGATGACTGTGAGATTCATTATGATAGAAAACAAGGTCTATACACACCTTATGATGACAGAAGAAATGATGATGAAAATTATTATCAAGACATGGAAAATGTCATCATAGAGCCTCAAAGAGAATATGACCTTAGAAGCAAAACTAGTCAACAAACTCCCAACACTAAAGCCTCTGACAAGCCTTCACAAAACAGTGCTGTAACCAAACCTAAAGTTGTCAAACAAAAGAATAAAATAGTGGCTGTAAATTCTGGTAATGATAAAGAGAAAGGCACTCAAAACAATGAAAAACAGAGTGCAGACATTAGTAGTACTAACATCTCAGCTAGTACTCCTGTTAAAACCAATTTGTCAAATGTAAATTAGACAAATCAGCAAGTTGATATTGCTGATAGAGTGACAGCTAATAAGGCTGAGACCAACACTTTAAAGAGTCAAATTCCGTTCAACCTGGAGCAGGAAATTTCAAAGATCAAAATCTATGTTCCTTTGACTGAGTTAGCTGCCCACCATGTATATAGGACCCAAATTTTGAAGGTTTTAAACATAGAAGAGAATGAGGACACTGTCAATCTTAATGATGACCAACTAGAGCTTATTTTTGGTCCAAATATTGAAGGTAGATATCAAGAGGGACCTATTCCCCCCCTTTATGTGATTTTAAATGTTCATGACAAAATTTTGCACAATGCTATGCATGATTCCGAGGCTTCTCATAATTTAATGCCAAAAGCTATAATGGAGAGCCTTGGTCTAGAAATCACCAGACCTTATAAAGATCTCTACTCTTTTGACTCAAGCAGAGTAAAGTGTTTAGGATTAATCAAAGGCCTCTGTGTTAACTTAGCCCAGATTCCATCCAAATGCTTAGTCATGGATATTGTGGTGGCTGATGTTCCCCCAAAGTATGGAATGCTATTGTCAAGATCTTGGGGGGCTAAGTTACAAGGGACTATGCAAATGGACATGACCTATGCGACTATCCCTGTTTTCAATCAGACTAGGAGACTTTACAGGGAGTCCCATATGCAATACACAGTTACAAGTCAAGACAGACCGTGAAACTCCCCTTTATAATCTGTAGACATAGGCCTTGATTCATTTATCCTTTTTAATGAAGAATCATTAGATGAACAAGTAACTTTAACAAAGTTAATGGCCGATAGAGAGGAGGAGGTAAATACCACAGAACTGTCAAAACAGTTTGCTAAACCTTTAAACAATAGCAAACCAAACATGGGTCTTGAACTACAAGTCGTGCGTCCTTTGCTTTTAAACCTTGATAGTCAAGAAAACGTTCCTCTACTTAACGAAAAATCTGAAGAGTCAAAACAATTTCAATTAAGTGCTGCTAATCATGAAAAATCAAAAAGCACAGTAGTTGAAGAGGACATTCACCAAATAGACGAGGCTGAAAACAGTCCTCTATGGAGTATGTATTTTGACGGGTCATGCACTAGAACTAACGCTGGTGCAGGTGTCTGGATTTGCAACACTGAAAACAACCACACAGAATGTGTTTCCTATAAATTAAACTTTCAGTGTTCCAATAACATAGCGGAATATGAATCCCTTCTCTTAGGCTTACGTTTGTTAAAAAACTTAGGAGCCAAGAGAATTAAAGTTCACGGGGATTCTAAATTAATCATTAGGCAAGTCAATGGGGAGTATAACGCTCATCAACCCAGACTTAGGGCCTATCGAAACGATGTCGTGGAACTTTTAGAAACTTTCGAAGAGTCCCATTTAATTTTTGTCCCAAGAAAGAAAAATATTGCAACCCACAGCTTAGCCTACGCAACTAGAACGTGCTTAACGCCATGTGAAACCAAAGACTGTACAACTCAGATTAAATTCAAACCAGCCATTCCTGACAATGAAAAATATTGGCAGGTGTTTGACGGAGACAAACAAATAGAAGACTTTATGCAGTTTAGAAATGAATTTGAACTTCACAGTTCAGATTCAGATCATGAAACAAACTGCCCTAGTGAAGAAAATTTTCTTGGTGAAGAAGAACCGTCTCCAAAACTTGCCGATTTGAATCTGTCATCAAGCAAACTTCAAAGCAAAATAGAAATGAATGCAGAGTTTGAAACAGAGGAGTTAGAAACTCTGCACTCTAAAGATGAAAGTTTGCCTAAGGGGCTGGCTCCTTTAGAAGAGTTGTTCGATTTTAATGATGTGGCAAATAAGCCAAAAATGGAACCTGTAGAGACTGAGGTATAAGAGTTCAATATAGGCAGTGAACTTAAACCTATGATGATCAAACTGTCTAAGACTTTACCAGATCATATTAAACTCAAATATATAGAGCTGTTTAAAGAGTTTTCTAATGTTTTTGCGTGGAGTTATGAAGATCTTAAATCCTACGACACTGAAATAATACAACACAAAATCCCTCTCAAAGAAAATCAAAAACCATTCAAACAGAAGCTGCGCAGAATAAACCCTGTCCAGTTACCATTGGTTCAGAAGGAAATCATGAAAATGTATGATGCTGGTATTATTGTCCCTATTAGATATTCTGAATGGGTATCTAATCTGGTTTCTGTTAGGAAGAAAACTGGAGAGATCAAGCTTTGCATAGACTTTAGAGACTTAAACAAAGCTTCATTAAAGGACAACTACCCTTTACCCAAGATGTATCATATTTTACAAAGTGTGGTAGGGTCTAGAAGAATTTCTTTGCTTGATGGCTATTCAGGGTACAATCAAATCTTAGTTCACCCTGATGATCAATTAAAGACAACCTTTATTACACCATGGGGCACTTTCATGTATGTGAAAATGCCTTTTGGTCTAATGAATGCTGGAGAAACTTTTCAAAGAGCCATGGACATAGCATTTTCGGAGGAACTGGGCTTCTTCATCATTATCTATCTTGATGATGTTACTGTGTTTTCAAAAATAGATGAAGAACACTTAGAACATTTAAGAAAAGTTTTCAAGAAATGCAAAAAGTTTGGGATATCTTTAAACCCTAAGAAAACACACTATTTGGGCTCCAAGAAGGTAAACTTCTTGGACACATTATTTCAGAAGAGGGTATTAATATAGATCCAAAGAGGATCGAGGCTATATTGCAAATCTCTCATCCTCGAAACATCAAGGATTTGCAATCTTTCATCGGAAATATTAACTTTTTGAGAAGGTTCATCTCCAATTTGGCTGAGCTCCTTAGAAATATCACAAACATGTTGAAGAAGGAGCAAGGGGTAAAATGGACCTTGGAAGCAAGGAAGTCCTTTGAACTGGTGAAACGAGCGTTAACCAAAACACCGGTTCTAATAAGTCCTGATTTTTCAAAAGATTTTTATACTTTTTCTTTTGCATCAGAACATACCATAGCTGTTGTCCTTTTGCAGAAAAATCCACAAGGGCAAAAGCAGCCTATTGCATTCTTTAGTAAGGCATTGAGGGATGCCCCTTTGAAGTATAACATTATGGAGAAGCAAGCTTTTGCTCTGGTTAAAGCTTTGAAAGACTTCAGAGTGTAAATCCTTCACTCACACACCATTTCCTTTGTCCCAAACTCAGTTGTTAAAGACATTCTAACACAGGACCCAGATGGTAAGAGAGATTAGTGGATTGCTATTATTCTTGAATATGATTTAGAGATAAAACCCACTAAACTCATCAAAGGCCAAGGTCTCGCTATATTGATGGTTGAATCCAATTTTGAAGTTCTTGATATTAATATGATTGATGCTTTGGATGACCAAGAAGGATTCTCAACTCCTATAGTTGAAGATCATTTTATGAATTCTCCTTGGTATGCTGATATTATTTATGTTTTGCTTAATTTGAATACACCTCCTAGTTTCACAAAAACAAAGCCAAGGTTCCTAAAGTTAAAAGTTGTAAACTATTGCATTATAGATAGATGTCTTTATTGGAAAAATGCAAGTGGTGTATTGCTTAAATGTTTGCCTGAGTTTGATGCAGAGAAGGTTAAATACCAGTTCCATGAAGGAGAGTGTGGAGGTCATTTGTACTGGAAGACAACAGCCAACAAAATTTTGAGGGCTGGTTTCTATTGGCCTACTCTTTTCCATGACATGCATAAGATGATCATATCCTGCCATAAATGTCAACTTTTTGAAGGCAAAAGAAAACTGTTACCCCTACCTCTACATCCAATCACTGTTGAGGCCCCATTTCAATAGTGGGGACTTGACTTCATAGGATAAATCCATCCCCCATCTTCTGCCCAGCATAGATGGATTCTCACTGCCATGGACTATTTCACTAAGTGGATAGAAGTCATTCCTTGTAGGTAGGCTAAAGATTCAGTTATCATAAAATTTATGGAGACTAATATTCTCTCCAGATTTGGCTGTCCTACCAAGATTATCACTGATAATGCAGTAGCATTTGGATCAAAGAAGATGGTTGAGTTCTATCATAGATATCAGATAACATTGGGACATTCCACAACTTATTACCCCCAGGGTAATGGACTTGCAGAATCCTCAAATAAAATTTTAGTGAACATAGTCAAGAAACTGTTGGAAGACAACAAAAAGTCTTGGCACACAAAGCTGGTTCATGCACTTTGGGCTGACAGATTGACTTTGAAGAAATCTATTGGTATGTCACCTTTCCAGCTTGTGTATGGTGCTGATGCAATTTTTTCAAACAACCTTGGTGTACCAGTGATGAAGTTGATTCAAGAGTTACAAACTGAAGAAAATGACATGATCAGAAGAATAAACTAGACCATTCATATTTAGCAAACCAAAGAGGAAGTGTATAACAAAGCATTGCAGAAACAAGACAACATCAAAAAGATTTTTGATAGAAGAACAAAGGCCAGCAATTTCAAGATTGGGGACAAAGTTTTAAAATGGGATTCAAGAAGGGAAGAGAAGGGCAAGCATGGAAAATTTGACAACTTATGGCTTGGCCCTTACTCTATTCACTCAGCTGCTGGTAACAATGCATTTTTCTTGCAGGAGTTGAATGGATCAGAATTGTTTGGGGGTCCTGTCAATGGCAGGATGCTTAAGCATTACTTCTCTTGATCAATGCTATGTTTTGAAGCCTTTTTATCTTTTTCATTATAAATATCTCATCCACCATTTCATTCAAAGTTAGAAAAGTCAAAAATACAAAAAAAATAGAAAGAAAGAAAAGAGGGCAGATTGTGAAAAACAAGAAAGGTATAGCCCCATACCAAAAAAGAGAAACAAATCTGAAAGTGTGCAAGCTCAAGTACCACTCCTGAATAACACACTTCTAGTTAGTCAAATAGCCTAAACTTGACTAATTAGCTTTAAATTTTCTGCTGATAGGATAGTGAATTTGATTTGCCAAACTGTTTAATCTTGGCTTATCAGTAGATAGATTAGGATAGAAATTAAAGGTTCAAACATGTTTAAAATCTAAACCTAAGTTTCCAAAGAGAGATGACTCAAATATGTTCTATTTTCTTGAGTCAGAAACAAAGATAATCTGGTTCTAATTAGCTTAAAATATGAACCATAGAACAAGGAAGAAACAACTCAAAAAAGAGTCAAAACAGAGCTGTAAAAGGATGAAGGAAGTGCTTTAAACTTTCAGATCTTAAGCCTTCCATTTTGATTTAATTTTCTGCAAAATAAATGTCCGTGTGCATATTTTTTTATGCCATAGACCAGCATCAAGTTAGACTGTTCAATCCTGACTTGTATGCTTTTAAATTGCTGTTATAGAATTTAGAGAATAAAAATCTGTTGGATAGTTTAATCCCAACAAATGGTAGATTAGGTAGAGAAGCATCTGAACTCAACTGTTTAATCTGAGTTCAGGGAGAAATAAGGAGCATAAATAGATTATATTTCTTGCTTTCAAAAGAATAAAATGTTGTGAATAGAGTTTTCCAATCCAAATGCTCTCTAATGAAGAAAAAATGTTAGATCTGTAGGATTGGGTAGGTAGAAAGCTTGTAGATGAAAGATCCATTGTTTTTGTAGCTGCTAATATGTTTTCAGAGCAATATCATCCCAGCAAAGGAAGGGAAGCCCAATGGATCAGGCACAGGTCAGCCTCCTAGAGAGCACAATTGATGAGGCAACTGATCAGCCTCCCAGAGAATGCAAGTCTGAGGTTCTTGATGCCTTCAAGAAGGCATCATCCCCAAGTGGAGCCACTGTTAGCCACCTATAAAATTTGTTATACCAAAAGGTGGCTAAGAGTTTTTGAGCCTTCAAGGAACAAATTTTATTGCTAAAAATTGTTGGCTCTTGAAGACTCTTATAGGCCTCCTGCCTCTGTCCAAAATCTTCATTGCTGTTTCCATTCTATACTCTGAAAATTCTGATAAATTCCAAGAGAAAGACTGCTGTAAAAACCATCATTTTTTCCCTCCCCCTTTTCCAAAACTAACCTTCATTTTCTCCCCTTTTTCTCCATAAAACTCCTTTGTTTTCATGATTCCTCTTCTTCCCTTCATGAAAATCACTTTTACAAAGTTAAAGACTCACTCTTTAACCTTACCGAAACCCCCAAATCCATTTAAAACTTTGAAAAATTTCATAAAACAAGTTTTTTATTGCTATGGAATTAAGCCCTTTTGGGCTAAGTCCTAAACCACTTCCCCCACATGCCCACGCCCTGAAACCAGGCGCTAAACCCATATGGTGCTTATCGGCATCGGAAACTTTTGGTGAGCGCATATATTTTGTTACATAAAACTCCGATGTGATCATCTCCCTTTGTTATAAACTCCAGATCTCATGCTTCCTTTGTAAAAAGCCAAGAGTTATAGTCCCGAGCGCTTATCGCATCGGAAAATTTTGATGGTGCATGAGTTTTGTGTTACGAAAAAACTCCGATGCCGATTAGCCTTTGTATTTAAAAACCCCTGATCATATTATTTTTTCATATAACCTGTGGGCCTACCTTCGGCACTTAAAACATTGAAAAATCCATGCCCGATCTATTTTTCCTTTGTCAATACCAACAACCCATTTTTCCAAAGTTTTGGTCCAATGAACTAAGGTCACGTGTTAATATAAAATGGGTAGATTGAAAACACCCGATCGCGTAAATTGCATCAGAGAAATCCAATGGGTTTATTAAAAAGACCCGCATCAAACTTCCGATGTGATTAGGTCTCATATATGTAAACCCTGCCCCATTTATTTTCATTCCATACCTTGTGCCCAGGACCAAGAGTTAAAGACCCAAGGCGCTTATCGCATCGGGATATTTCAATGGGTTGATTGAAAGACCGGGCTCGATGGCTCCGATTACGATTGGCCCTTTGTTTTATTTACGCCCCGAGCATATTACATTTCATAAAGTCCAAAAGCCCCGCAGACGGGCGCTAGCCATATTATATATAAATATCCCACCCTGATCCATAAAAACCTTTGTTTTATTTAAAACTGTGGGTTTTTTATATTATAAGGTTTTTTCCGCTGGTTCGTTTCAAAACTAATCCCCGTCGTTTATCATAAGCCGATCAAATGATCGGCGCTCAATTGCATCTCATTTCTCAATCGCATCGCATTATATTTCCTCCCCCGATCAGTTTTTCCCCCGATTCATTTCTCCACCGTTGATCTAATCTTAAGAACAACGGTCTGTGCCACATCGCATCGCAACTTTCGATCGGTGTATTTTCTTGCCACCCCCGATTGCGATCCCCCGATTGCGATCCTCCGATTAGATCTGGACCGTACACATGTCCAGATCGGACGGTCCAAAATCACCCCGTCTCGTTCATTCCTCTGCTCTTCTTTAACCTCCTCCAAAATAAATCTCCACCGTTGGATGCTTTCATCCAAAGGTTACGCTCTTTCCCCGCCTTCTGAAGAAATTAAACCTAAAAACGCAGGATTTTCTAATATTTTTTGTATATTTGCAGGGACAAATGGTTTTTCGTTATAACAAAGGAAAAGTCAGAGGCCGGGAAAGACGTTTCCTGTGCCTTTGATTCATCAAAAGAAGCCATTCACAGGGTTCAAGATCTATGTTTCGTCGATACTCTATGAGCATTGATGCCGTGAAATCCTGCGCGGCCTGCACATTGACAAGACACTGTGATTTAAATCACATTTAAAAAGAGTATCAGTTTTTGAAGATAGAGCACAGCAGAATGAAGATTGAAGATAGATTTGCGAGGATTACGACTAAGATTTATTATCAAAAGCCTAATCCCCCAAATTAGAAAACACAGTTAAAATAAAATCATAAGTGTTTAACAGACAGAAAGGCCTCCACCGCCACATCTGAGGAAAATTGATTTCTCCCAGCTACCACAGAGCCACCTGTTGCCTCAAAGCATTCAAACAGAGGCTGAACTTATTGAAGAAAATCATATATTCACCTCCAGCGCAGCCAAGGAGTTACTGCTGCAAGGAAATAAATGCAGAAATATCTGCAGACTTATTACTCCAAACATTACGCAAAGCCTCGAAGTCAAACAAAAGCTCCCACCGAGCTTAATTCATAAATGTAAATCAGTTAATACAAACAAAATTTTTGAAAAATTCTTCATCGAGCCCCTCAAAGGCCGAGAAGTCTTAAATCAGTATTAATTGTCCTGAGCGATCTTTTATTAGATCTCACCTCCTCATTCTTCTATAAATACTTCTGTAGAAGATGAGAAACTGTTGGTTGCAGAACTTTGATTAGGACCTACTGTACATCAGTAACCTTCTCAGACTGAAAATCTTTATTTATATTTTTTCTTCCAATCTGTGTTATTCAGGGATGATTTAATTCAGTTTAAGCATAGGAATGCTGGTGTTCCCTCGTCTTATTGCCTTAGCTGAATATTATTCTTGAATGTTACGTTCAGTATTAGTTAAGTAGAGATGAACTATGGAAGATATGGTGTGCCCTGGTCCTAGTTTTATCTCCAAAGGCTGTCTGAATATTTCCCTGGGAATGTGTTAAAAGCTGGCTAGTTTAGAAGTACGTACCAGATCTTAGGCCATTCTTTGTTATCTTTGTGTTGGTCTTGAAAGTAACCAAGTAAAGCAGAGCTAGGAGAGGATTTTTGGTGAGCTCGGCCCGCTAGTTTCTACTCCAACAGTTGTCTTCAAGTTTCCCTTTGTTTTAAGATGTTTTCTATTGAAAGTGTATCAAAGGCTGGCTAGTTTAAAAGTACTTACCAGATCCTAGTTTGCTTTTTTGTCCTTCTTAAGTGTTTGTCAAAGGCTGGCTAGTTTAAAAGTACTTACCAGATCCTGGGCTGCTCTTTGTTCTGCATCTATTTAATTTCCTTTCTCGTTGTATCATTTCATTCCATAAATCAAACTTCAAAAGAGATCCTTAGACATAGATGACTTGCCCCATGGACCACTCTTGCCTCTTGCTATCCCAATTAAGTCCTATTATGACTCCATAGCCCAATGTACTAAAACCTGCAATTATCTATCATCCTGGCCAAAGCTTACTCTGATTGCTTACAACTTCTCACCTTTGAAACTATTTGCATTTATAACTTTCCACCTTAAACAGTAATCATGCTCAACCATCCAAAAAACAAAACAAACACTCGGCCTTCATAACTAGCCTAATATCATTACCCCAAACTTCAAAGACAAATCCATCTTTGCACTTATTGGAGAGATCCCTCTCCGGATTTAGGAGGGCTAGATCCTAGAATCCCAAAGTGGTTGAAACAATGTTGTTTCTGTGATCAGACTTTGCTAATATTGCTGATTACATATTCCTAACAGCACCATCGGTGGGCAGTTATTGAAGGATTTGGGAAAATTTATCCATTATCTCATTTGTTGGGATGGGGTCCCCTCGGGTCAAGTTTTGGTGTACTATTTTGGTTAGATTGTTCAATACGCGTTGTGTTCAAAAGTCAAGGGGCTTTGGGGCAGGTCAAAGCTCCTTTATAATTGTAATGGGTGAAAAATGGAAACCATGAGTCTCAAACCATGGTTTGAGACCATGGTATGTGTGCATCCGAGTCATATAAATATGTAGGATTTGAGTCAAGAAAGATCATCCTTATATTTTGAAAGAATCTTTATGTTATGTTTTTATGTATTGATCTAATTTTTGGGCTAGTTTGTGTTTGGTCTAGGTAGAAAGGCTCCTGTTGGTTGTGTGCACGGAGACCTAGTCCTAAGCTATGTGTAAGGACCTTGATTGTGTGTACGCGGATGTAAATAATTGTATTGGATTGAAGATATATTAATAAAGAATAATTTTTGGCAAACTCTGTTGCAATTTTTGTGTTTTTGCATGAATATGTTAATTATCTATTGATTACTGCAAGTTAAAGGTACGTTTATGTTTGAATGTTAATCTATATAAGTTAATTATATGTGAAAGATCTATGATTTTGCACAAGGATTTCATCTGTGTTAAGGGTTTTACAGAAGAAATACCTATGTGATTGTGCAAGTGTTCTTTTTGCTCTGACAAGCTAGATCTGACTGAAGCATAATAATCCATGTTACGCATATTTGTAAGGTTTTTAATCTACATTTACATCAGGGTTTCTTAAAAGTCTCACGCAGAAAAATAAGCATTAGATCTGATAATTAGGGTTAAGTACCACATCACACGCTCCCTTAGGGTGCGGAAACCTAGTTCTAGCAGTCCCCCATACTACTTCGAGTGAGACTTTGGTCTGGGCAAGTAGATCACTGCTGAAAGGGCCAATAGTTGGATGGTTTTTTTGGTTGCGGAGAACACTCTGAACCTGGGTGAGGACCTGTTGAAGCCTCGAAAATCACTGCTTCAAGCATTGGGGGAAAACCACCCGGTCAGGACCTTAGGACAACTCCTTTTCCGTTTGGTGTGGTGGCTTCGACTGGATTTATAGGACCAATTTCCTAATAACTAATGCGTTGGTGATGGAATGATTGTGTGAATGAATAATGGAACTAGATGACTGAACTAATCTATCTGATTTAATCTTTAACTTGTAAAATAATTCTAAAACTAACCCGGGTATTTAATATGAATACAACTTAAAGATTGTTTCAATCAAACCAATAATCATGAAAATGTATTATAATTTAATTGAAATATGCAGTGTCAAATAATGATAACTCTGTTTAAGCAATTAAACAGAGTTATAATAACACATTGTATTCATAATTTTATATATCATTTGAACATACTCTGATATATGAATATTTCTATACATTAAAAAATGGTATGTATAAAGAAACATTTGTAAAACAAGCATATATAAATGATAGCAAATTCAAAAAGAATATTTCACAAAATAAGGAAAATAACAGTAAATTGATAGAAATACCAGATTCATCTTGATATTTTTCTTGATGCAATGCAATATCCAGATCTTGTGCTTTAACTTAAAACAAACTCCAAGGTACAGAAATGCAATTCTTAGAGATAATTCGCCATAAACCACAGGATGCATTTATAAAAATAAAATACTCGATGGAGTACAGAAATGTAACATCCAAGCCCAAAATATTACAAACTCCGGACCCTTTCTCAAATGCATGGAAGGGGTTTAAGTAGGAAATCAATAAAACAAATTAACTTAACCTATTGCTACAATCTATCATCAGAAATCCGGAAACAGACTTGTGATATTAAAATAAAACAGATTCATTTATTTTCTCCCGTGTTCAATGTGCTAAGATGACAGATTTGAGCATATCCTTGACCTCCGTTGGATGACTCAGCCTTGAATGTAACTGTCCAGTGTACGTGGCATCAGATAACTCTGAAAGGATGCAATTGATAGCATTTGAAAGGCATTTGATTGCCATTTGCTGAGTGTGTGGCTTAATTAGATATGTCCACATGATATCCCATGAAATTTCTTGAAGTTTGCTGACTTTTTTAGTCTTATTGACTAATTCTTGCTTCCACCTGGTGTCAGTCTCTTTTACCTTTGGTAATTTACCTGGAATACAATCTAAACTTAAATTGGTGGCATATAAGCTATCATTAATCAACTATGTCAGATTATTCAACATAGTTCTGGCTCTTGATGTGGCTCTTTCTTGTTTGATCAACTGTTTTTACCATTCAGCAAACATAATTTCTTTATGCCTTTCTTTGATCCTGGGAAGATTTGCATTCTTTCCTTGTTCTGAATCTTGCCATGAAATAAATTCAGAAATTTTCTCATCTACATCATCAAATTCAAGCCTAAGGCTCACTGCTTCATCTATTAAAGATGATATTATTTCACACAAGGGATCAACTTGTATAATTTTTTGACAGAGATAATTCAACTCTTGAGATAGTAGTTTATTTGTTTCAAGAGCTTTAGTTTTAAATTGGTCAATTTTAGGATAATCCTTAAATTTGTCCAATCTTGCTTGAAACACTTTTTCTTGCTCAACTTTAGCAGTCTTCTCATTATGTAGCAAGGTCTGTAACTTAGACACCTCTTGAGTTAATTATTGCTGCTTTTTTAGAGCTTGTTGATCAAGCCTTTTCTTCTCAATACCAAGTTTCTCTTCCAACTGTTTAGATTTGAGCCCTTCTTCTTGCAACTGCTGCTCCAACTGCATTATTTTTTGCTGATCTTCTATTGCTTTCTCCTCTAGCATAGCTATCTGTAAGTCTCTTTGTTTTATCATTTGGGTGACTTCAGTAGCTTTGTCTTTGTCTATAGTGGCTGCAATATAGACACCTGCATATTGTGACAGTTTGGTGAGATCCTCTGAAGGATTCACCTCAGTATTCTTCCAAAAAATGTTCATGAATTCAACTTGTGAGGTTGACAGTGATTCTTGATCTGTTCTTCTTCTCTTCCTTTGTTTCCTAACAACAGCCCTATGCTTAGGACTATAAAAGATATCCAAAGGAGGGATTTCTTTCAACACAATTTCTTCTGTAGGATGCTCGGGAATGATTTCCATATCTTGATCTTTCAGAATGTCAATTATTTTGTGACCCTATTTGCTGAGCAAATTGTTCATATTGACTTAGCAAATGGGAAGTAACAATAAGTTCAACAGAATTCACCACTTTGTCTATGGTCTTTTCTCTTTCAAGTTGATTATATGGCTTATTACCTATATCTTCTTTTCTAGTCTGTACATTAGTTTTGCTGCTTGCATTTTCATTTTGTACATTAGGCTTGCTTCCTGTGCTTTCCTTCTCAGTCTATACATTGACTCCGTTAGTAGACACTTCTTAACTGGTCAAGAGGAGCTTTCAGCAGTCTCTGACTTCTAAACTGCATGAATTTATTCATATCCTCTTTCTGAAACTTGGATTTAACCATGTCATAAACTTGGGAAAATTTATCCATAGAAACAAATAAATCATCAAATTCATCGAGCTCATGCTCAAACCTAGCGATTTGAACCAAAGTTGTGAAATCAAATGCTACTTTTCTCGGGTCATACTGCCTGCCAGGGACTATTGCGAACTTAAGATCTCTTATTTTAATGACTTCTTTTTCATCATGTTTGAAATCATTAAGAGTATAATTTCCACAATGAAAGGGAAAAGTAGGCCACATCAATTTCTTGCTATTCTTTAGACATCTTGACATCCCTCCTTCTGTTAACTGGTAAGAAATTTCTTGGGCTAACAATTTGTCAGGAACATATAGAGGTAAGATATGTGGTTCCACAATGCTTCCAAAAACTCTAATATAAGTAAATTTATCTTCTCTAAACCAGTCACCAAATAGGGATATATCATTCTTTTCTTTTTCAGAAAGTCGGGGAGGAAATTGGTTAAAAATGGTCTGATAGACTGGAATCATAAAGCCGTGACAAATTCTATAAACATGATTTTTAAAATGGACCTTCCACAAGTACTTATGGTAGATATGTATAGGGACAGGGTTTTGAGGGGTCCATTTCCAACCTAGAATGGGAACT